>OZ007568.1:73919752-74462252 GCA_963931925.1 Onchidella celtica
CTTGACAGAACGCTAAAGGGTTTTTATGCTAAGTTCACACCGGGTACACTGCCGGATATAACTCATAAATAGTGTACGCGTTTCCAACATCATTGCACTAATAGCATCTTTCAGACTTCTCATCAAGACTGAATCATTGCCCATTCTTTCTTCATACTCGACTCATAGCATTGGCAACATCCCCGTGGAACTGTCTTCTTAAACTGCCGCCTTATTTCACTAGAGCACTCGAACTTATTGAGCCAACTGTTCAGAACTACTCATAATGTTGTTACAATATAACATAAAACGCCCAGGCAAATGGCACTGGATCTGACAAAACCGGGCTAAAGATGAAACACATTACCTCTTTTTAAAAAATCAAAATAAGATATTTCTAAGACGATTTCAAAAAAAAAATATAAATATTTTAACTGAAATCGGAAAAATGGCTAATCTTTCACAGTATTATAAACAAATCTCAATTTCCACAGAAAATGACTTTTCCCCCTAAGGAGGGGTTTTCCCAGGAATTTCGACTTTTACCTGAAGCCCGATTTCGTCAGATCCACTCACAAATTCCCTTATTTCAGATTATAATAGTTTAATGCAGTGTAATGCCTTTGAATACCCATTCCAGTAAAAAACGCCTACGGCAGTCAACGTGTACTCAGAACGTATTATCAATATCTCATGGGCCTTCGTGAGCTGAAGTTCAGTCAGGTTCAATGAGCATCGACTGATGAGCGCAAAGCACAGGGACAAACGACAACTCAGCTGTGCTCGGCATAAAGTTTTTTTTCTCAACATTCAAAGCGCACCCAGCGTGGATGACAAAGCTAGAGAGACAGCAACACGGTCATTTTCCTTGCTCCTTTCTTTTCCTCACTCTTTGATCGCAAAGTCTTGGGTATGATAAATGCCGCAGCTCAGGCTTGGTCAGTAGTGGTTTGTTTGATAAATTCATGACTTACGCCCAGTATCACAATAGGCTGTTGTTACTCGTACGCACGTACCCCCCAAGCGTTTTGCGCTGGGGCGTGTACGTATACATATCTATCCCTAACCCTGTCCTTATCCTCAGCCCTAAATCTTATTGAATCTGTAGTCGAACATTGCCCCCTTCCCGTTCAACCAAAAAACAGGAGGAAAACAAAAGTCTGTTGTGAGTATTTCGGGAGGAGCTCTGTAGCTCTGGAGTCATCAAAAGGCTTTAAAATACGTACCCCTAGCGCAAAAAAAAAAACTTGTGGGACGTACGTACAGGTAACAGCATTCACCACAATATCATACGTGCTTTATCATTTTCCATGGCCTCGCAGGAAGAAATCTAATCTTGTGTGTAATCCTTCGATCATTTCCACAAGTCCTGGCAAAGTGCAAAACAGACATAGCAATGCTGGAAGATCAGAGCTCAGAGCTTGTGGGGTGACTGCAAATAAAAGTGACTTAACAAAATACTGGACATTAGTTTTACTGAAATTAAAACCATGCCTAATGAATGGCATTTTAACGTGTCATTGAAATAATAGAGCTGATAACATTCTGTAATACAAATTGCCTATACCATCTCACAGTCTAAATACTGTGTTTCTTCGTACTTTCTTGGTCTTCCATGGGCTCTGTTCGTCTGTCTGCAGGTATGTCTGTCTTCCTGTTTGTCTTTCTGTCTGTCTGTCTGTCTGTCCCTCTCCCTCTCTCTCTCTCTTTCTTTCTCTATCTCTTCCCCTCTGTCTCTCTCTCCCTCTCCATCTCTCTGTCTCTCTCTGTCTCCCTTTCTGTCTTTTTCTCTCTTTCTATGTGTTTGTGTCTGTCTCCCTCCCTGTCTGTCTTTCTCTCTTTCTCTCCTTTTCTCTCTGTGGCTGTGTCTCCCTGCCTGTCTCTCTCTCCCTGTCTCTCTTTCTCTCTCTCTCTGTCTGTCTATATCTCCCTCTCTATGTTTTCTCTCTCTTTCTCACTCTCTCTCTGTCTCTCTCTTTCTCTCTCTCTCCCTCTCTCTCTCTCTCTCTCTCTCTCTCTCTCTCTCTCTCTCTCTCTCTCTCTCCCTCTTTCAATTCTTTCTTTTTTTGTATTCTCAGTCGAAGTCAATGAAAACGTACGGGTTATGACAGCAAAACCTCAGAGATTTGCTTTAGAGAATTGTGAACTGATAAATTGGACAGACAAAAGAGATGAGAAATGGATTGCATGTTTAGCGGTGAGCAGGCAAAATTAGCAGGGAGCGATGCGGAGGCAAGTATCAGCAACACCATTATCTCGTGAGTTAAAGTGACATCCTCATGTTATCTTGGCGGTATCATTCGTCTGTGAGGGAATGCGAGAGTGAGGTGGGGGGGGGCGGGGAATACAGTGGGTGGAGGGGTGGGGAGGGGGGGGTAAGGGGATTGGGGGAAGAGAGAGAGAGAGAGTGAATGCATATCGAAAAGAGAGGGAACGCTGGAACAGGAAAGAGAGGGAGAGAACGAGAGAGAGAGAGAGAGAGAGAGAGACAGTGAGAGTCTATAATGGAAAGAATGAGAACATGGGAGAGAGAATGAGAGAAAGAGATTGAGAGAGAGAGAGAGAGAATTAGAGAGTCAGAGAGAGAGTCTATAATGGAAAGAATGAGAATATGAGAAGCAGTGAAAGATATAATAGAAAGTGTTTGATTGAGAGAAAAGGAACAAGAGAAGGAGAGGACTGGAAAAACAGAGCAAAGGAAAGAAAGAACAGAGAGGAGAGAGAGGGGGAGAATGAAGGGCCCCCCCCCCCAAAAAAACACCCAAAAAAAACGTATATATCAAAATTAGTTCATTTTCCTCAAACAACTTGGGAAGAAACGACTGGCATCTTGAGAGGGGGAAAGATAGACAGATGGTGGGGGGGGGGGAGACAGAGAGAGTGCAGAGAGAGGAGGTGGAACAATAGACAGAGTGCAGGGAGTGAGGTGGAAAGATAGACAGAGTGTAGGGAGTGAGGATGGAACGATTGAGTGCAGAGGAGTGAGGTGGAGAGATAGTCAGAATGAAGTGGAAAGAGGTGGAAAGATAGACAGAGTGCAAGGAGAGAGGTGGAAAGATAGACAGAGTGCATGGAAGAGAGGTGGAGAGTTCGCGGTAGAAGATGAGAGAGAGACAGAAAAGGGCAGAGAGTAAACGAGCATTGATTATAATGACGAGCACCAGCTGAGCACTCCTTGTACTTCATGCCCACAGATGTGCTCACGCGTATTCGCGTGCGTGCACGCGCTTGTCATTCTCTTGTGCTCCCACCCCCCTCCCCCTCCCCCTGCTCTGTCCTCTCCTTCCCTCCCACCCCGCCTTCCAGTGCCCATCCACCCCGGGTGATTACTGCGTTTACACTGTTTTGTTGCCTCTTCAACCTCCTCTCCTACGGTCATTCCCTATTTCTTCTTTTCCTTCCTTCTCTCTTGCTCATCCTCTTGGTGAATCTTCAACCTCTCCTCACCATCTCTTCTTTCTTTCTTTTTCTTCTCCCTTCCATCCTTCCCCTCCTCCTCATCCTCTTGGCGAATGTTCAACCTCCACTCACCATCCATCCCTTCTTCCTTTTTCTCCCTTCCTCCCTTCCATCATTTCCCTCCTTTTCCATCTGGTAAATCTTCAACCTCCACTCCCCCACCTCTTCTTTCTTTCTTTCTTCCTCCATTCCACCCGGGCCCCTCTTGATCCTCCCGGTGAATCTCCGATCTCCACTCACTTATCCCTTCTACTTCCTTTCTTCCACCCTCCCATTCTCTCCTCCTCCTGGTGAATCTTCAACCTCCACTCTCCCATTTCTTCTTCTTTCTTTCTTCCTCCATTCCATCCGGGCCCTTCCTGATCCTCCTGGTGAATCTTCAATCTCCACTCACTTATCCCTTCTTCTTTCTTTCTTCCACCCTCCCATTCTCTCCTCCTCCTGGTGAATCTTCAACCTCCACTCTCCCATTTCTTCTTCTTTCTTTCTTCCACCCTCCCATTCTCTCCTCCTCCTGATGAATATTCAACCTCCTCTCTCCCACCCTTTCTTCCTTTTTCCTTCCTCCCTTCTCCGTCCTCCTCTTCCCCCTGGATGAAAAAAAAAAAAAAAAATCCCCTCTCTAGGTGGTATTATCCACTCGTTTACTCAGTTCGTTTTTCCCAGGTGACCCTCGCCTGGCTCTTTCACCTTGCCATGATTGTTCGGTGAGCAGATGCACTGCGACTTTTTGTTTTGTTTTTAATCTCCCTGTCACTCTCCAGATGTGCAGCGTCGTTTCCATAGTTGCTCATGGGCTGTTGTTGTTGTTTTTTTTATAGGATTGACATTAAATTTGACTCACGACATTATTAATAATGTTCGTGTGCTCTAATCTGTTTTATCTTTCTGTTTTCTGTCTCCCTCCCTCCCTCCCTCTCTCTGTGTGTCTCTGTCTCTCTCTTTTCTTTATTTTCTCTTTTTTCTCTTCTCTCTGCCCTTCTCTTTCACTCTTCGTCTCTCTCTCTTTCTCTCTTCTCTCTCTCTTCCTCTCTTTCTTTCCATCTCTATCTCTTTCCCTCTTCATCTGTTTTTCTCTCTCACGTTCTCTCTTAATCTCTGTCGCCCTGTTTGTTTGCCTGTCTGTCTGCGTGTCTGTCCGCGTGCCTATCTATCTATCTATCTATCTATCTATCTATCTATCTATCTATCTATCTATCTATCTTACACCAACTGTAATTCACATTTATATTTCTCAAACCATTAAAACCCTCCATAATAATTATTATCTGTCATTCTACCCAATCTGTCTATTTACTGTCTGCATGTCTGTCCGTGTGCCTCTCTTTATCTATCTATCTATCTATCTATCTATCTATCTATCTATCTATCTATCTATCTATCTTACACCAACAGTGATTCACATTTATAGTCCCCAAACCATTAAAACCCTCCATATCTGTCATTCTACCCCATCTGTCTATTCACTTCACTGTGGTAAGTCTGTTTGTGGCTGTCTTTGTCTCTCTGTCTCCTTTATCAGTGTGGGATCAATACCATCCAGCTGCCAGATGCTGAACGTTAGTTTGAGGCGGCAGCCGGTGGTTTTCACTAGCGCTGCCAGCGGGTGGGCAACGGAAGAACCCTTTGTTTGGTCCCGGTTAACGATGTAACTCCTCATGCTATCTGGCCCTGCGAACCTGCGAATGCCATTTAAGGCTAGAATGCACCGATTATCCTCCTCACGTAAAACTCAACTCGGTATTCCCCAGCACGGGACTGGGATGATCTCTCGTAAGTGCTTACTGGATTCTCAACGGCTTGGTTTTCATGTTTAGGGAAACGGAAACGGCAACAGGAAACGTCAAAAATCCATCAAGCAGTAAAAACCAAGAGTGTTTCCATGGGTCTCTCCGCACACACGAAAACATTCTTTTTATTTCACTGCTTGAAGGTGTTTTTTTTGACGTTTCCGTTGCCGTTTCGGTTCCGTACACATGAAAACACAGCTTACCTCTCCCTATTAGCACTTTCGACATTAATTTTTCCAAAAAGTAGGCTGGTAGCGCCCTAAGTCTGTCCTGCGTCAGTTTTGTCTCATATTTGGTTTTATTGTGAATCAACCAGTGATACAGACTTTTGTCTCCGCCTGGGATCCCGTTTAATTTCACAATCCACAAACTTGTTTCTGGTTCTTTGGCTTGTAAAGCCCCTTTTGACAGTGAACACTGAAGCTAGTGGCGCACTGAGATCAGTCTGTCTTTGCGGCGATTTTGATTCAAATTTAAAGTCACCTTGAATCACCTGATGAGACAGAAATGTTTCAGACCCACTATTACGTGAGGTCTCTTATAGTTCACAAAACTG
This sequence comes from Onchidella celtica, assembly GCA_963931925.1. Classification (NCBI taxonomy): domain Eukaryota; kingdom Metazoa; phylum Mollusca; class Gastropoda; order Systellommatophora; family Onchidiidae; genus Onchidella; species Onchidella celtica. The sequence goes on from OZ007568.1 coordinate 73,925,537, forward strand.
AGGTAAAACAAACTTGACCCAGCGCCCTATAGGCCAAATTAAGCCCTGACATTTCCACCATCTTGTTAATTATAGTATACAAAGCCCTGGTTTCGAAATGCCAATACATCACTGTTATTTATTCCACAAAACATGGTGATCTTGGTCAATATATTTATGACGTATCATAATCCATCTCATTTAATATAGCCCTCGGTGCTATTAATCTCTAGAGGCAAAACATAAAAATATTATTTCCCTACACACTTGATTGCCTGCCATCTTTTGAAATGCACTGTTTGAACTTATCATAAAACGGTCATACTCAATATTAAAGGTTTTTTTTTTTTTTCAGTTGTAAGAATCGAAAAATATGTTTGTTTCGTAAAAGTGTTATTTCTCTTCTATCAGATATTAAAAGAAAATTGTTGTTTTAGATTTTTTTTTCCGCGAAATGTCCATAAAACAGAATTATTTCGTGCAAGAATCTCAGCGGCAGTAGTAAAGACTGATTGTATCAAAAACTGTTGCAAAAGAAGTTCCATATACATGTTTATGTCTCCGTTGTAGCTTTCATACTGAATTTACCTTGGCAGTAAGACAAACTCTGAAAATTGTCATCGATTGCCATAACAAGGAGATAGGCAGATCAGTTTTATTGGTCAATCGCTAACTGCTTTTGTCCACATTTTCTTAAATGAGTTTAGATGAGAAACGCAGGTTTCTGGGTTTTTATAGTGGCGGTTGTCTTAGAATTCTGGGCTTAAGTTTCACAACTATTTATATTATAGATCGTAGTAATGACACTATGACTGTTTCTTTCGGTGGGAGCAAGAGTGGAGGGGGTGGGTATTTTTTTTTATTTTTTTTTGGTGGGGGGGGGGGGTTGTGTTGGGGAGGGGGGGGGCATAAAGTATCAGTTGGATGCATTGAAACAACAAGAACAACAACAATAACAACAACAACATCAGCAACAAATTATGTATTGTGGTTCTGCCCCATTATAAAGTTGCAACCATATAATGCACGGCCACTATGTCACCTTATGATGTCTTCTACGTAGTCATGAGTCAAGCCTCATGGTAGGGCACACTGTGGCAGGCACTACCCTAGCCAGGAAGAAGGAGGGGGGGGGTGCCCTTTGATTTAAAAAACAAAAAACAAACAAATAGCAGTGCCACTGTTGGGCTATAAAACCTCAACTTGAATGCACAGGTACGTTAGCTCATGATCATGATGTCTTCTACGTAATCATGAGTAAAAAATCTCTGGGTAGGGCACACTCGGGGTACTCACTACCGTAACGGGGAGGGGTAGAGCAAGGCGGTGCCCTCATATTGAAAAACAACAACAAAAACAGCAACAACGACGACAAATACCACTGCCATTTTACATGCACAAGTATGTCACCTTATGATGTCTTCTACGTAACCATGAGTCAAGCTTCTGGGTAGGACGCGGTATAGAACAGGCGCGACCGTAACGGGTGGGGGTGGGAGGGGGGGTTGAGGTGGGGGAGGGGAGAAGCGGGGACGAAAGGTGAGGGAAGGCAAGGGGGGGGGGAGGATGTTTTAGTCGTGAGTCTGTGAGATCAATAAAGCACAGCTGCCTGGTCGGGGCACTGATCATGATGTTTGTGGCAGCAACAGCGGCAACAATGGTTTCCATGGTCACCACAGGATGCTAAGAATACCTATTGTTCCGACCACCATTTACACTGGTTATTAAGGGACGTAACTTCCATAATGTCCTGGAGAAAGTTCCCTCCCTTGTTCACAGAGCGCGGATGAATAATAATAGAGAGGAAAGTGATAAAACAATATTTTGGCTTGGTTGAAATGAAAGGTTATTGCTGTCATTTGGTCTATTTGCCAGCAAACTATAAGAGAGTTTTTACTCATCTGTAGCAACAAACAAAGTAGGAAAGTGAGGCTTAATACATTCTTTGAAACAAATAACAACGATAAAATTCAAAAGAGTTCACGGACACAACGTAATCAGTGCCGTATAATGCCTGTGTGTTGTTTTTATGTGAGACTGGGAATGAGTCTGCAATGTACGTCAACGCAAATGTGGGCTACGTCAGAGAGTGGATACAGGTGTTCCCAAAGACTCCGGCCCATACTATTTCAGTATTGAAAACAAAGGGAAAAAATAAATCATGCTCTGTACCTTTTAATATAAAATCCTGATAATAGAGAAATAATGTTTTGTGGTTGTTTTTTTTTGTAGTTGTTGTTGTTGTTACTTTTTGAGGATGATGTTTTGACTATCCTGAGCACTGGTTGCCAAACTTTTGGGTATCTCTTGTGAATGAAATTTTTAATGTTGGGTCAGTTAAAACAACAGATTTGAATTTTCAGACACCAAGAAAACATTCTGGGACACGAAGTGCCGGCTGACCTGAAATAACCTTAACCATTTTATTATCTTTATCTGATCTTGCTAGCTAAAACTTCATCTTGAGGGCTAATAGAATGGCATATTTATGACAATAACGTCTCTTGTCCACAGCATCCGTTCAGCTATTTCTGCAGAAAATGACGTATGAAAAACTCTCCTTGCCACTATAGCGGTGAGGAGCCAAGCGCTGCGGAACGGATGCTGTGGACAAGTACACATAGGCAAAGAGTGTTTTACTTTTTCATACGTCATTTTCCGTAAAAATAGCGGAGCGGAACGGATGCTGTGGACAAGTATACAGAGGCAAAGAATGTTTTTACATTTTCATACGTCATTTTCCGTAAAAATAGTGGAGCGGGGCGGACGCTGTGGACAAGACTGGTAAGGCTGGTGGCACACCTAGTCAAATCTGTCTCGCGACTATTTTGACTCAGTGTGCGAGGTCTCTCTTTCAGCCAGTTCACCAGAGACAGTTTTGACGCACCGGAACAAGTAAGGTACGACTTAGTTCGGTCTTGCCAGTGCGCGGAGGCCCCGCTTAACTCTGTAGTCCACAATCCCACACTGAAACCGAGGCAAACGGACTTGGCTCCGAGCGTCAACAGCCTAATACTGGGAGATCATTCGCTTCACAGTGATAGAGATTGTCATGACGTAGTTCATGATGAACAGGAATTTTGTTTTTGTCACTGCGGTGATATTTCTAGCGTTATTAGCTTCTTTTATATCTATCTCTTTCTCTCTCTTTCTCTCTCTCTTTCTCCCTCCCTCTCTCTCAGTTATGATGTTGTAGCTTTTATTTTTATCATGGCCGTTAAAGGAGGCAATGAGGATAATAATGAAAGCTATTCTTAAAAGCATTTAGAAAGCTGGCACGAGAAAGAGACATGGCGAAGCAGCAATTTTAATCAAATGTGCAATCATCAATATCCCTATCGCCACCATCATCATCACAGTCATCATCATCATCATCATCACCACCATCAACATCATAACCACCATGTTAACACCCACCAATGCCAGAGCTTTGTGATAACCTTACATATTAATCCTCGCAGTCCAACGCCCTACAAAACAGAACTAATTAACGCGACCAACAGCCGGCGCCCGGGCACCCTACAACATCCACTTGGCGAAAAAAAAAAAAGCGAAAAGAGTAAAGAAAAACAAAAACGAAAAAAAAAAAAGTTGTACTGCATTCATAGTTCACAGCTCCACGTACGCTGATCTTGACTCTTGTCACACAAAGCGACCTGGAAGGGTTTGCCGTTCCCCGCTGTTGATGCTTCCACTGACTGGCCACGATCAATACGTTGAGCTCTGTGACGCGGGACACCATCTGGGCACTGAGATTACAGACCTGAGAGCTCATTCTACGCCATTTCGACGGTGTTCAACCTGTTTCGGAGTCGGGGGCCTCTCGATGGGACTACAGATATGGCTAGGTCAATGGTTTTCGCTTGGTTTCAGAGCAGGGCTCCTCGTTTCGGATTATAAACCAAGACATTTCGATGGTCTTCAGATGGTCCAGAGAGGGACACTTGGATTCCAAAACTGAGATTTTCACTCTATGCCGTTTCGACGGTTTTCAGCTCGTTTTGGGGCGGGCCTCTCGTTGGAATTACAAATCTGATCATGTCGGCTGTTTTCAGTGGCTTTCATTTAGAGCGAGGCCCCTCTATGAGACTATATAAACTTCAGAGCTCATTCCACGGCATGTCGACGGCATCCAGCTGATTTCAGAACTAGCCCTTGACTGAGACTACAAAGTTGGCCATGTCGAAGATTTTCAGAACGAGGCCCTTCATTGGCATGACAAACCTGTCATATTATTTCGTCTATTTTCAAAGGGTTTCAAAGCGAGGCACTCGTTAACCAAGTCCATGTCACTTTCTTCGAAAAAGTTTAAAATTGCTATTTCTTTATACGTGATTTATTGCCACTGTGGATTTAGGTGTCGATGTGATATCCTGACACGGACAGCGGTGCTTAAAATGTCGATATGTTGTCAAGAGCGCTAGAACAGTTGTTTGTTGAAACATTTCTCAAATGTTCATACCACTTTCGTAACCTCATTATTTTGGCCTTGTTTAAAAGTAACTTTTGTTTTGCTGTCGGTCGTATCATTATGGACTGTACAAGGGAGTAACCGTTATACAGTCCAAACTTGTTGTTTACGAAAGGACAAGGGATGACCTAAAGACATGACAGACATGATTTCGAATAATAAACATCTAACAGATCAAGATACACATTGATACGTACACCACAAAATTAATGTATTTGATCTCAAATGTCAGGTCACAATTTCCTAACACAAACTGCGCTTAGTCAATAAAACGAAATTGGCTTCAATTGTCACAAAGATCTCGTTAAAATTACAGATTTCAAACAATTTCATCTGAAAAGGAGAGTTTGCATCACCACTATTAAATTTAAAAGAGACTGCGCGTCATTTTAGGCACACGGCAAACCAAATGAACCTAAACCAATATCAGAAAGAAAAAAAAAAGAGTGAAATGATGTATAAATTAATTATAATAGGATCGATCTAATGACTCCCAATTTTGAAATATGTGAGACATCTCCTCCCCCCAACCTTCCACCAGAAAAACTAAAAACCAAAGAAAAACAATGGAAGCATGGAAAAAATGATAAAGTAGAATCAATTTAATTACTCGCTAGTTTGAAAGATATGAGACCCGCCCTCCTCCCGCTTCCCCTCCCCCCTTCCACATTACGGTCTGGTTCATTCAGTGCCTGGGCATGAGTTTCAAGCTCTCCCTGTTACAGCTGTTGGAGCCTATGAATCTGCGATACTGCCAAGCACAGCATAGCACCATCTGGGCATTAGAGATTGTGCCGGGCTCATTTTACACTTTGCCAACGGTTATCATGATGCTGACAGCCAGGGCCCACCTGGGCTTTTTTGTCCGTGAATTAGTGGTCTGGTCTGGTACAAAATTATTATACGAAGGGTGCACTCCACAATGTTAACGTGAGTTTTAAGCATCAGGAATGTCAGTGTTCAGCTTTGTTTTTCTTCTTTGTTTTTCTGTTTCTCCCCTTTTATTGTACTGTCGTGCTTTTGTTTATCTATCTATCTATCTATCTATCTATCTATCTATCTATCTATCTATCTATCTATCTATCTATCTATCTATCTATCTATCTATCTATTTATCTATCTATCTATCTATCTATCTATCTATCTATCTATCTATCTATCTGTCTGTTTTTCTTTCTATCTATCTATCTATCTATCATCTATCTATCTATCTATCTATCTATCTATCTATCTATCTATCTATCTATCTATCTATGTATCTATGTATCTATCTATCTGTCTGTCTGTCTATCTATCTATCTATTTATCTATCTATCTATCTATCTATCTATCTGTCTGTCTGTCTGTCTATCTATCTATCTTTCTATCTGTCGGCTGTCTTTCTGTCTGCCTGTTCGTCTGTCCATCTATCCATCCATCCATCCATCCATCCATCCTTCTTTCTATCTGTCTGTCTATCTGTCTCTCTCTCTCTGTCTGCCTTTCTGTCTTTGTGCTACCTACCTACTTAACTACCTACATACCTACCTAGCTGTCTTCTGTCTATTTATTTACTAGACTGGGAGACGGGTATCAGAGGCCATTTTATATCAAATCCGTTCCTCTTCTTTAAATTCTGAAATTGTATTTGTACGGATTCAGCAAACATAATTGTAATTCTCTTTTTTTTCTTTTTTCGGAGGTATGAGTGGAGATCGGCGGTGTAAGGGGGGGGGGTATGGGGGAGGGGCAGAAAAAGAGGAAAATGCGAATAGTCCTATTTGTCCTACAACACATTCAGAGACTGTAGAATTAGTGGTCTTGTCCACAGAATCCGATCCGATCCGCTATTCTTACGGAAAAATTAATGACGTATGAAAAACTCTCTTTGCCTCTATAGCGATGAGGAGTGGAATGGAACGGAATCGGATGCTGTGGACCAAGACAAAGCGGACTTGACTCAACAATTCGCCCCCACCCTTACTGGGATTGAAGAATGATGACTATCGCAGGCAGTTATCAATCAAGTTGCATTTCATTGCATATTAATTATTATTTTAAGTAAATGTCTAGGCAGCTAGGAGTGGAGAGAGTGCATGACCGAGTGTGTTCTTTTCTTTTTCTATCTTTTTAATGTCTTTTCGGTTGGTGTTTGCATTTTTGTGTAATTATTCTTATATTTTGTATTTTTGTATTTTGTATAATTATTTGATCCCATTTGGGACTTTGCCTCGGTGTCATTGAAGCCCAGTTACAACTGGAGCAAACACGACGTCCCAATAGTGCAGCACTTTTGGGGGGGGGGGGGGGGCTTACTTACTTTTGCCCGGGCAGCGGCCTATTCCGCCTGCTCTTCACGATTTCCAATGGCCAAGGTATCTTTAACATCTGTAACGCGCACATGGGCCATCCAAGTTTTCCGTCCTTATCCGAGAAGACTAGGTGCTCGATCCTACCTACCATAGGATCAGGGACACGAGAATATGAGAAAAATTCAAAAATTCCAACATGTCTGCACAGACCATGCATCGAATCGGGCACGATCGGGCATGAGAGATGAGCACCCTGCTTCTCGGCCAACGTGCATCCCATACAGAAAAGTTGCCCTGCACAAGAGTTTGAAGACCACTGAGTGGAAGTAACGATTTTTATGGTGGGATGCAATAATTATTCTGCGAGGATTGCTCCAGACTAGCAAACTATTGCTCGCCCACGTTGTAACAACTAACATGTGACTCCCCTGATGAAATATTGAAAATAATAAAACCTTATTGTCTTCAAACACATGCACCTGTTTCTTGTGTTTTAGTGTCTGAAAATTGATAATTGGATCAGGGCAGGATTAGGATTTTGTAGGCCCCTGCGAGGCCCCTAACAAATTTTTAATAATGCTGTTGTTACATACGTACGCACACCAAGCGTTTTGCGCTACGGACGCGTACTTATACATGCTATTCCTAACCCCGTCCATATCCTCAACCCTAAATCTTATCGAATCCCTAACCCTGCCCTTTACCCTTTCAACCAAAAAAAACAGGAGGAAAACCAAAAGAAAATCTGAAAGAATAATTAATTATGGCTGTTGTTAAGAGTATTTCGGGGGCAGCTCTCTAGCTCTGGAGCCAGAAGGGCTTTAAATACGTACCCCTAGCGCAGTAAACTTGGGGGACGTACATACTTGTAACAACATTCTTTTAATCAAAAACACGAATTTCGGATCCTTGAAATCAGTTTTACATAATTCCTACCAACATTTGGATAAAAACAGTACCTTTTGTTTTAAGGAGAACGACCTGCAATAAACATGGAAGATAATGTTTTGGTATTTATAATTTCACCTCATCTCTGGAGCCCCCACTGGGCTGCAGCCCATAAAGCCCATGCCTTAACCCGGTACTGCATTGGGTTAGGCTAGAAGTTCAGAGTCAAGCCTGTTTTTGCGTCATTTTTGACTCAGGACTAATGAGCAAGGTCCGGCCCGTTTAAGTCTATAGTCCACAAAACGGAGACAAAACAGTCTTGTTTCAGTGAGCTAGTGGTATTCTGCTAGGCACGATGTCAAGACCTTTAGTTTCGGTGAGATCACGCCTGCTAGTATCAGCACCATCAGATTTTGGATCGGCGGATAAGTTGTATAGTGACCTCACGACCTTTAGTTTCAATGAGATTACGCCTACACCACCAGTACCAGCAACATCAGATTTTGAATCGGCGGATGAGTTGTATAATGACGTCATCACCCCTAGTTTCAATGAGACAAGCATTGAACCCGCGAAATTCGCGGGGGGGGGGTGAAAAGTGTTGTGAGTAGGTCTGGGGGTGGCTGCAATGGAGGGAGCATTACTTGACCGTTGGCACAGCAAAGTGCAGCAAGAACCACGAATGTTATGGATGGACTCGGAAGCATGGTTTCAAATTTGGGGAACCGGACGTTGAGATCGCACGGTGGACCGCAAATTCAGTGACGTCATGCCACATAAAAACTCACGCCCGGATGGTATTTATTTGGAACAAATGCAAATTTGCGTAGTTAAAAAAAATACTTACGGAGAGTGTTCAGCAATGAGTGTAGCAAGGAATCAACTTCAGACCAAAAGAAATTTGTATGCAAAATTTGAGCTCGATTGGTGCACAGATAGCCGAGCTACGGCTTTAACAAAAAAAGCGAGTTTTTTTCTTATAATAGATTAGGCCTATCAGTATCAGCCAACTCATAGGAACTCATTGAAACTGAAAGACGTGACAGGTATTGTCCATCCACTGCAGGATGTAGCCCTCCGACAATGACTTCCATTCCTTTCTATCATTCTGATGTCTTCCTCATCCGTGTTGTACCCCCTTCTCTTTTTAATATCATCCTGCCATCTTCTTCCTGGTCGTCCTCGTGTTCTTTTTCCTGGCCGTGGTTGCCATTCAGGGCAGCGTTTCGTCCATCTGTTATCATTCACCCTTTCCACATGTCCAGCCCATTTCCACTTTTGTTGTAGCATGAAGTTTACTGTGTCCTTCATGTTTCTGTTTTTCTTCGGATTTCAGCATGGGGAATTATAACTTGCAGTCTGTTGTTAAGCATTCTTCTTTCCATTGCCCCGTGGGTAGTTCTGAGTTTGTTCGTAAGTTGTTTTGTAATCAAACATGTTTGGCAACCATAGGTAATTATTGGACTAAGGCATTGGTTGAATACTTGTCTAGTTATGTGTATAGGTGACGGTAATTGGGATTTTCTTGTTTGTGTGTGTGTATGTGTTGTTGTTGTTGTTGGGGGAAGGGAGGAAGGGCGGGGGGGGGGGCGAATCAGTGAATGTAAACCTCAGTCACAAGTGCTTGTTGGCTTGTTTGTACTGAGAATTTACTTGCTATATGAGACAATTTCGAAGCACACTGTTTTTTGCCAACTTGCAATGTTGATTGCTAGCATGCTGTAGGTATTAGCCCGGGCGCGCACTAGCATATTTTGATCGGCCATGTAGTTGGATTGTGACGTCACAACATTGAGTTTCAGTGTGATCCAACTAGTCGGCTGATGGGCGACATCTTACTGAAACTCAATATCGTGACGTCAGCATCCAACCAGGCGCGTCTAGGCTAAAGATTATAGATTATAATTTGATTGATTCGTTCTCTTTGTCTGACCAGGTGCATTATGCCTGGACTGACTGCTGCTGTCCCTTATCTGATTTACAATAAAAATTACAGTGTGTGTACGGGCCAGTGCGTTGTTTGCGTTACTGATGCAGTGGTCCCGTTCGTGCTCATCCATTTTTTGCCCGAGAAATCGCACTTCAAACAGAATATACATCTCTGAGACAACGGCGCTGGAATCGGTGATATAATTCTCGCAACAGCCCAAGTTGAAAAACATCGAGCAAAATGACAGCTGGGGCCCAAATAGAGTTGTTTTCTATTATTTTCACAGATTACATTACACCCCAGCCATCAACCTGCGGAATTCCGACCTGTAAAATTGGTGTCAAGTTTGTACATGGGAATGACATCGTTTCAATGCAGATCTGCAGATAATGACATCGTGCTGACATCGGTTTCATGTACGGAAACCACCCCAAAGTTAATCCGACTGATCTCACGGCAATCTACATTGGGTTGACCTAGGGTTGTTGGCGGAGATCTGTTTGTGATAGTTTACTATTAACAGAATAGTAAATGTTTATCCCAGATATTAGTTTGCTCGATTTTTCCCGACTTGTTTGGCTGCAACATTATTACCGATTCTTGGCCATCGTTGCACATGTATCTTACTTCTTACTATAATTGAGCTAGAGGGTGAACCTGTAAGCAGCTAAAACATCGCGACCACGCCATCAAAAACTATCAAACTTGGTGTATTGCATCAACTTTTGGCGAACAGTTACGTGGACACAATCATTTTGAACAAAAATCAGTCTTTACTATTATTTATATTAAAGATTTTTTTTAGACCCCCAAACAGAGACGCATTTTCATCGGACAGAACCGAAAAGTGTGACCGGCTATTGCATGCTTGACCTCTCTTCACACATTGGTAGTCGAAAATCAACGAAAGCACGTCTGTATATTTCTACGCGAAATGGTGGTGTAATAGTAAGTTACACTAGTCATTGCATGGAATCCAAATGCCGTTTTAATGTAGCCTGGATCTAGATATACGGTTGGGCTTGGTACATGGAAAATTTACAAGATTTATCTTGCGCTAGTTAATTATAATATTTACATCATTTTCTGATGACAAACTTAGGCATTTCGACGGTCTTCAGCTGGTTCAGGGCGGGGCACTTGGATTACAAAACAAATTTTCATTCCATGCCATTTCGACGGTTTTCAGCTCGTTTTAGGGCGGAGCCTTTCGTTTGAATTGCAAATTTGGCCACTTCCACTGTTTTCTGTGGCTTTTATTTAGAGCGGGGCCCTTCTTTGCCATGAAATTAATAATCATTTTACCATTTACCTTTTTTGTGCATCTAATGAGATTGTATTGTATTTTTGCATCTTGACGGTGTCTTTTGAAAATGCGTTTCTGGACTTGATTTGACCACATAACGCCAAGGTGCCTTTATGGTCAGAGCGAAACCACTCCAGCACTATGACACTTTTTTGCTTTAACACAAGTAGACAGTTTTTCATTCTTGCGAGACTGGATTTATCATTTTTGATACACTGTAGAGTTAATGACATCTTTCTCAAAGCTGTAGTTTGATACTGACATTTCATCGTATGTTATTGCCAATAACAGTTCAGTGTGTTATACTACCTCTGTTTTTGTTCTTACAATATCGATGTATTATATCACTGGGCTAATGACACATATCAAATCGATAATGATTCATTGTGTTATAATACGTGTGTTTTTGTTCTTACAATATCGATCTCTTGCAATATCACTGGACTTTAAGTATGAACAATAACATTAACCATAATTTCAAAATACTATGTCTACAAGGGATGACCTAAGGCTTCAATAATTCGACCCCTTAAAATGACAAGGTTCTAACTCCCTTCCATCAACTTTTGAGAATTTGATTATTGAAGTTTCATGTGCTTCATAGCTTTTAGAAATACGACATTTTTTCCCCCTTTTAGTTATACTCACAAACTACGCACCGAATGCGCTTGATACTTTGACACACAATGGAGAAGGCCCGCATAAGTTATTGTGTAGTGTGTAACTCATTTCAGCCAAAAAGTGTAGATAGAACTTTGTCATTCTCAGGGGACGAATTCTCATCGCCGATCGAGACAGTGTCAAGCTGTGCGCGTGAAAGCGTGAGTGTGACAGGCTGAGCACTTGAACACCTGGCTCGCCTGACCTAACAGATGGTAAAAAGCACGTCATTAATGCGCTTTTCCCCGTTCTGTTGACACTCCTGGGTCATTGTTACCACCAGTCAATAAACAAAGAAAAAATCCCGCCCTTTTGCTTGGCCGATTCTGATGTAGGTCAATAAGGTTGATCTGACCTGGTCGACGGAACTGTGATCCGTATTTGTCAAAGATGCAGGTTTAAAAAAAAAAAAATCCATTTCCCGACCTTAGTTCACGTTTGTTCTATCTCCATTTTCTGAAAAACGAGATCTTATAGTATGTAGAAGAGGTGTAACAAATGCACACTCTGACACCTGTTTAAAATGCGTTGCGGCACTTAACAAGCTGTTTAACAGTTCCGATTTAATATTCTGTGTACTTATCGTGAGTCTAGGGCTGCAAACACTTAACATCGAATTTCTCAGTTGTGCAAAAAGTGGAGTTGGAACAAACAAGAGCCAAGGTAACGATTTTTTTTATGTAATCTAAAATCATTTAATTAATCCGTTGGATATAAAATCCGTCGCCGATCAGAAAAAAAAGGACGTATGTTAAAACCACTACCTTTCAGCAGAAGCAAAGAAATAAAACTGTCTTCATTCCTGTCGTGTGTGTCGTACAGAAGAGGTATTTATTTCAAACTGATTCTTAGAAAACAGGGCTCAGCTGTCGTCTTGGAACCCAGCTTGTTGGATTGAGGCTGCTGTTATTTGTACGGACGTGCGTATACGTACGTATCCCTAACCCCGTCTTTATCCTCAACCCTAAATCTTATCGAATCCCTAACCCTGGCCCTTACCCTTTCCAACCCAAAAACAGGAGGAAAACAAATAGAAAAATCTAAAAGAATAATTAATTAAGGCTGTTGTTAGGACCATTTCGGGGGAGCTCTCTAGCTCTGGAGTCACAAAAGACTTTATAATACTTACCTCTGGCACAAAAAACTTGGGGGATGTACGTACTTGTAACAACAATCTTAGCTCTACGAGTAAAATACTGGAACATAATATGAAGTAGAATAACAACAACAAAACCAGAAAGTTGATGGTTCAATTACAGGATTAAAAAGCCAAAACCTCATGAGACAAGAAAAGTGAGTCTTTTTTTTTAAAGCAAAACCCGGTATGAAATAAAAAGGATAACAGAACCCAATCGAAAGAAAATTACGATGTTGAAAGTCGATCAAAGAGTCAGAATTGATGTTTTGTCACATATTTATCAGTATAAACTGTTTGGTTGAAACGTTTCTGGATGAAACAGTTTTTTTGTGGGTTTTTTTTTCAGTTTTCTCAAAACATGAAAAAACATGATACGAGGTTTGCATGTCAGTGACCGTATCTATCAGATTTCCAATAACTTTGAGATACGACAATAATTATTTGGGTTTGCCAAAGATTGAATGTTTGTATAATTTCCAAAGTAAGAACCAAATAATCAATCAATCCTTTGTTTTCACTGGTGGCGGTAAAATTGATTGGTTTTCAGGTGTAACGAAGAAGCTGTACTGGCGTTCTCAAGCAATGGCCTGGTACCTGGAACTTTAAGATCTTTGTTTCTTGGGGAGTGCCAGCCTAAAGCTGTTGGACTTCAAGGTAACTGAGAGTAAGTGTGCAATCGTTCTATATCCTTACCCCTCGTGCGCTCTTACATAAATTGCTTAACTCAAAAGATTTTGAAACATGCAAACCAGTTTTAAATAGTCAACTAAATGCGAAGAAATATAATGTTTTATTTCTGCAATTATTTTTGTTTATAAGTTAGAGATTTGTCCTTAAAATGGAGCACTGGACATCAATTGGTGTGTTTCGTAATATGGGTCACTGGGCAGTAAAGGACTATGTCGGTGGCACACAGAGTCTTCTGTTATAATGTTTTATTTCCACAATTATTTTGTTTATCAGTTAGAGTGCTATATCCCCACAGTACATAACCCACTTCGTGACAATCAGTCTTTAAAATGGAGCACTGGACATCAGTTGGCGTGTTTCGTAATATGGGTCACTGGGCAGGTAAGGACTAGCTTGATGGCACACAGGGTCTTCTGTTTTTTACGTCTGTTTTGACTCACAGAGCGAGGTCTCTCTTTCCACCAGCTGACCCAAGAAAGTTTTTGACTCTCCCGAACTAGCGACACATTCTTGTGTCAGTCGCGCCAATGCACGAAGTCTCGTATAACCCCATAGTTCGCATCTTACATCAAAACCAAGACAAAACAGTTTGGACATAGTCCACCACACCAGCCTTTAACACAAAGACAAGTTAAAAAAAATAATAATACGGCAAAGAAAGAATGCTTTAAGACCAAACGCACACGGGTGGATTTTTAGTTGTCCAATCAGGGAAACTACTTAGTTATTGGAATAGAACAAAAGGTTCTCCTGTTCTAAGCGCAAATGGGTGATTGTTTTAATCTGCAAAGTAAAAATTTTATTTTCGTGCCTTGAGTTGTAAGTCCTGGGATCTCACATACATATCACTTCTAAAGAGGATTTTATTGTTATATCCCTACTCGTACGTTCTGGGGCCTGACAGACACTATACTTTTAAAAGAGGGTATCCTAATTATTGTTCTTTAGGCGTGTGATCTCTTACACACGGTTAGTATCGTACAACAATGGAGCTACGTGGCTAAAAAATTATGAAATTTGGTGTTTTGCTTCAATTTTTTATGATGAGTTGCATGGACACCCCATGCCCAGTTTTGGACAAAATTCAGTCTTTAATACTATCTATTCTATTTACCATTTTTTAACCACATTTTCTTCGAGCAGAATCGAAAAGTTTGACCGGAAATTGCGTTCAACACCTTTCTTTATACCTTGCCGATCGAAAACCAAATGTTATCACATGTGTGTATTCTGCAAGGAATTATGGTGTAACAAAACGATCTTTCAGTCATCAGTCTTTGCTTCGAATCCAAGTGCCGCTATTAATGGAACCTAGATCTAGCTGGGCTTGATACAGAAAAACTTGCAAAGATATATCTTTCCCGGGTAGGCTTGTCTGACTAAATAGTTTCTGAGACTGAGTGACTGAAAAATCTCTGGTATGCGCCTGGCTTAATTGAGGCAAGTTTATGTGCCCATTGTCGTTACGCCGGACAGTGAACAGGTGAATCTGGAACTATTAATGTTCCGTTGTTCACAGAGATGTCACAAGTCACAGCTGGCTATGAATTAATTAGAAAACTAAAATTTTCACGTAAGCTTGAAAGTTAACGCCGGGTGACACCTGGCTAAGGGATGTCTTCATTAGCACCTTCTGGCATGACGTGTGGTGACCAACAGAGAGGCCGTGTTTTTGTGTCATTTTCGTTTTAACAGCTGTCGTTATGGCCGTGGGCCAACGTTATGTCAAGACATCTATTTATACCGCCTGAAGGTATTGTCACAGAGTTTTGTCACAAGATTGGGTGGATTTTTCTGCATTGGTCTGATAGAAAAGATACTAGAACTATAAGATGAGACACTCCCTTCTTTGCATCTCTAAAAAAATCGTGCCCACTATTTGCGCGCTGATCGGGGGCGGGGCCCATTGCGCATAGTATGAAAAGAATGCTTGATATAATTATAAATTTATGATGGGACTTGTGACAGTGATACTGCTAGTAAATTATTTTTTTTTTTTTAAATAGCCAGAGTTTACCCACAGCAATTAAATTTAAAATTACAAAATACGTGACGTCAGTCAAGGCCTACATCGATAGCTGAACAGTGAACAAAATGCAGTATTTTCCCTATTTGGCTTTGTAAAATACGGCACTTTTCACGACTTCTGCGCATTCGCCGATGAGCAGCGGTGCGAAATCTGAGCACGTCAAACGTGCTGGCTGTCTAATCTTATTGCGTCTAGTATCTTTGGTGCAGTAAAGCACAACAGGTAATTTCAGGGAAGACTTCCATACACCCCGACCACCCAGTCAATCCATTACCCTATAACTATTTCTAAACCTGTCCTTATCCTTAACCCCAAACCTAAATTCAATCTTATCTCTAACCAGCCCCCTAACAAAAGTCTGAGACAATCTTCGAGAGTTCAAAGTGGCTGGGAAGTAGGAAACTCTTTCCTGATTTACAAAAGAACTCAGATAAAAACTCTGGGGTGTAAATAAGTTTCGTTTTTTTTTTTTTCTTAAGAATTTTGAATAGAGATGTAGTGCCCGTATGCACACTCCACACGTTATAGACCAGGATGGGATGATGGCAGAAGTTGTACTGCATGAGACCTGTGAATTATATTGGAAACGAATAGTAATGTAGCTACAATATTAGTACAAAAATAAATGTCGTATAGACAGTCAAGTGGTAGGCGTTGTTTCTGCTTCTATAACCAGATGATGAACTGAATGGAACTTTACTCAGAGAGACTACTTGATATCTCTGCAAATGCTACAGTTTACAAACTTATTACACGTTCGTGTAATTATTATACAAGTAGGGTAATCGAAAAAGAGGTAGGGAGGCAGGACAGCAGTGAGGGAAGATTCGTAAAGTTTATATTCACCCTTTAAATGCCAGCAGTGAATAATCGTCAATTGCTATTTTCGTACTGTGGTCTGTAAGGCGGAAAGCGAAAGTCATTGTTAGAAAATTGATATATTTCATTAGTTCAGGTTCGCACCTTGAAAAGACTGAAATATTGTCCTGTCTCAATGTAAAAAATGAATAATATGAAAATCATAGCTGTCTGGACTTGGCATGCAAGGGTTAAAATGAAATACAAACATATTATAAATATATATTTTTTGTACATCATACCCAGTATCACATATTATTATATTAAAATTATACACATGCTAGATCACAGCTGTCCTAACATAGGTCACATCGGCATCTGGAGCAGCTGAAAATACGAGGCCAAGCAGATAATTCAAGCGAAAGAAAGGAAGGAGAACAAAAGAGAACGAAAGACTAAGAAAACCGTGATTCACTATTTTTTTTAAAAACGACCAAAAACAAAAAGGATACAGAATAAGAAATAAATCGACAAAAATGGCCATGAAACAACAACAACAACAAAATAGAACAAAAACAGTGCCACGATTTGTCCATTTTGACACTGGTAGGCAGAGATTTGGTGATGTCCTATCATTCCCGGGGCCAGCTTCTTGATCCTTTCAAAGATACTTGAAACAATAAGATGAGACTGCTAGCGCATTTAACCTGCACAGATTTCGCACCACCGCCTAGCGGAGAATGCCCCGAAGTCATGAACAATGCAATATTTTTCAATGCCAAATAGGGAACAATATTGAATTTTGTTCACTGTTCAGCCACCGGTAAAGACCTTCATTGACGTCACTTATTTTGTAATTTTAACTTCAATAGCTGTGGAAAACTGGCTTTTTTTTTCCTCCAGTAGCAGTAGCACTGTAACAATTGAGCATCATCTTTATCATTATATTTTGTATCAAGCATTCTTTTCATGTTGTACGCCATGGGCCCAGCACCCGGTCAGCGCGCAAAGTGTGTGCATGGTTTTTGTTTTTAGAGGTGCGAAGAAAGGAGTGTTTCATCTTATCGTTTCTGATATTCTTGATTTTATGCCCCAAGACTCAAGTATAAGGCCCAGACACTCTCTGATAGGATGCTCCTTGAAATAGATGCCCAGGGCCGTCGACCCTTCTGCCCTCTCCCTTTCTGCATGCCACTGGTAGTAGGTACCATAATATTTAAAACAAATTCACCATTAGGGAGCGTAGGTGCAGTGTCAAAGGTCAAATTATGACTTACACACGTGATTAGAAAAACACCAAACAAAAGCGTTTTGATCTTCCCGCCACCTGGCACAAAGGCATGCCAAAAAAAGAAAAGAAAAAAAACGCATATGTATTACCTACTTAGTGCGGTTCCCTAGCCCATTAGCTAGGCTAAACTTGAAGTTTGGATTAGAGGTCCTTCAAAGCCGAAGTGTCTGACCAGTAAAGGCATCATAGCAAAGGGCAGGACTGGTTTCGCGCTGACTGTGAAAGGCGCCAATGCGTTATGTGGTCAAATCAAGCATGCAAGGGGAAGGTAAGCCACAATTATTATAGGGTTCTGCCCGAGGGAGCATGACACTAAACTGCACTTCGACACTGTATAGTGGAATGTAATGATCATTAAGTTTCCTTGTAGTTTCGTTTTCACTGTGTGGATGTTGATTCTGATTATATAGATGTAGTGTATATCTGTTTTACTAATGTGTAAGTCAGAGGTGTAAATGTAATCTACATTACTCAGTCAGTTCGACCAGACAGGTAGATAGTCATTAGTGGCAGGCAGATAGATAGATAGATAGATAGATAGATAGATAGATAGATAGATAGATAGATAGATAGATAGATAGATAGATAGATAGATAGATAGATAGATAGATAGATAGATAGATAGATAGATAGATAGATAGATAGATAGGTAGATAGATAGATAGATAGATAGATAGATAGATAGATAGATAGATAGATAGATAGATAGATAGATAGATAGATAGATAGATAGATAGATAGATAGATAGATAGATAGATAGACAGATAGATAGATAGATAAATAGATAGATAGAACGCTATATTATGAAGGACCCTCCATTAAAAAGTTCATGGGCATAGGTGAAGAAATGGGAGGTGATAGGGGAAGTAAAGAAAGACGAAAAAATTCAGAATAAAAACACCAATCGGGAAAAAAATAGAGAGACGGAGAATGAGTACAGCAGTCCTACATGAACCTTACACAGATAACATTAAAAATTTTGTTTACAATACTGCCATGCTACGGAGAAGGACAGTAAAAGCCAATTTCGGTTAAATTCACTTTTGAACATCATATTATGGAATGAAATGCGTTGTATTTTTTTTTATCTGGGTTATAACTTTGTGCGACTAATAATTTCTTTGGATCGTGTTACAAAATGGAAACTGGACAAAGAATAAAGCTAAACGCGTCCAGAAATGTTTTTTTGCTTTCCTTTAAGATTTTTGTTTTGGCACATACTGTGATTGTCCATAACACGTCAGAGTACAATTCCGAAGACAGCGTTAAGGGAAGAAGTCTTGTACAATTCCCCTTAACCAAACAATGCTATGGATTTTTGAAGTGCTATGCTATGCCACGGATGGAAAACTGCCGGGAAAACGCTCCCGTGAAACAGACTTTGAGATAGCTTAGGCAATAGAACCCCATTTCAAAGTAAATAATGTGAGAGTTCATTGTATTCACATAATACGAACCTATGTCAACGAAATAATTTTACCTCTCCCTCCGGGCCATGCTAAAGCTTATCAAATATTTGAACCGCAGGCCTTTTCCAAGATAATGTACCAGGTATCTCGGCTCTCACTGCATTACCTTTTATCTTATCTTCAAATAATACGCCTCGGTTTTTCGCGATCTGTATTTAATATAACAGCGATTTTTACTATAGTCCCTGCTCCCCCTTATCTGTCGCTCTTTATCTGTGTAATGCAGCTGGAGACATTGTCATGGCGTGGCAATGACATTGCGACAGATGTCTTACACCCACCTCCCTTTCCCCTCACCCCATGGGCTATTGCTCCTTTATCTCCCCCCCCCCCCACCCCGCTCACCCCTCACCCCCCCCCAAACCACACACACACCCTGTATGTTTGAAACCAGGTGGCTGTTTGTCCACAGTTTACAGATCACACTGTCAAGACCTAGTCTCTCTGAATTTATCATGCTGAACATGATAGGTAGATTTGCGTAGAAACCTTGGTGCCCAGTGTTCAGATTTCAAATTTTAAAAGGAATGTTGTTACAAGTACGTACGCCCCCCAAGTTTTTTGCTCTAGGAGTACGTATTTTAAAGCCTTTGGTGACTCCAGAGCTAGAAAGCCCCTCCCGAAATGCTCCCAACAACGGCCTCAATTAATTATGATTCATTATTCTTTCAGATTTTTTTCCCTGTCTTTTTTTGGTTGAAAGGGTGGGGGGCAGGGTTTAGGGATTCGATAAGATTTAGCGTTGAGGATAAGGACGGGGTTAGGGATAGGTACGTATACGTACGCGCCCCTAGCGTACTCATAACAACAGCATTTTAAAATACGATTGTGCTGTCCTTATGTGAACAATCAT
The DNA here is from genome assembly GCA_963931925.1 of Onchidella celtica. NCBI lineage: Eukaryota > Metazoa > Mollusca > Gastropoda > Systellommatophora > Onchidiidae > Onchidella > Onchidella celtica. The sequence continues at coordinate 73,945,331 of OZ007568.1, forward strand.
CCAAAGCGCCAGAAATATGGGTTTCTTTAACATTTTTCTAACATTGCAGATTTAAAGCATGCCTTTCTCATTCGTATTTCAGTATTTTATGGTCGAATTTAAAAGCAAAATTTACTTTTTCTGAATGACAGTAAATTGTACACGGGAGTATATAGACACTGAATTGTACAAGGGAGTAATCATTACAGATAGATTCTGAATTGTTCAAGGTAGCAATTATTATTGATAGACAATGAATTGTACAAGGGGTTATCATTAATAGATAGACATTGAATTGTATAAGGGAGTTGTCATTTTAGATAGACAATAAATTGTACAAGGGAGTAATCATAGATAGACATAGAATTGTATAAAGGAGTAATCATTAGAGATAGACCCTGAATTGTACATGGGAGTAATCATTATAGATGGACATTGAACTGTGCAAGAGAGTAATTATTGGTAGACAATGAATTATACCAGGGGGTAATCGTTATAGATAGATACTGGATTGTACAAAGGAGTGATCATTGTAGATAGACACTGAATTGGACAAGGGAGTAATTACCGCAGAGAGACACTGAATTTACGAGGGAGTAATCATTATAGATAGAGACTGAACTGTACAAAGTGTCTCCAAATAATTTCCGCTGCAAAGGTACAAAATAATGTCCACCACTACAGGCCTAAACGTTCACTGAGTTTATCATGCATGTATCAATATTTTATGGTCATGTTTAGAAGTAACATTTATTTCCTGACTGACAATGAATTGTACAGGGGAGTAATCATTATAAATGCCACTGATTGTTGTTTTTGTTGTTTTGTTTTTCTTTCATCTGATTCTCTCCGAGCGGTTTCCGCTGCCAGAGTAAAGAAAAAAATGTGCACCATCACAAGACCTACACTTTAACTCAGTTTCTCATGTACGCACCCATAACGTCTACTTGGATTCCCTGTCGACACGATGTCTCTGTTATCGCATCACACCTGTCTTCTCATGGTCTCTGTACAAACACTCCCATTGTGTATCCCTGGCCGGTCCTTTTGTACACCCATGCACTGGGTTTTCATGCATTTGCGACGCAGGAATTTCATTCAGCCGCACTGTTGAACCTTGAGTGTGAAATACTGTAGAATATTTGTGGTTGTATGGTTGTTATTGTCTTGCCCTTGCCACAAGACTTTTTGTTTGAGGTGGGGCGCAGTGTTAGATGCGTTTGGCTCTAACTGCTCTGTGCTTAACTCAGTGATTATTACTATGTGAAGCTGTCATTACTAGCACATCTGCCATGATAAATAACGCGACCTTAGCACTTGTTTGTTCCAACTCCATTTTTTTTTTTTTTTAGTACAACATACAACTGAGAAATTCGACGATAAACGTTTTGTATTTTGGTATGGAGTTGGAAGAATTCGGAACTGTGAAACCGTTTGATAAGTGCCACAACGCATTTTAAAGTGTCAAAGTGTGCATTTGGCCCCTTCTACAAACTAAAAGACCTCCAGTTTTTCAGAAAATGGAGATAAAGAACGAACAAGAATCAAGGTCGCAATAAGTATAATTTGAACAACTCAACATCAGTTGTCGATTATGACTTTACTGGCTATCGGGACCCAACACTGCAATCTTTGTTTCCCAGGCCTTTCAACTAACTGAATTCTCAACTACTGAATGCAATAAGATTTACACGTGCATTATTATCTGCCTCCCAAAAAAGCTAACACACTGTGAAAGACACTGTCAAGAAGATCGGAGCAACTCACATTGCGTTGCTAGGCCTTATCGAGAATGGCGGAACAACGCAGTGTGCGTTGTCTGTAAATGTTGTCAAATTTAAGAGAAACCGTTCCAAACCACGTTTCGAAAGTTATATTTATGAGCAACTGTCTTTAAACTATGCTCTCTACATGCTACACTCATTTCCCTTTATTTTGATGTATGATAACTACCCATAATTGCAAATGCTGACGAACTGTGGTACATTTAAAAGACATACCCTATGGAGTGTTTTATGTTCTATGAAAGAAGTCGATCCAGACACAAAAATAACTCAGATCTTAAAGATTTTAAAGAACTCTTATTGACATATTTTTTTTTTAATTTACTCTACACTCGGGCGTGGGGAGAACAGGTGAACTTCAATTCAGTTTAAAACTAAAGAACTTCTACATTATACATGTACACAAATAAGAAAAATGGGAAAACCCGAACAGAAGATTGCCTTGAGCCGAACTGGAACTGAAAGAAGCATACAGAGTAACTATGCTATTTCCGTCCCCTTAGGATGACAAGGTTCTAACTCCTTTCTGTCAACGTTTGAGAAATCGAGGATTGAAGTTTCACGTCATTACAGCTTTTAGAGCAAAGATTTCTAAAATAAAAAATTTTTTTACTACAAATTAAACATCGAATTGACTTGATACTTTGACACTCATTGGAGAAAGCCTGTAGGAGTAGTGTGTGGTGTGTAACTCAGTTTAGACAAAACGTGGAGATAGAACATTGTCATTCTAAGTAGAAGAAGACTAGTTTTAATAAACCGAAACTTGACAAGTTTCCAATCCTCATATTTAGACTGTAACTTAAAATTACCACAAACTGCTAAGACCGTTTCGACACTGGACAACATGTAACCATGGATTACCTCGTTGACATTGTTCCTTGACAAAATCTATGATCACAAAAGACTGGAACAAACATGTGTTTATTACAAAATTGAATCTGTATAGACGAACCCGCAAAATCGATCAATTGATCAAACAGTGAATCAGTTCATCGATTTAGCAGTCAGTCAGCCGATCCCTCCAACCACCGGTGTCTTTTTCTTCCTAGACACAATCCGCTGTGTCTTTCAGTGTAGCCATGCATCTATTTATCTAACTGTCTATCTATCTATTTATCTATCTTTTTGTCTGGCTAGCCATCCATCCATCTACCCACCAACCATCCATTGATTCATCACTCCGTCCGTCTGTCTGTCTGTCCGTCCGTCTATCTATCTATCTCTCTATGTATCAATCAATCTATCTATCTATCTATCTATCTATTTCCATGCTGGGTTTTCTGTTGTTGTATAGTTATGTATGTCAGGCCAGAGTTTTCTGCTATTGTATGACAGTACACAATACAGCCTGCTACTGTCACCCCCACTGTCTTGTGGGTCATCTCGGGAGAGAGGAAGACTAGGGGAAGGTAACCCTGAATACAAATACCACACTGCCTTGTGTGTTGCTATGATAGCAAAGGCTATGGGAGTAAACCCAGACAGAAAATCAGGAGTGGAGACCCGAAGGTGGTTGTCAGGGAGAACTGCATCAAACTGGCTTCCAGCATCTCCTGCAGCCGGACTAGTTCCAAATGTATTGACCTGGTCTCTCCCTTGGGTTTAACTAGAATGGCAGAGAGAGGGGTGGTGCCTCTGGGCAAAGCACCATCTCTTAAAAATAGCCCAGGCAAGGCAGCAAAACGAGGAGGCGTTTGCTCGGGCTTGGCAAGCGTCTGTCTCTCCTCTATAAGCCCACCCATTTCCGATTTGGAGAGGACACTCCAGCCATCCGTTACGGATGGGCACAACACGGGAGGTGGCAGTTACCGGTGATAAGCTCAATCCATTTGGCGTACGGATGAGCGCCAGGGGTCCCCTCTGTCGGTGGGAGCGGCTTTTCAGCTGCATTGATCAACTACCGCCCGCCGTAACCTGGGCAGCCCCCAGGCAGTTGGGTGTTGTTCCGCCACGTCAGCCTGCTTCATAAGGTGGTTGGAGCTAGACCAAAAGTCAAAAAGCTGACGTAAAGTGTGCACCTGGCAAAAACAGAAAAATACTAAAACTTGGTACCTGGAACGTCAGAACAATGCGCCCAGGCTTGCAACAGCAAGATCTCACTGATATTGACTCCATCAGGAAATCCCAAATTATTGATCGAGAACTTCAGCTACTAAACATCGACATCGCTGCCCTTCAAGAAACTCGACTTCCCGACTCCGGGTCAGTCAAAGAAGAAAACTACACCTTCTTCTGGCAGGGCCTTAGCAGCGAACAGCCGAGAATCCACGGCGTGGGCTTCGCCGTAAAAAACTCCCTTATCAATTCGATCGCAACTCCAATTGGAGTGTCAGAACGCATCATGACACTCAGACTGAACACCCGGTCTGGTTTTACCAACATTATCTGTGTCTATGCCCCAACACTTACCTCCTCTGACGAAACCAAAGACATTTTCTACGAGGCATTGCAGAGGACTCTCCACAACATCCCTCTCACCGAAGGCCTGCTAATTCTGGGTGACTTTAACGCTCGAGTGGGAGCAGATCACTCCGCATGGCCAAAGTGCATTGGGCACTTCGGCATTGGCAACATCAACGAAAACGGGCAGCGCCTTCTGGAGCTATGCTCCGTAAACTCATTATGTGTTACAAACACGTACTTTGACCTTAAGAGATGCCAAAGAACATCATGGCGCCATCCCAGGTCTGGCCATTGGCATCAATTAGATCTTATTCTCTCAAGGAGGAAGAGTTTGGGCTGTATAAAAATAACTCGTTCCCTCCACAGTGCTGACTGTGACACCGACCATGCACTGGTAGTCAGCAAAATCAAAATTTCGGCCAAGAAAATATACAGATCAAAAGCCCCTTCAATCCCTAAGATCAATGTAACAGCAATCAGAGATGAATCAAATAGAAAGTCATTTGAAAAGTTATTTGCTGAAAGCATGGATAATGTCACCCAATGTGACTCGGTAGATGAAACATGGAACACTCTCAGTTCAAAAATTCATGACTGTGCCATCAAGTCTTTTGGACGGCATAAAGTTTCAAACAACGACTGGGTAGCCCAGAACAGCGAAATTCTCCTACCTCTCATTGAGCAAAAGAAATCTGCTTTCAATGAGTATAACAAAAATTGCAATCAGAGTACAAAAACTTGTTTGAAAAATGCAAAAGCTAAACTTCAGCTGGAGGTAAGACGTTGCGCCAACAAATACTGGACAGACTTGTGTAACAGCATACAAGAGGCAAATGAAAAGGGAGATATGAAAACCGCCTTTAGTCAGATGAAAGTAGCTCTTGGGCCAATCATCACCAAAAGCGCCCCACTTAAGTCTGTAAATGGTGAACCCATCACAGATAAAAATGAACAACTGAATAGGTGGGTAGAGCATTACTCTCTGTTGTATTCAACTGAGAAAAATATTCCACCAGATTTTGAGGAACACCTCCAAAAACTGCCAAAAATGGCCGAACTTGACGCTGAACCTTCCTTAGTCGAGCTTTCCAATGCAATCGACCACCTGTCTGCTGGAAAAGCCACAGGAAGTGACAACATTCCTGCAGAGGTATTAAAAGACCTAAAAGGCCCACTATTACCACACCTGTATAATCTGTTACTGCAGTGTTGGAAAGAAGGCGTGATACCACATGATATGAGAGACGCCAAAATTGTCACACTTTACAAGAAGAAAGGAGACAAAGGCGACTGCAACAACTATCGAGGCATATCCCTCCTCAGCATTACTGGAAAGGCTTTTGCTCGCGTCATCCTCTGCCGCCTTCAACAACTGGCGGAAAAAGTCTTACCAGAAACACAATGTGGCTTTCGAAGCAAACGATCAACTATTGACATGATATTTGCACTTCGGCAAATCCAAGAAAAATGTAAAGAACAAAACAGGCCGCTTATAACATGCTTTGTGGACCTAACAAAGGCTTTCGACACCGTAAGCCGATCTGGCCTGTATGCAGTCCTTAAATCCATAGGCTGTCCACCAACATTGCTAAAACTTATTGCATCCTTCCACACTGACATGAGGGCATGTGTCAACTTTGAAGGCTGCACATCCAATTCATTTGCTGTAAACAGCGGTGTGAAGCAGGGATGTGTTCTTGCTCCTACCTTATTTGGTATATATTTTGCAGCCCTACTCAAGAATGCCTTTGGTCAATGTTCAGGTGGAGTACTTATTAACACCAGAGTGGACGGCTCCATTTTTGATGTTGCCAGACTAAAAGCAAAATCTCGTACAGAGCATATTATGTTACAAGAGCTCCTCTTCGCAGATGATGCTGCAATCGTGGCCCACGATGAAACCACGCTCCAGGCTCTCATCAATAGCCTTGCCAAAGCCTGTGACAAATTCATGCTAAGGATCAGTGTCTCAAAAACTGTAGTTTTGACACAAGGCTTGAGAAACCCCAACCCAATCATGCTGAATGGCTCTCCTCTGGAGCAAGTGGGAAAATTCTGCTACCTAGGCTCAACCATCAGTGGTAGCACAGACATAACAACTGAAATAAATGCCAGAATAGGAAAGGCGGCCACAGCTTTTGGCAAACTCTCAAAAAGGGTGTGGAACAATAGCAAGCTGACCATCAAAACAAAGGTACTCGTGTACCAAACTTGCGTCCTAAGCACCCTGCTGTATGGCTCAGAGACATGGACCACCTACTCCAAACATGAAAGATCCCTCAACTCCTTCCACCTGCGCTGCCTACGCAAAATTCTCAAGATCAAGTGGCAAGACAGGATCTCAAATATCGAAGTTCTGAGCCGAGCCAACATTCCATCAACTCAGGCTCTCCTAGGCAAAAAAAGACTGCGGTGGCTTGGACATCTCCACCGTATGGAAAATGATCGCATCCCCAGACAAATTCTCTACGGGGAACTTGCTACTGGCAACCGACCCAGAGGTAGGCCACATCTGCGATTCAAAGACACTTGCAAGGTCACGATGAAAGCATTCAACATCGACCCCAATGAATGGGAGAACCTTGCAAATGATCGAAGCAGATGGAGACAAAAATTGCGCAGTGGCACGCTCGCAATAGACTTCAAGGCAAAAGAAACATACCTGACAAAACGACAGAGGCGGAATGAAAACACTCGCCAAAGTGAACCCAAAAGACTGACCTGCAATCACTGCCATCGCACTCTCGGGTCAAACATTGGTAGAATAAGCCACGAGAGAAGCTGTCAGTCAAAGTGAAAGTGAATATTCTAGCTGCTAAGACCGTCTGTAAAGACGCTAAAGGCCATATAATAGTTATGACAAATTATTATGGTTTTTAAGAGAGAGAGAGAGAGGCGGGAGAGGGAAGACAGAACGAGTGCGATAGTCAGACAGACAGACAGACAGACTAGACAGATGCAGAGACAGATAGAAGCGCAGAAAGAGAAAATAAACCTCATAAGTCTTTAAAGAAAATAAGAAAAGCTTCAGTTTGAAACTATAGCAACATAAAGAAAAGCGATATTGCCCCAAACACAATTTAATTGGGTTTTAGCTTTGTCTCCCAACACTGACATCTTTTCATAAGACGAATTTACGGCTTGTGCCTGCCGCTAAAATACACTCTCATTTACAATATCATCGCCATGCTAGATGTTTGCCGTGCTCTGAATGAAAGCTAGAGATGGCGTGCGAGGCTGTATTTACAATAGGATAGACATTTGAGAAATTCGGACCGCAAGCGTCACATATTAATTCAACTCCGCATTCGGGTTAGAACGGTGTTTAACAAACTCGTTCCAAAAGGGTTAATGCATAGCAAACCTCGTCCAAACTCTTTCTGACAGTAACTAACATCAAGGCAGAACCCCGGACTGGCCTTCGAGTTTAGCATCTTCAAGTTATTTTTATGCCTCATTTTGCATTTGCGATTGAGGTCAAAGTCTTTATTTTATTTTTTTTAACGTTTTGTCTGAATTTTTGCATGGCGGGTCACATTTGCGGTCCCAATAGCAATCTGCGCCAATCTTCAACTGTCTCGCCGGACCTCCCAATGAGTTAAAGAAGAAAAACGATGTAACCTGTTCCATTAATGTCCTTTTCACCCTGTATTGTATTGCGTTCGCGTCGCGTCGTAGACGGGCTGTTACACTGCGTTGTCCCCGCTATCACTGAAACAGAGCCCGCATGAAAGAGAGCATTGCATTGTACTATAGTCATTGTCACGCATAATTATACTGCATTTTTTGTGATTAGAAAGAGTGTAGGCATAATAACTAGTAGATGAACTGACAATAAGTATGTGGGTTGGCAATGGATGAAGCAGTGGGGACACAGGGGTGTAGAGGCAATATGCTCGCCTCTCATGCCGAAGGTACCGGGTTCGATTCCTGGAGGGTGCCGGCATTTTGGAATTCTTTTCGATGGAAAAAAAACTCCTGTCCCTAATCCTATGATAGGTAGGATCGAGGAATCTAGTCTTCTCGGATAAGGATGAAAAACTCGGAAGGCCCGTATGCACATTGCGCACGTAAAAGATACATTAGCAGTTGAAAGTCGAGAAGAGCAGATAGAACAAGGCCGCTGCCCAAGCAAAATTCTAAAAAAAAAAAATAATTCCTACTGCAAAAACACACAGAAACAAGAACAAGAAAAATAAAAACAAGAAACAGTGAGGTGTAAATGCCAAGGGTATAGCGAATCTCTACAATAAAGACCTAAACACAGAACGAAGCAGCAAGGGACAGTCGTCATGCTGTCGGAACGTAAAGCTCATAGTCCTGAAGGCAATTCTCGGATCTAATTCGACGCTATAGACAATATGACAGTGAAAATTCAGTCTCTAATGCCATGGATATACATGTTAATTTTTTATATATTTTTTTTTTTTTGATCCGCAGAAAAAGAGACTCATTTTCGCCCACTAAAATCGAAAAGTATAATAGAAAATTTCATTCTTGGTCTCTCTTTATACATAAAATTGCTGGTCGAAAATCAACTTTATCACATCTGTACATTATGCCAGGAATTGTGGTGTAACAGTGAGTTTCATTAGTCTTTGCATCAAATCCAAGCGCCGTTATCAATTTGACCTAGGTCTAAAGGATATACAGTTGGGTTTGCCGCAAAGAATCCGCAAGATTTATTTATCTTGCTTGGGTCGGTTAATAATATCAATAATAATAAAAGTAGCAGCGACGATAACCATAACAATTATAATGATGATGATAAAAATGATGATAATAAATTGCAAACAAAATAAATCGAAAATGGAATTGACATAAGCATCTCGCATAGAAAAGTTCCACTTTTAACCCAGATCAGAACAATCCTATTGGTCAAGGAATTGCGTCAAGCAGACAGCAGTGTCAGAGACAGAGATGTCCTGCTGTCAGTGACAGACATGCCGCGCCGGGCTGGCAAATAATGTCACAGAGTGTCCAAGTGACCTTGAACTCTGGTGGTCAACAATTCACGTCAAAGCAGTAACTTCATTTGTAAACGGCACGTGAAGAAAGCAGCAACACGGGGAAATTCGATGACCGGTGACAAAATCCCCCCCCCCCCAACCCTTGTTATTTCCCTCCTGTCCGATGAGAATAATTATGTTTTGTTTTCCCCTGTAAATTCTAGTTTTCGTTTCTGACACATGAACGTCTTCGGCCTATGCCAGCACTAGGCGATTTTGATCGGCCAGGTAGTTGGATGGTGATGTTAAGACAATCAATTTGAATGAAACCTCGGGCGCCAGCCAGTTTGGTAGATCTCAGGTAAAGAATGTTTCGTGACGTCATCATCCAACTAGCCGGCCGATCAAAATCAGCCAGTCCTGCTCGCTTAGGCTTAGTCTTTGATCTTGTCATCTGACTAAAATATTGCGTATACCTAATGTCTCCTATTTGTCACACTCACAGTGACAACGCAGATGGTTTTACCCCGAAAAAAAAAACGCACACCTTCATCCACTTTCTTACAAATAGTGTGAAAAGAATATGTCTCTCCTATGTGATATGAGACTGTGATTTCCCCCTCTTTTGATGTGGACACCGTGATCCGTGATCACCGCATGTAATGACATAAATAACTTGAGGACAACAGCGGTTAATCCTACTGGTCACTTTATGACCTTATGTCAAGACCGCAACTGGAGCGATCACCCCAGGCCGCGTAGTTTACGGTCGTTTGCGAACATACCGGTCTCTCCACCTCAAACACCCGAGGGCTTTTCAAAGTGACAACAATTACAAGCGTACGTCCCGCCAGGGAGGCGCCAGTCGGCCTAGAGGGGCGCTCTGTGAAGAAGCCACCAGTGCATTCAACCCACCGGCCCGTCTTTTGTTCCCAGGTGCTGATGGCAACAGGTGACACTTTTTCGGTGACTGGATTCGCCAAGAACGATTTGGGCACTAAAATAATGCGCGAGGAGAAGCCCCTTCTACCTGTGACAGGCCGTGGACACTCTCGCCGTCGACCACTTTCAGGTCTCTCTACGACGCTGCTACTCCTAATAATTATTCGTAACTGAAGATTTCAATCTTTCAGGCTGATTTGACTTAAACAATGAGTTGAGGTTCTACCTAATAATTTATAATCCACACTCGTTGCAGTTCAAAGTTATGAGACTTTTGCCAAAGAGACACGATTGTATAGATACATGCATTTCCAGTTAGATTTGTGTCAAGTCTTCTATTTATTTGTTTAAAAAATCTTATCCCTCTATTCACACAGCGTCACATGGAAACCACAACAGATCTAAAACGAACAGAACAAGCGTCCGCACTTTTTAGATTCATTATTGTTTCAAATAAGTTTCTATTGTCTTACGGCCGTATTGTTCTGGTAATGTTTACACCACTTGAAGGGCGGTATGAATCACAGCACTCTACACAAAAAAATAACAGACTGTCGAAATGTCTAACTTTTGAAATCTGGAAAAGGAATGAGGATGGATGAATTATGGATGGCGAGAATGCTTCTCTAAGTGAACATGAAAGTGCATGAACAAATGACAGGAAGAGAAACGAGGTAATTAGTCGCAGTGTCCCTGCTTGAAAGCGTAACTCATTAGTGGGAAAAGGAGAAAAAGAGGCGAGAAAAAAAAAAAAAAACAGAGTGAAAGAGTAAAAAGGAATAAGAATTACCAAACATGTCGTCGCTGGAACCTAGTCAACTGAAACTCTCGACGGCGCAAGTAGTGTCCCGTCCGAGCCGCCTTCACATTCGAGGGTCTTCTCGTTGCGACACCCCATGCTGCTGCATACCGCATTTCTAGCGCTGTAACTTCACTGGAAACGGCTGGATTGACTTACAATCACTGCCTGTCTGAAGTGCGTGTGGCCTTCCTGATAATGATAACATGAATGGGAAGTTGGGAGACGAGGAAAGATGAGAACGACGACGAAAGTGGGAGGGGGTGGGGGAGTACCAGTGAGAGGTGTGAGGTCAGGCTGAGGGACAGAGGAAGAAAGAAAAAAAAACGAAAAAATAAAATGTGTGTATGTGTGCCAGAATATGATTCCGTTGAAATTCCTGTGCATATTTGCATTGCACACAATGGTGTGGCTCTGTATGCTGCACACATAATATGTAACTTAGTACAAACCGATGTAAACTGACAACTTTTTTTGTTTAACCCTAAATGGAATTCTGGAATCTGGTCACTCATTGAGCATTTAAAGTTGTATTTATCTTAAACCACGAAATCAGCGTTAACGGACTCGATCTGTTTATCAAGTCATATAGGCTAGTTCGTAATTTTTCCTTCTTTTGAATTAGATATAAATCAGATTATTATGTCGCACATCATTTTTGCAAAACATTTTCAGTGCAAATTCGGTGCTTTTGATTAATTTTATTTGTATACATTTAATTTGCTTGGCATTTTCTTTTTCGGCACAGTTTATACAAAATTGTTAACCCGCTAGGCTCCACCCCTATTTTCGCCCGTGGGCGAATTCTGATTTCATGAGAATTTCTTCTTACGGACATAATTAAGGGGTTTTTCAAGATCATTTAGTTGATTTACAGTGTATATTGCGTATGTATTGTGTATTGTATAATTTTTTTAATTTCTCCCTATCACCCACACCCACCACCACCACCAAAAATTTATTATCCATTATTAAGTAAATATTAATATATATTCAAATATTATTATAATCTATACTAATAAAAGAGAAACTTTACGACATTGCGCGCGCCTCTGTCGCTACTCCTCCGTTAATGTTGATTCTATGGCCTTCAAATTTTACACAGTGCTTAGTATAGTCTGTGGTCGTGTCGCCGGCACATAAAATTTAAATATATTTGAGAAATAACAGAACGTTTGTTTCCGTTTTTGTGTTGCGACACATCAAATTTTCGGCAAATTTGCGGCAATTTTTTGTCATCGATTATAGTATTCTGTGCGCAAATTGCTTGAGCGATTACAGTCGCCGATTTTGTTGAATCGCCTCGCAATATAGCCGATTGTGCTAAACGGCCTCGGAATAGACCCCCAAATTACATGTCTTATCATGAGGACGCAGATCTACATGTCTTATCATGAGGACGCAGATCTAATGATTTGCGTGCACTGTACCTTCAAGAATGCATTTTCTCATAATATTTCATCGACTGAAGTAATCAGACCTATTTAACTCATGATGTTTTTACGCCAACGATTACCGCCAACTTCCGCCGTCACACATTTTAAAACAGTGCACAACTGTGGTTAAGTTTCAACATTGTTCTGATTAGTTTACATCTAGACTAGGTCTATATATCTGTGTTTTAGAATGTGTTTTCAATAGCCTATGCCTACATTCTAGGCTAGATCTAGGAAAGGAAAGATTCTGGATTAGGTCGACTATTAGCTAACGCTACCCTAGACCCATTTATCCACAAGTATCCATAGGGCATAAGTAAGTAAGAGATTGACGCCACAGTACAGGGCCAACGTTTCAAGCGGCAACGATTGTTGTACGTGGGTGGCCATCACACATTTTAACTGTTTAAAGCAGCGCCCAACAGCAGGACTTTCATTTCGTTGCTCAACAGCAAACCTTTTTGGCTTTGGTTAGGTTTCAGCTTTGTTCTAATTAGTCTAGACCAGATCTAAGCTTTTAATATGCCTAGGAAAAGGAAAGGGTCTGGATTAGGGAGATTGACGCCGGTATGTCACAATAGTTAACCCATTGTCATCATCTGTCACTGTCACACTGCATTTTCTTTCTTTCCTATTCCGTTCGTAGAACGGGTAATCAGGCTTGTACTTTATAATACAGTTGTGAGTCGTGAACTGCGCCTAACGGACTGCGTTACAATTTGCTCTGAGATAGAGAGAGGTAGAGAGAGAGTGAGAGAGAAAGCAAGAGAGAGAGAGATGCAAATCGACAGGACAAGACTTTCTGTAAAGCACCTAGAGCGAACTTGTTTGGATCAGGCGCTATATAAATTTTAATGATCTCCATTATTTTATTTTTATTATTATATTGTAGAAAACATTTGTCTTTTTCGACACTGTTTACGCAAAAAGTTTAAAAGAAGTATATAATTATTTCCAGTATCATTGGGAACAATCAAGTGGGTCGATAATCAGCCCTCAGTTCCATGATAACCTCAGGTCGTTTACCGACACTTTTTTATTGAATCATTAAATCACAACATCATGAACAGCAGACAACGTTGGCTTGCATGATGACACTAATCATACTCGATCTGGCATGCGGGGTCTCCGTAACCCATGTCATACCAGAATTTTTAACTTTTTTTTTTTTTTTGAAACTGATTTCAGATGTGTGTTTTTTTTTTATTAATCTTTTCTATCCATTCAGGTAACATTTATCACATTTGTATGATATTTTGATGGAAAAAAACAACAACAACAACAACATACATTTATGAAAAAAAAAAAGGAGAAACAGAAAACTGTGTGATTGTGTTACTTTTGGTAACACTTATAGCTACAGATTCAACTGCACCCTAGTAGAGGGGCGCAAGTAGAAAATGGGTTCAGACTGATACAAAACAGACTTGACTTAGTGCGCCATCGTGATTCTGCCTTACAAATTTATTAGGTGTGAACTATCTCCAGGTCATAAGTGTGAGTGGATCTGGCGAAATCGGGCTTAAAGGTGAAAGACTAAATGCCCGAGAAAACCACCCCAAAGAGGGAAAGATTTTCTATATAAATTGGAGATTTGAGTATAAAATGAAAGAGTAACCATTTTTCTGCATTCAGTTAAGACATTTTGATTGAAATCGTCTTAGAAATACTTTATTTTGATTTTTTCTTTAAAAGGTATAAAAATTTCACCTTAAGCCCGATTTCGTCAGATCCACTCACAATCCCCACCCCCTCCCTTTTTTGACCAAAAGAATGCTTAAATATAGAGAATTTCCCACCGGCAGTTTTGTTTCGTAATATAATCTGTAAAATTCACACTTTTTTTTTAACCTCTGTCTGGTCATGGGTTGGGGGAGCACACTCCGCCCATTGTGCTCAAAGGGACATGTATTCAAACCTGCCACCGAGACGCTGGTAGAGCCATCGTCTCCCCCCGCCGCTATCAGATTGTCACATTCCGATAGGGTCACATTACAATAGCCCCGGCCCCACCTGACTGCATGGATAATGGCTGAATCAACAGTGGAGTGAAAGGTGGACATCCTTTAATGTCTGGTAGTAAAGATCTGGTGCTCTCCAGTTCAAAATGATGCCGATTTCGTGGATACCTCTTAAGCGGGAAGTCTCACAGTGACAAGGGTGCATTTTAACGGTCGCTGTCCCCTTTATCCATACAAGATAGATGGCATATTCTCTACCTTCTTACATTCCTAGATATGAGGGACTGGCCCAGCCAGAATCCCTACATCAATCCGATGTAGATTCCTATCTATCTATCTATCTATCTATCTATCTATGTCTGTCTTATTGTCTGTCTGTCAGGTTTTGTTTGTCCATCTATCCATCTATTCCCCTTAAAATTTAGTTCAAACCAAAGTGATCACAAAGCACAGCGCTTAACCGGTCACGTCAAAACTGGAGGAGGGGGAAGTCAGGGAAAAGGATTTAGCAGGGGGGAAAGAGGGAGAAGTTACCTACATATGTTATGACCGATATGAGGTCAGTCAATGGGCAGATCTCGGCGCCACACTGTCTGCCGTCTTGATTTTGACCCCTATATTGTATTCGATATGCTTATCTCTAGCGGTGTCCGCCTAGACCTCATTTGCATTCCTTGTCGGGGACTGCCATCTGGTGACACAATGTTTACCTGACGCAAGCGATTAGAGACCGCCAGTGTGCTTTTCACATGTGAGTTCCCAATGGTGCCATTTACTATGTCTTTCCTTAAAGCTGTGTTTCCATGTGTACGGAAACGGAAGCGGCAATAGAAAACGTCAAAAATCCCTGAAGTAATAAAAAGAAAGAGTTTTTCCATGTGTACCGAAAAGACCTTTCCGTACACATGAAAACATTCTTGCTATTTCACTACTTGAAGGATTTTTGACGTTTCCATTGCCGTTTCTGTTTCCGCATACATGTAAACACAGCTTTAAGAGGTCTACGAAGATTTGTGTATTGATTTGGGTCACTTACGTCATTCATAATTGTTATGTTGACCATGACGTTTTGCACCCCCTCCCCCCCCCCCCCTTTTCTTGATTTTGAGCCATAACTGAGTTGACAAGAAAAAAGTGTTACCGACATTTTGAGCCTGACAAAAAAAAGAAATTTAAACGGCGCATTTTCTTTCGAGTAGAATTAAAAAGTATGACAGGAAATTTCGTTCTGCACCTCAGTTTACACACGGGTGATCGAAACTCAACTTTAAAAATCACATCTGTGTATTCCCGGAGTCAGCGGGCCAACTAGCAATATTAATAATAATAGTAATTTATTATAATCCATACACACGACAGCGAGTTGCAAAAACTACACCTAGAATTACGAGCCAACTAAGAAACCTAGATGTATGTGGTTTTCATCTAAATCCCTGTAAAATCACGTTGTTTGTAAAGGGCGAGCGAAATTTAGAGTATATATATTCGTTTTATGATGGGCGAAAGCATTTTCAATATTAAATCCTACCTTTTTAAACTGATTCACCTCCTGCCAGTTTGTGGAATCTGAGCAAAGCCCCAGTTTGTGGAAAATGACCAAAGCTCCAGTTTGTGGAAACTGACCAAAGCTCCAGTTTGTGGAAACTGACCAAAACTCCAGTTTGTGGAAACTGACCAAAGCCCCAGTTTGTGGAAACTGACCAAAGTCCCAGTCTGTGGAAAGTGTCCAAAGCTCCAGTTTGTGGAAACAGACCAAAGCCCCAGTTTGTGGAAACTGACCAAAGCTCCATTTTGTGGAAACTGACCAAAACTCCAGTTTGTGGAAACTGACCAAAGCCCCAGTTTGTGGAAACTGACCAAAGTCCCAGTCTGTGGAAACTGTCCAAAGCTCCAGTTTGTGGAAACTGACCAAAGTCCCAGTCTGTGGAAACTGTCCAAAGCTCCAGTTTGTGGAAACTGACCAAAGCCCCAGTTTGTGGAAACTGACCAAAGCTCCAGTTTGTGGAAACTGACCAAAACTCCAGTTTGTGGAAACTGACCAAAGCCCCAGTTTGTGGAAACTGACCAAAGTCCCAGTCTGTGGAAACTGACCAAAGCCCCAGTTTGTGGAAACTGACCAAAGCCCCAGTCTGTGGAAACTGACCAAAGCATCAGTTTGCGGAAACTGACCAAAGCCCCATCGGTTCCCCGCTCAACAAATCAGAGGTTTCCGCGATCCGAATTGTGAAGTTCTAGGGACTTGATCAACAGAAAAGACATTAAATTCAACACAAAATATCTTGTCCATCCCATATTACTTGAATATTATTTGAGCTCGGTATAATCACTCTTGATCCACTCCGAGCGGCTTGCAGGAATTAATCAGTTAAGCCGTGTTTTACAGCCTGGCATCTCCAGCTTTACCTGTCGGTATTTTGTTAAAAATGTATTGTTTTCCGGTGTTTTAACGGGCGGAAAGTGTTTACAACATTCTCTTGCAAGGGTTGGCTAGTTCGCTATAATATGATTTTATAGTTGCCCAATTTTCTGGAATGCATCATGGGTGAACGGCAGTGTGGAAACGAAAAAAATAATTTCTTCTAAAGCAAGGGGAGCGAATTTTGAGAAAAAAACTTCATTTTCCATTTTGGCTGTTGTTAAAACTACGTACGCACCCCAAGCGTTTGGTGCTAGACGCGTGCTCGTATACGTACCTATCCCTAAACCCATCCTTATCCTCAACCCCAAATCTTATCGAATCCCTAACCCTGCCCCTTATCCTTCCAACCAAAAAATAGGAGGAAAACAAAAAGAAAATCTGGAAGAATAATCAGTCATAATTAATTAAGGCTATATTATGTCAAGGAGCATTTCTGGAGGAGATCTTTAACTCTCTTGTCACAAAAGGCTTTAATATACGTACCCCTAGCGTAAAGAACTTGGGGACGTACGCACTTCTAACAACATTCTTCGATTTTCTACAATTCATCGCTGTAGGTGTAGAAATGCGTAAGTCCACCAGATGAAATTTTACAGGAAAAGAAAAAACTGAATCCCCAGTTAAATCGGCTTTATATTAATCATACTGTATTATTACATTATTCCATGCTATGTATCATACTTCTTAAAAAGTTAAGGTCTTACTGAAGATTTTGTTTACAATTGCACTCACTGTAGCTAGGAGACAGCAGTTTAAAATTACAGAATGTTGTTACAAGTACGTACGTCCCCCAGGTCTTTTGCGCTAGGGGTACGTGTTTTAAAGCCCTTTTGTGACTCCAGAGCTAGAGGGCTATCCCTGAAATACTCCTAACAATAGTCTTAATTAATTATTCTCTCAGATTTTCTTTTCGTTTTCCTCCTGTTTTCTTGGTATACGTACCCGCCCCTAACGCAAAACGCTTTGGGTGCGTACGGACACGCAACAACAGCGTTATGCACATGCTGGCGGTATACTGCAGAACCAATAATTCCATCACACAAAAAAATTGACTGACACTATGAACGATTCTGGACCTCACCAGGACAGTTTGATTAAAAGCAAGGGTGATATTGAAATGGCCCGAGGACCTTATTCCACTCAGGCTGCTCTTAGAGGATAGTAGTATTTTAGATAGTAAGTTAAAGATGGGCGATGCACACGTATTTCTAGCGGTATTTGCCATATTGTTGTACGTGACATTTTGCCGATTTTGAGTTTTATCAAGGGGGTGGGTTCTCTCACTCCTAATTTCATTATGTATTAAGTGTTATTCCAATGGAATAAGAACTTTTCGAGATAATAATATATTTGTGGCGTAATGTCATATGCTCTTTAGCCCTTTTGCGGAACAAATTTCAATCCTCATTTTCTCGAGGAGGCAAAAAATGCACATACAACAATATGGCAAATACCCGACGATTTCTTCTATTGGCTTTGTTATTTGGCTGTTGTTAGAAGTATGTACGCTCCCAAAGGCGTTTTGCGCTAGAAGCGGGTAGGTTTTACGTACTATCCCTAACCCCGTCCTTATCCTCAACCTTAAATCTGATCGAGTCCCTAACCCTCTCCTCGATCTTTTCAACCAAAAAAACAGGAGGAAAACTAAAAAGAAAATCTGAAAGGCTGTTGTTAGGAGCATTTCGGAAGGAGCTCTCTAACTCTGGAGTCACAAAAGACTTTAAAATACGTACCCCTAATGCAAAAACTTGGGGGACGTACGTACTTGTAACAACATTCTTGTATATAAACACCCGAAGAGGGCTTTTCTTTTGTTCTGTATCCAAACAATGAAATTTCAGTTGGATTAAAATACAATTGTTGTAGGCAATTTGATACAAAGTAATTGGCAGGACCTCTGTCCATCATTCCATCCACCCATCCATTGATCCACGCACCATCCATCTATCTATCTATCTATCTATCTATCTATCTATCTATCTATCTATCTATCTATCTATCTATCTATCTATCTATCTATCTATCTATCTATCTATCTATCTATCATGTAGTATTTCTGTAAGAAGTGCACTATACTAATGTAGATCTCAAAAGTAGTTTTGTAAGAAGTGCCCTATCTATCTATCTATCTATCTATCTATCTATCTATCTATCTATCTATCTATCTATCTATCTATCCATCTATCTATCTATCTATCTATCTATCTATCTATCTATCTATCTATCTATCTATCTATCTATCTATCTATCTATCTATCTATCTGTCCGTCTGTCTCTCTGTCCGCCCATCCGTCCGTCCGTCCGTCCGACTGTCCATCCATCTTTCCATCCACCCACCCGTCCTTCCGTCTGTCCGTCTCTCTCTGTCTGTCTGTCGGCATATCTGTCAATCTATCTGAAGTGTTAGACAATGTTTATTATTTTTTGATAGTGTTATCCTCCTCTTTAGTCTAATTCACCCGTTGTTTCTCTGCTTTACACGTGTAAGAATGTCCAACAAAAATGTCTGATGGGCGTGTTTGTGCTCGCACAAGGCCATACAATATCACGTGGGAGGATTAGGAGGAGGAAAGGTCAAAGAGCATGGGTAGGGCAGGCATCCCGAGACATCTGTTGTGCAGCCGCCCCTGGATCCAGGACAGGTGGACTACTCCCCTACACAAAGGGAATAGCTCCACTGATCTTAATGCTAGATCAGCACCTCTTTGCTGTCACTTTCTCTGTTCCCCGCCCTGCTCATTTCTGATGTAGATCTCTATACATGTAGTATTTCTGTAAGAAGTGCACTATACTAATGTAGATCTCAAAAGTAGTTTTGTAAGAAGTGCCCTATACTAACTAATGTAGAGCTCTATAGTACTTTGGTAAGAACTGCGCAATTTTAATGTAAATCTCCCTAGTAGTTTGGTTAGAAGTGCTCTATACTAATGTAAATCTGTATGATAGTTTTGTAAGAAGCGACCTATACTAATATAGATTTCTACAGTAGTTTTGTAAGAAGTGATATTTTCTAATGTAGATCTCTCCAGTAGTTTTATAAGAAGTGATCTTTTCTAATGTAGATCTCTCAAGTAGTTTTGTAAGAAGTGAATCTTTTCTAATGTAGATCTCTCCAGTAGTTTTGTAAGAAGTGATCTTTTCTAATGTAGATCTCTCCAGTAGTTTTATAAGAAGTGATCTTTTCTAATGTAGATCTCTCAAGTAGTTTTGTAAGAAGTGAATCTTTTCTAATGTAGATCTCTCCAGTAGTTTTGTAAGAAGTGAATCTTTTCTAATGTAGAGATCTCCAGTAGTTTTGTAAGAAGTGATCTTTTCTAATGTAGATCTCTCCAGTAGTTTTGTAAGGAGTGATCTTTCCTAATGTAGATCTCTCCAGTAGTTTTGTAAGAAGTGAATCTTTTCTAATGTAGAGATCTCCAGTAGTTTTGTAAGAAGTGAACTTTTCTAATGTAGATTTCTCCAGTAGTTATGTCAGAAGCGATCTTTTCTAATGTAGATCTCTCCAGTAGTTTTGTAAGAAGCGATCTCTTCTAATGTAGAGCTCTCCAGTAGTTTGTAAGAAGTGTACAAAGCTATATCTTAACTGTATATTTCCAACCACCCACCTCCGATTTTGAATTTTGTACACAAGGCACAAAAACACGATTAATGGTTGGTTTGCAAATGTTTGAATTCCAAGAAATGAATTAAGCGATAGAAAATTATACACTTCAATTGGCTACGGTACAATTGTTTAAAACAAAGCATGGCTGTGATGACATACTGTCTGTTTTATAGGGTAGATTGTGAATTATTCCAAAATCTGAGTTGCCTGGATAGAAACATGGAGTAACGATATCTTTTTTCTTTACGCTCAGTACATTTTCATTGTCAAATAAGCATTATTAGCCCCAGGTTCGTTTTTGGTTTGTTTCTGAGTATGCAGATTCCCATTTTAGAAGGTATTCAGAAGGAAAACCAACAACAGCAACGACCACGACAACAGCAAAACTATTGACGCTCAAAACATTTCTCTTGTGTCAAATCAGCACTCAGAGCCCCGAGTTCGTCTATCAAAGGCTGAGTATTTGTTGCGATTCTTATTATGCAAACTTCCTTCTTAGATGGTTTTGCAGAAGAAAAGCAAAAACAAACAAAAACAGTAGCAGCGACAACCACAACGACAACAGCAGAATAGTAAGCCTGCAATGCTTTATCTAGATCTTTGTCTGTTTTGATGAGAACATGCAAATGTCATTTTTCTACACTCTGCAGAGGTCAGGGTGTTAATTAGGGTGATATACTGGCCTGAGCAGGCTCGATGTTATCAAAATCATTTTCTGTCTCCATCCAACGACAAGGATATCTTCAATATCAAATTTCAGACTCCAGAACTCCAGATTACAGACCTATACACTACATTATGCTGCTTTAAGATCGGAGACCCGGCCCACTGAGAAAAGTACCGTGGAACAAGTTTGGGGGATCGGCAGAGAACTTGCAGCTGGCCGAGGACTTCATAGGAAAGACCTGGGGGAGCTAGTTTGGGTATATAAATGCCATATATTATTATTATTATTATTATTTGAAACAGAACGATGAAAAAGAAGACATTTCCAGCTTTTTTCTGTCTTCTTTGCTGTATATTATGAATTTGAACTTAATCTGGTCCTGTTTCCTGAGCCCTGTGCTGTATCATTCTCGTACATTTCTAACGTTTCAGTTCAGTTTGGAGAAAGCGTGTCGACACGATTGTCACACTGTGTTAGGATAAAGCAAGACCGTAAACCGGAATGTAACAGAATCATAGGACACGAGAAAACACTATCAGAAGCGCCCACCAAACCACCCGCTTAAATTTCTGGCCAGTTTGATATGAAGCAGTTCTCATTCGGTATGGTATCTGTCTGATCTTCGGCTCTGCTGAACGTGTGGATTTTACTACAGGAATTTTTGTTGTTGTCATTTCGTCTCCAACCACCCAAAATTCTGCACCAAGTTGATTTTACCTCGTAATTCCAATTTCGATTCAGTACCGAATTCCAAAAAAAAAAACTCTCTATAAACTGCATGTCACTGACGATGGCTGGCGAGCTTTTCGTGCCCAGAGATGCTGAACAGTTTCCAGTAACCATGGAACAGTGACCATCTCACGGCCAAAACATTTTGATAGAATTTGTGACACAATAAACTTACAAACCTGGAACGCCATCAACTTAACAATTATAATATATAATTGGATGTATTGTAATGGGCTTTCTATGTCCCGGCTGGAAGCAATATCCTTGAATGTATAAGGAACTGAGGCGATTGTTCAGTGATCTTTTGGGGGCCCGTTGAGTAAGTGTAAAATATGAATTCCGCTTTCTGTGCAGACATTGTAATAGAGGCTAAAATGGCAAATCAAACTATAACTTAACGCTGTGTGAGATATGTTTGAAATCTTGTTACCATGTGTGAATACTCCAATTCACCTGAGATTTCCCAGGTATGCAAGGCACTTACCAGTGGCTGCTAGAGGATTCTCACAGAGCCCTCGACTCCAGGCTCGCATTTGGGGCGCCAGAGGATCCGTAGTGGTCTTGTCCACAGCATCGGCCATTTTTACGGAAAATGACGTACGAAAAAGTAAAACACTCTTTGCCTCTGTATACTTGTCCATAGCATCCGTTCCGCCCCGTTCCGCTCCGTTGCTCACCGCTATGGAGGCAAAGAGAGTTTTTCATACGCCATTGTCCATAAAAATAGCGGAGCGGATGCTATTGACAAGATCAGTTGGCCGTGACAAATTTCCTCCCAAAAGTTCATTAATTTTATATGTTTATTAAGACAATAATATAATGTGGTCTCAGAGTAAATTAAATCGCTGGATGAAAGGTGACTAATTGGATGAGATGATACGCTCATATAACGATTGCTTCCTTTTTTTATATTGTTTTCTGTTCCCTCATTTGGACTTTCTTCTCATCGGCTCTTAACATGACGTTGAATTTTAAAAAAAATGTGAGCGCTTTATACGAATAGGAGAAAACGCGAGAGCATAGGCGGATCCAGAATTTTTCGTTGGTTGGGACAAAGCAGCCAAAGTGAACGACGCCAACCAAACTTTTCTTTATTTACATAGAATTCTGTTTTACTTTCGTGCGTCCTTGAGGCATTGTTTCTATCATTCTGTTCTTCATTAGTTCTTGAATGTTCTATCTCCATTTTCTGAAAAACTGGAGATCTTTTAGTATGTAGAAGAGGTATAACAAATGCACTTCGGCCCTTGTATAAAATGCATTGTGATACTTATCAAGCTGTTTCCCAGTAACTCCTTATCGCAATACGAAAAGCCAAAAAAACGTTTAACGTCGAATTTCTCAATTGTACAAAAAGTTGAATTAGAACAAACAAGAACTTTACTAAGATCGCATCTTAGGAAATGAGGTGTTGGTAAAGAGAGTCAGCAGGGGGTCCTTCATTTCCCAGACATCTGGGTCCGACACTGACAGTGAATATGTCTGTATGGTAGCTAGGGCTCTCTGTTCCACCTTGTTCCCACCTCTTGTATTTTTTGTCCTTTGTGAGTCCCCGGTTAGTATTTCCTCTGCTTGGAGCCTGTCGATTATTAAGAACAGAACAGGTCTCACGGATTTACAGGAATAAATAGAGATATGGTGATGCTCAGGAATGCGAGGGGCCAGTATTGTTGCTGGCCTTTGTATTGTGGCAGGTTGGAAAGTCTGGACCATAACTGGCATGTGAGAGGTCGTGTGTTTGTGTTGGTTGTGTTGGTTTGAGGGGTGGGGGGAGGGGGAGGGGTGGAGAGGCAAGGCAGAGATGAATATATTAGGCCGGGTTAAGAGGGAGGGAATATCATAAGGAGGCAGAGATGGGAAATCGTTATTATTTTTAATTTTTAATGCATTTTGAATAATCCCTTTGGGGTGCCTGGGTAGAGCCAGTGAACAAAACGGGGGAAGGGGGGGAGGGAGAGAAAAAAGGAGAGACAGAGACTGAGAGAGGGAAAAGGCCCGATTTTTTAAAAATATATAATGAAAACTTATATATCGTGCAGACAATTCTCAACGACAAAAAATATTTAAAAGTACAGGAGCACACTCCCTCTCCCCCAAGGAGTAGGATCGAGTAGTTCTTGGAAATTGGATTTTTCTCATATTTTCAAGTCCCTGGTCCTATTGGGGGGTAGGATCGAGTACCTAGTCTTCTCGGATAAGGACGAAAAAATTCGGAGGGCCCGTGTGCACGTTGCGCACGTTAAAGATACCTTGGCAGTTGGAAATCGTAAAGAGCAGGCCGAAAGGCCGCTGCCCGGGCAAAATTGAAATTAATAGATTAAAATTTATCCATATCATCTCCCCCCCCCCCCCTGCCAGAACAAGAAATAATAAAACAAGTAAAGTGAGGTGTAAATGCCAAGGGCAGCGAACCTCCTAAAATAAAGACCTCAAATCAACCCTCTCCCCCAATCTGGATTCAGTAACTATGCCATACAAACCGTGCAAAGTGATACGCAGTTTATACGACCTAGTTGGTAAATATGGTAAATATAACATCACAACATTTAACTCCACCCTAGATTCTCCTAAAGTCTCATGATGGCAAATGTTTTATCGAAATGTTTCCCACATGGACTACATTTTCCTACTAAAGTAAGTTTAACCATCTTTGGTTGCCATTCATAAATACAGTTATACTTTACTATACCACAATATAAACGGGTTCATTACCAAACTGGGTTAGAGGACAAACTTTTGGTTACCAGGGGTATAGCTAGAATATAGTGACCTTAGTTCTTGTTTGTTCCAAAGCCTTTTTTTTTTTTTGCACAACTGAGAAGTTGGAAGTTTTACGTTTGTCGCTTTAAAGGGTTAGACTAAATCGGAACTATGAAACAGTTTGATAGGTGCCACAACTCATTTTAAACAGGTTTCAAACTGTGCATTGGTTATGTTTCTGTATAAAATGCTTCTTTGTATTTCGTTCTACCCATAATAAGAAAAAAAGGGGGAGGGGGGTGGGGGGGGGGTATCACGCCAATGCCAGATCGTAACAGCCAGTTGCTGCAAACAAAATATACACCCAAGAAAAAATGGCAGAAGCTGACTGTGTTTGACCAAGCTCCCGGATTTACGAAGAAATTATATATATAGGAAATTATGGCGTGCACTTCTTGCCTGCCAGTGGCTGATTGTACCCTTCCGGGCATATTATGATAGCACCTCTATGTCTGTTTTTACCCCTATTAGCATTACGCATTATATTCCTATGTCCATTTTCAATTTATTATATTTTTTCAATTTACATCCTCTGGCTTTTGTTAAATATATTTTTATGTGTACGTTATCCCGTTTTATGTACATTACCTACGATAAAGTTTTCGAGAAATTAAAAGAAAACAAACAAAAAAAAGCTATTCACTTCTCCTCTTTCCAGGCACGCCCCTGGACCGGACAGATGTGCTATGAAAGGCTTATTGTTGTAAGATGGAACTGTGAGCCAGTAAAAAGTAACAATGAAATGAATGATCCCACCCCCATACTTTTTTTTTTCTTATTCTTACTTGACTTTGATTGATGTTGTAGTTACACATTCCGACGTGTTGGGGGTACTATAATGATTGGAGCTGCTGGGACTATGGTTAGTGATGTACAGGGTTTTTTGTGTTTTTTTAAAGCAGGTTTTACTTTGAGGTGGCTAAGATTAATTGGAGGATATGGAAAAAGGAAATGTGAGATAAAAATGATATAAACAAACAAACAAACAAACAAACAAACAAATGTTCAGTTTTCCAGCCTTTCAAAGGTTGTCGCCCTTTACTGAATGCACTCTTGTAAATCTATCCTCAAATTTTAAAAAAGAAAGAAAAACTTTGACTCCATTTTTTTAAAATCAAATTACATCCAGCGACTGGAGTTGTAAGCCATGGACTAACTGATGGTCTCACACTGCACAGAGTCAGAATTGAAACAAATCATAACATAGGGGCGCTGCACAATGATAGCCGTTGGAACCGCTGTTTTTTCTTTCAAAACAGCATTTCATAAGGTTCTTTCGCAGTTGGATCTGATGTTACCCCTTTGTAGTAATAATGTAATAAAGTATATATTCACCATGATTTTTCTCCGATTGTGTTCTACATTAATCTTCCAGTGCTAGATCATGTTCCACATATTTTGAAATGCTTCACGTGGTGGCCAACGCCCTGTATTTAGAACTTTCTAATTTCTCAACAGATTGTTCATTTTCGTGATAAATATTTATATTCTAGTATTTATTTGACGATTTTATATTTCCACGTCGTCGTGCTCATATGCAAATTGTCTGGCTCATTTTTTGTCGCTTTCCAAGTGAGAATAACTTTTTTTTTAAATGCTTCGCGGAAATGGTAAAACATATAGGCAGTTCGCACTATAGAAATCCAGGAGTGCTACGACTATGCCCATCTCAAATTTGACAAGTCATGTAACTGGGCTTCGCGGAGTCGATGATGACAAAGGATGCAAAGCCCTCCAACTCTAAATTAGGAAATTTGCTATTATGAGAGATGTTTCAGAAGTTTTGGCTGGGCGCTAAAGGGTATTCTAATAATTTTTTTTTTAAATACATGTACTTTCTTTTCCGGGAAGACAATGAACTTTTAGAGAGAGTATGATAATAACAACGATGATAATGACCATGAGTCACCTGTGCAGGTTGGTTGGCTTATCATTATGCCTGTCGTCAGGCTGGCGCGTACAACAGATGCTGTTCCTCGGTAGGCAAACACTATACCCAGGGGTGGAAGACTTTTATCCGGGAGCACATTCAGACAGGGGAAACCTGAACACCTGGAGTCAGATATAAAACAAGGTGAGCAGATAGTTCTTTCTGTAAGTTTTCTCTCTTTTTGTATGTCTGTGTGTGAGGGTTGGGTTGTTTTTTTTTCCGCCTGTTTTCTGGAGTTTTCGAAGTCTCAGGGCTAAGCTGGGTGAAGGCTCGTGCTGATAAACACTGCTTTGATTTCATTAGAAATATGTTCAAGTCTTCCTTTCTTCTAAGATTTCCGCCCATTCCTGAAACATTCCTCGTGTGTTTATTTGGAACAAGGACAAAAAAAAAAAGGAAGGAGGGGAGAGAGAAAAAGAGAAGATAGTGTAATGATGAAGGAAAACAAGAAGTAATGGAGAAGGCTAAACCACGCCCCCTCCCCAACACACACACATACAGACACATACACACGGACAACATAGGAAAATCATCCTTCCAAATGGAAATGATATGAACGAAAAAGCCAGAGATGGGATGGAGAGAAGAAAGAGAAAAAGAAGAAAAATGAAAGAGAATGTGAAGAAGTGGTTCTGAAGATTTCGATATAGGTTTGGTGTTCCTGTTATTTAATATACTAGCCGGCCCTCGCAAGTTAAATCTCGCACGTTTCCCCGTACCAAGTCCGGCTGTGTAATATCTGGATCTAGGTAGCGTTAACGATAGCATTTGGATTGTTCGATGCAAAGAGTAATAGATCTTTTTGTTACACCAAAGTTCCTTGCGGAACAGGTGTGATTGCGTTGATTTTCAACCACCAGTGTGTAACGAGACGAAATTTCCGATCAAGCTTTTTGATTCTACTCGACGAAAATGCGTCAGTGAGTGAAACTCTAACTCAAAATAGATTCTGTTTCTTGGTTAAACCGAGACACAAACACGATGCATCAGGTATAACTGCTGCCATAACCAAAGAATATTTATGGCATGTGGTTTGAGTTACAACTGAAAACCCATCAGTAACCGTGTGTACAGTTTGAGAAGGGGAGAAAAAGACGAAAATGGTGTTCCGTACATAATAAATTATTATATAGAACCAAAACAAAATAAAAAGTTTGGTAACGCGGGGAGGCTGGCAAACTGTTCGAGCTGTGGAAGATGGAGAATGTTTGTGTGTGAAAGAGGAAGAGGGAGAGAGGAGGGAGGGGGAAAAAGAGAAAGAGAGAGAGAGAGATACGAAGAGAGAGAGGGAGAGAGATAAACTTATCAGGGAGAGATGGAGTGATTGAGAATGAGAGAGAGAGAGAGAGAAAGAGGAAGAAAGAGAGAGAGAGAGTGAGAATAAGAGAGAGTGAGAATGTGAGACAGAGAGAGATGTTTCATACAATAGAACATGCCTCTCTAGCTTCTTTGAAACTTTAACATTGTAACTCTCATTGTGCTGTAGTGTGCATATCATAGTTTATCAGCAAGAAATATTCTAATGTTTTTCACATCTGTCGTGTAGAAATGTAAATCCTGCAATAACTCTTTCATACCTGTGCAGTATCACACAACAAATCATAACTCCATATGTTACACAACATTAAATAACCTTACACCTGAGGAAAAACCTCTCCTAGTATGCCAGAGATACAAAATAAAGCAGCCATTGTTTTCAAAAGCCAAATATTATATTTTCATGTACACGTAAAATCATTAACTTGATTATCTTCTGGAAATGAGATGTGCATTGGACTAGGTAAATAGAACGCTCGGCTTAAAGGGAAAAACCCAGACTGTTACAATGGTTATATTGGTTTTGTTTGCGCTCAGTGAGCAAACTAATGCCATCCAGATGCATGGAAATTTGTAGCACCTTTGTGTTAATGATAAGATCGCGTTTATCCATGCAGGCATAGTTATCAGATAATGCGATATACCGTAGCGCCATCGCAAAACATACACTCTCATTTCCCCCTTTTCATCATCATCATACTATAATGGAGCTGGATGGTGAACACGTAAGTGCCTAAAACTTCGTGAACACGTGATAAAAAATTATGAAACTTGATGTAGTGTATGAAGTTTTGATGATACATTACGTGGACACATCCGTTTGGGACCAGATTCAATCTTTAATATTATTTCTTTACGATATTTTTTTTAACCCTAAATTATGAGATGCATTTTTTCTCGATGAGAATCCAAAAAGTATGATCGGAAATTTCGTTTTTTCGGGACTGGTCATAGTTTTAGGTAGGTGCTGCTAAACATATTGTACACTCAGTCACATATGCGTACACTGAATACCATACACAGAAATCTAGGCCGAGTGCTTCTTGTGAAAATGAAATGTCCCGCTTCCTTTTCTTTGAGTCAGTCTAGTGATCTAACTGATTTCATGCCACAGTAAAGTTCGTTCTAACTAGATATAATAGAAAGCAAACCTGCCTTGATGTGAAAGCTAAAATCATGCCCAGATAATTATGTCTTTATAAAATACACATAATATAGATTCACTCACGTGCACACACTGAATACCATACACGGGTATCTGGGCTGATTACTGCGCGTGAAAATAAAATATCTTGCCCTATTTTCTAGGAATCAGTATGGTAAACTAAAATGGCTTCATACCTTCATATCTCAGGAAAGTTCGTTTTAAATAGGTGTAATAGAAAGTAAAACTGCCTCTTTATTGAAGCTTTAAATCATGCCCAGATAATAATTATACTTGTTTATATTTATTATTAATGCTCACATTACTTACACCAAGTTTGAGTTTGGGTTTAACGGCGTGTCGGCACTGTAGCGGCCATCTTGCGCCTTCCTGTTTTGGGTACTTTATGTTTCTCATTCAAATTTATTACACAAAAAGAAACACAATTGTAAACATACTGAAAATTTTATTAAAATGCCTTGACAGGAAAAAAAGAAGCGCATTTCTTTGACAAATATAATTCCATCGACAATACTGTGAGCAAGATCGAGTACAACTAACTGTATAAACACACAGCTTTGCTAATGTGAGCCTTTCTATCTGTATACAATAATTTTGTTGTTTTTTTTTCTCTCAGACAATGAGTGTTTCCCAGAAATTAGAGAAATTTGGAACTGAGCCATTGCACATAGCATTCAGATGCAACCACTACAAGGCGATGAATAATGTTTGCTTTATCCCACTAAAATTCAGGCCAAGCACCTGGCATTTTTCTAAGCTCAAACACTACAACAACTTCTTATCCCAGACATCGAGAGTTCTCAACTAGAATGTAGTATGTCCAGTTTTATTCCCTACTCTTACATGCATGTAAAGACACAAGGTGTGTGACTTTATTTCATAAGACAATAAAAATTGTTCATGTGACCGTGTTGAAGTTATGGAATTTATTTATTTGAAATTTCGTTAAGGTTACAAATTTCAGATCCGTTTTCTCACTTTGACTCTTTTTGACATACATGTATAAGGTTTTGGTTGCTAGCCCTCCCTACGTAAGACAAAGCCCAGTGCTAAATAGTAACTATGATAAAATGGTTTCCTTATCAAAGATAAGTATCTCTCTATGTAATAATACAGAAGACAATGTTACTTAAAGGGTCAAGCCTCAGGGAAAAAAGACTGTTTGTGAGTGATAACTTAATCTGGTGGCGCACTGGTTCAAGTCTATTTAGCTTCTGTTTTGACTCAGTGCTCCAGGTCTCTCTTTCTGCCAGTTTTGAAGCTCTCGAACTGGTGAGACAGACTTGTTTCGGCCTCGCCAATGCACGAGTTCCCATTTAACCCCATAGTTCATATCTCACACTGAAATCGAGACAAAACAGACTTGATTCAGTGCGCAAACAGCATTATTCTCCTGTAGGATCAAACTATTGACGACATAATGTTCTGCCAAAGTGGCATGACTTTCTACCCTCTACCATCCGAGTTTTTGCAGTTCCCTGTCTGATATTTATGGCATTTGGCAGTAAACATTGCACGCCAGGTGCTGCACCGTTTGAAAATCTAGTATGTTTCTCCTTTAGACGGTGGTTCTGAGACTGTTGGAACACGATACACTTTATGGAAGCGAAATATGCCTCTTTGTTATGAGATTACGTTCCCGATTTCAGTGTACAGTTGACTTTTCAAACTACGAGTACTTGAATGTATAATGCATTTATGTTTGAAAAATAACAGCCAGAGCTTTTAGAACACACATTTCAGCTTGTTTATAGTATAATAATAGATTAGTTTCCTCTTTCCAGGAATTTCAGTAGGATTTTCCCCCACTATGATTTCAGTGCCTTTGCCTCAGGCTGAACAGCCCTGTAAAGTGTTAGTTATTTTAAATGTAGAAAATTCCTACTTCAGGCGACATTTAACTGCTCCAATTGTTCATGCCTTGACGTGGAGGAGTGGCTTGCGTGTCCCAGTGATCCCAGGAGCTAAGCCAGCGGAGGCCTCGTGCCCCTGATAGCTTTAAGCAAGCTGGACAGGTCATGGGGGAAGGACCAGACAAGATTGAACAGACCGGCCCTCCAGGTTTGGGGGTTGGGCGTAGGGCTAACAACCCTACCCTGAAATCCTTGTTGGGGTGACCTTACTTGGAGAAACAAAAATCGTTACGGAAACAGCAACATGGAAAAACCAACGTTCTGGATGTGATGGACCTTCTGAGTACCTCGCGACTCGTATGAATGCAAGTAGTGAAAGCCGAAAGGAAACTGCTAGCAGGATGAAGGAGGAACTGAACACCGCCAAAACCAAGACCAGGATTGGATACTGGAATGTTAGAACAATGTATGAATCGGGTAAGTTAGCACAAGTAACATCAGAGATGAGGCGCTACAACCTACACATCCTGGGTGTAAGTGAGAGCAGATGGACTGGATCTGGAAGGATCAAAACATCCACTGGAGAAACCGTTCTCTACTCTGGAAGAGAGGATGACCAACATCATGAAGGACTAGCCATCATCCTGAAGAAAGGACTGGACAAATGCTTGTTGGAGTGGAAACCAGTCAATAGCAGACTGATGAGGATGAGGATGAAAGGACGACACACAAACATCACTGTCATCCAATGTTATGCACCAACCAACGTAAACGACAACACAGACAAAGACGACTTTTATGAACAACTCCAGGGGGAAATGGACATGACGCCACGGCATGATCTCATCATTGTCATGGGAGACCTCAATGCTAAGGTAGGTAAAGATGATATAAATTATGAAAGAGTAATGGGAAAACATGGAACTGGAACAAGGAATGACAATGGAGAAAGGCTTGTGGATTTTTGTGCCTTGAACAACTTAGTCATCGGAGGGACCCTTTTCACACACAGAGAAATTCACAAACTCACATGGAATTCTCCAAATGGAAGAGACAAGAACCAAATAGACCATTTGATGATCAACGGTATGTGGAGACGATCCCTTCTAGATGTGAAAGTGAAAAGAGGAGCTGACGTAGCCAGCGACCACCATCTAGTGGCAGCACTTATCAAAATTAAACTGAACAAGACCGGAATCAAGACATCAAAGCAAAGACACCTTAATATTCAGAAACTGAGAGATGCAAGTGTTAGAAATGCCTTCAACATACAAGTCAAGAACCGATTCCAGGCTCTACGAGAGTCTGATAAGAACAACCCTAAAGAAAGAGGAATCGATTCAGAGTGGAAAAGAGTAACTACAGTGTACACAGAGAGCAGTGTAGCCTGCCTTGGATTTAATGAGAAAGGGAAAAGCAAGGAGTGGATCCAACAAAGAACATGGGATGTGATCGAGGAGAGGAAAGTCATGAAAAAGAAACTCCTACAAGTGAAATCGGAAAGGCTGAAAGAGAGGTACCAACATAGCTACACAGAGTTAAATAAGAAAGTGAAGAGACTAGTAAAGAAAGATAAACGAGAAGCCATGGAACAGCTAGCGGCAGATGCGGAGGAGGCAGCAGCAAGAGGAGAACAGGGTAAGCTCCACAAGATCACTAAGCGCATTTGTGGCAAGTACGGTGGAAGACCAAGTGTTCCAATCAAAGACAAGAATGGGAAACTACTGACTACAAAACGAGAACAGGATACACGCTGGACAGAGCACTTTCAGGAATTACTAAACCGGCCACCACCTGAAGATAGAATAATAATACAAGATGCTGCTGAAGACCTTGACATCAACATAGATCCACCAAAGAAAGAAGAGATAGTGGCAGCAATAAAGAGCCTAAAAAACAGCAAAGCCCCAGGAAAAGACAACTTGACTGCAGAACTGTTCAAAGCAGATCCGGATCAGTCAGCCACCATCCTTCAGCCACTGTTCACAGCTATCTGGGAAGCAGAAGCAGTACCAAAGAGCTGGAATGAAGGCAGAATAGTGAAAATACCCAAGAAAGGAGCACTCAGCGATTGCAACAACTGGCGTGGTATCACTCTCCTTTCTATACCCAGCAAAATCCTTGCCAAGATCATTGTGCAACGTATGTCAGATGCTGTGGACAAGACACTGAGAAAGGAACAGGCCGGATTCCGAAAGGGGAAAGGATGCATTGACCAGATCTTCACACTCCGAAACATCATAGAACAGTGTTCAGAATGGCAAAGGCAGCTCTATGTGAACTTCGTTGACTTCGAAAAGGCCTTCGACAGCATCCACAGAGAGAGTATATGGCGCATTCTTCGGCACTATGGGATTCCCAGCAAGCTTGTTGAACTCATCAAAAGCTTTTACAAGAACTTCAGTTGCAGTGTCGGAAACAGTGATGCATCCTTTGAAGTGAAAACTGGTGTACGGCAAGGATGTGTGATGTCAACAATTTTGTTTAACCTCGTAATCGACTGGATTATGCAGAAAACTACAGAGGATGCACCAAGAGGCATCAGATGGACACTGTTCGACAACCTAGAGGATTTGGACTTTGCAGATGACCTTGCGCTATTGTCACATAGTCACCAACACATGCAAGATAAGACGCAGAGACTACATAATTTTGGATGCAAAGTAGGCCTTCGGATTAGCCAGAAGAAGACAGAGATTATGACCCTAAATGTAGACACTCCAGCACCAGTGCAAGTAGATGACAAGAACCTCACCACGACGGACAAATTTAAAT
Organism: Onchidella celtica; assembly: GCA_963931925.1. Taxonomy (NCBI): domain Eukaryota; kingdom Metazoa; phylum Mollusca; class Gastropoda; order Systellommatophora; family Onchidiidae; genus Onchidella; species Onchidella celtica. The sequence continues at coordinate 73,978,806 of OZ007568.1, forward strand.
ACCTTGGTAGCATTATCAGACCAGAGGGTGGCACAAAGGAGGACATCCAAAGTAGGCTGGGAAATGCAAGGGCTGTCTTTCAAAGTATGAGCAACATCTGGAAATCGACACAATACGGCATCAACACCAAGATCAGACTGTACCAAAGCTGTGTCCTATCCACACTCCTGTATGGATCAGAGTGTTGGCGAAGGACAGAAGGTGACCTCGCCAAGTTGTCTTCCTTCCACACCACATGTCTTCGTAGGATTCTCCGCATCTTTTGGCCAAACAAGATTTCTAATCAGGAACTACTAAGGCGATGCAAGCAAGAAGAAATAGCCAACATCATCACGAAGAGATGATGGAGATGGCTTGGACACGTGCTGCGAAAGGAAGCAAATTCTATAACCAAAAACAGCACTTCAGTGGACACCGGAGGGACGGCGCAAGCGAGGCAGACCCAAGGCAACCTGGCGGAGAACAATCGAGGCAGAGATGAAATCCTTCAATCACTCATGGGGAACTCTCGCAAAGATGGCCCAGGACAGACAGGGCTGGAGATCCTTTGTTGCTGCCCTAAGCACCAGTGGGTGCAACAGGAAATAGTAGTAGTAGGCAACATTTAAGCATTGTGACTTAAAGCCTAATATTTTGTGCTTTCGGTCTTCCAGTTTTGTGCATCTCACATGGAGTAATTAGCAATACCGTGAAATGAAACCTTCTACAGATTTAGAAAGTACAAAATAAGAACGTTAATATTTCATGTTTCTACCCACCTAACGCCGATTTTAAACTTTTTACATGCGGCACAAAAACAAAACCAAAAATGATTTGATGTTGGCTCACAAAATTATGTTTAAATTTCAGGAAATTAATTAATTAATTGAAAATACCTCACTTCAAATGTCTAATATTGTTTAACATAATAGCACAGTTGAGGTGATGTACCATCTGATACAGGCTAAACGATGTTCTCCAAACTCCGAATTCGATGGATAGAAACATTCATTAACCATATGAGACACACAGCTTGTTATTATACCATCAACACACCACTCACACTTAATCCCATTTCCTCCCATGCAAATTTCATATACTTCAATATCCTCCCATCCAGATGTCAAACTCCCGCTCAGACGTACACATACACACTTGCATGCAAACATCACTGCACAAACATGCCGTGTTTATATTACTCGAGCATGCTATTGCTACTTCCAGTAGCTCACCATAACACCCTTTCCTCCATCCTCACCCCTCCCCATCTACCCCGTTTCCCACCCGTGTATTCCACCCATGTTTGTTCCCGAGTGTAGGAACACGAATCTATTGTCGCTCTCGACCATCCCACAAGCCTATTCCTCTGACGTTTATTAAAGCACCATATGCCACTAGCAGCTTGATTTATCGGAAATCTATGCCGGCAACTAAGCAACGCTTTGCCCTCAGCCAACTTTGAACAAAACATGTAATGCCACCTGGCAGTCCGTGCCAGGAGCCACCCACTGCTCGCCTGCCTTGATCTCCAGCACTGAGAGATCACCAGCAGTCTGCGGGCACTGACTCCCGTCTAGCATTGCACTGCATCATGCCAAAACAGACTAGATCTGAGATAGTTTTTGGCTGCGTGGATGATAGTGCAGTCGGTAGCGCCGTTCTCTTGTGTGGATAATATGATGATGTTGATGGATGCTGTTGTTGTGGAGACCTGTATGATTGGAATAATGTGTTCCTGCCCGCCCGCCCAGCGCGTGTGACCTTACTAGAACAAACCATCTGTATTCCCATCCTCCCCCCCCCCGGTCCCCTCCCTACCCATCTGCTATTCATGCCCACTTTCCACCCCCCTTTTGCACCAGTTTACCCAACAAACATTTTACCCCTGGCACCCACAGAATGACGGTATCGGGTAGGAATGGTGTCGATTCGTCATACCCGACCATGATGCAACTGGGTGTTCATTTCACTCGCTGACAAAGCAGCCATAATTATCCTTTCTTTAACTCAGGCGCAGCACCTGGACAAGGAAAAAAACAAAACAAAACAAAAAACGAAACGAAATATTTGCGAGTCAAGATAGGGAAATAGGGTTAGGCTGAAGAACGGGGATGCGGGCGGGGGAGAGAGTGAACGAGATAAAAGAAAATGAAAGAAGGAAAGCTGTAGACTAAAATAAGAGTGTTCAACCATGGAGATTGTCTTTGAGACAAAATTCTATAACAAGATTTACAACAGTTGTAAATCAACATAGTAATAATATAGAGTTTACCTTTTACTATTATGAAGTTTTGTTTCTGGGCGTAGGTTCTTAACTACTCTACGATTTAACACGCATTAGCGTTAAGCTTAAGATTGATGTGGCTTTATCTGTTTATTTCCCGTGAAAAGACAAAAAAAAACAAAAAAAACTCCCTATTAACCCCCCCCCCCCCCCCCCAAAGAATGTCATTTGGTATTTTCAAGTATTAACTGTCGGAATGTGAAAGATGGAGAAAAGTCGATGACTCGGGAAAACGATATGATTAATCCAAAGAAATATCTTTTTTGTTTTATTCGTTTACATAATTATATTCACAGAAGCTGCTTTCTATTCCTTTTATTTACTGATTTAAGTACATGAATCTTTATTTCTATTACACATGATACTGGCATAACATAATATTAAGAACAGTACACTAGCTTGGAAATAAATGCAATGGTCAGTGTCACACTGGTCACAGTATCAAAATATCTTCTTTAACAAAATCTCCTTAGTCTATATGACCCCGTTATCGTACATAGTTTCCCAAAACATTGGACTCGCTCGATAATGAGCCCAACTTATTTAGACCCCTAACAAACCTGCAATTTACATTTCCAAAATTGCCAACAATTATACAATTATATGTACTTTAGTAGCTATTTAATACTGGGAGTGTAGATTGGTACGTGTTTTTGTATAGTAGTGGTGATGATTATGGGGATGGTAGTGGTGGTGATGGTATGACACCCTGTGTAACTGTAAACTTAACAAGTTCAGGGTCCACTTTATAGCAAAAGAAAGGTCAGTAAGATATTTTGAGTTAAAGCGAAACGAGAAGAAAATTATTATTTGTGATAAGGGATCTCCAGAACCGCAAATGCAGAGGAGTGGTAACATTTGATGGGAAGGGTTAACTTAAGACATACAGGGAGGTGTTTAAAAAAAAATAAGGAGAAAACAAGACATTTAACTCACTAATGAATTTATAACACGAAAAGAGCAAGTGTGAACAGTAAATTCATGCAAAAATGTACACAATGCAAAATCTTGATGACATTTTGGGACATCACTGTGAGACTGATCTGCGTCACTTGTTTGCTGAGTAAATGCTCCTGCATTAATAGAGCAATCTTTGTGTAATAGGTCTCTGTTTTCTATATGAAGCACACAATACGCACACACGAATACAGGTGCGCACATGCCATGGTTCAAAGACACATATCATATAGATACATGCACGTACATTTCTTCCACCTGTCGTAACATTACAAATAGAAACGGAGGGAAGGAGGGAGGTCAAAAGTAATTATACAGGTGTTTTTGTTTTTTTTCAATGTCTCGAATTGACCAGAACTGAGCTTTTCGAAACCATGGGACTTCGTAAAGTTTTAATGTCTTTTTTTCGAAATGACCAGAACTGAACTCTCCGAAACAATGGAACTTTCTTAAATAAAATAAAACATTCCTCAGCCCCCTCTCCCAATCAGAACATCAAAACAGACTGCTCTTCTGGTTACGAACCTACAGACAAACGTAAACAAGTACTGGCAGAATTCAAAAAGACTTCCCAGTAGCAATTGCATTTATTCAAATGAAGGCAAAAAACCAAGTACATTTTAATGATTTTACAAACTTCAGTGCACACCCGTGGATTCAGATGGAAATTGGTCGCTTTTGTTCTTTGGATAAGCATGCACGTAAACCGAGCCTCTTGAAGCTAAACGCAGTAATTTAGCTCTGCTGTGGCCGATAGTCTGCCTTTACCTGCTCGTAGTTATACAAAGGAAGAAAAGATGAAAAGAAAACCCAAAATACCACGGTAACAATCGCTTCTACCCTTTCCCTCCACCCCGTCCCAGCTCGATACGCTGACGGAATCGCTCGTCAATTAATTTAAAGGGGTTTATCGATACTCACTCCTGATAACAACCCGTGCGCGCTCTCTGATTGCTCGTGCGCGCCCTAAGCACATTTTGGCCTACCTATAAATGGCGACGAGTGTTAGTGCCAGATGTTCAGCGCTCACCCACTCACTCACTCACAGGCGCGCACTCACTGTGCAGTTCACCCGCCTCTTCCGACTGCCGGGCTCACCCAAACACAATCATTTGTATTATACGCGCGCGTGTATGCCTGTATTCATAACCACATGCTGCCCTACCCCGATGTCCCATTTCACCCCTTGGGCCCTGGCGAAATGCTTTTTTTTTTTTCTGTCTTTCTCCCCTCTCCTTTTTAATCCCACAGTGAGCAGCAGAAAGGTGGTTTTACGCAGGGGCGTCGGCACTGAGGTGGGTGCACCACTGCACATAACAGAAAGGAACTAGAAGGCTGGGGACAGTATGGGTTCTTCGTCTCTATACGTTTTAGTTGGGCACTACCATTATTACTATTGCCACCTGTGACACTATGATGAGTGTTACAACCAGTACTAATAAAATACTCTGAGACCAATGTTACCGCTTCTCGCCATACAACAATTGCTGCCTCTGCTGTATTAAAGTTAACAGGTAAATAAATAAAAAATGTGTAGGAAATTGAAGAAAACAAAGTGATATTTTGTGCAACTCCTACTGAAACATCTATCTCCAGCAGAGAGAGCTTAGAGGCATTAAAATTTAACAGACTGAGAAAAGGGCGAAGATTGCATCTGGATACTTTGGCAAAAATAGAAAATGTATGACATTATTACGTTTGATCTAAATAAGAGGGGCTGCTTGGATACATTATACTATTGGAATGGCCACAGAATTAAAAACCTGGTCAGGGGAATTTTTTTGATTTAGTCTGACCATCTGCTTAAAGGAATTACCCCCGTCAAAGGACGTTGACCACCTGGTCAGAAGAATCACTCCGTAAAGGCACGTTGGCCACCTGGTCAGAGGAATAACTCCGAAAAAATATCGCAGACGCACTATTCGTTTTCCTATTTTCCCTCCATCCACAAATCCCACCGAAGCACTCGCACTGGAGCACATTGATGCAATGCATTTGTGTAAAAATACCCATAAAAACATGCAAAACATTGACCCTTTTGTGCAAAAACGCACACATAAAGGCGTGTACAAACACAAGTGCAGGATTCTATCACACATAATGAACACATTTCAAAACGATTCTCGCAATGTAGAACAAAGTTAATCTATTCAGTACCAGATGTATGCCGCCAACTTTCACAAATCGGGGAGAAAAAAAAAAACACTTCTGTCATGGGCAGACAGGCCAACTCAGATAATAGAACACATTTCTGGAAGAAATTATGAACCTTTGCCTGGGGAAGATGATGGATTTTACCCCACAAGAGAGAAAATTTCGCCAAATGGGCGCAGGCAAGACAAGATTAATGAAATAATAAGTGCAAAGGGGGTAAAACCCATTTAGACAGGTTGTTCTAATTTAGTGAATGCTTTAGTGATTTGTTATTATTGATGTCTAGGTGGATCGTATAACGCCTTCAAATGTTGAGAGATATGAGTTGGCTCATTCTGATTAGATTAGGAAACATATTCCAGTATCTTGTAAACTGCCTAGATCAAAATGAAAGTAAAATGTAGAGTTTGATATCGAGGAATTGAAGCCAAAATGTATCTTCAAATACACACAAATAACTGCCAGTCAGTGTCGGATTTAGACTTGGCGAGGCCTGTAGCTTTTATATAGGCCTACATACTTACATACCCCAACCGTTTTGCGCTAAGGGGGCGGTACGTATACGCACCTATCCCTAACCGCACCCTTATCCTTCAACCCTAAATCTTATCGAATCCCTAACCCTGACCCCTACCCTTTCAACCAAAAAAACAGAAGGAAAACAAAATCTGAAAGAACAATTAACTAAGGCTGTTGTCAGGAGTATTTCGGGAGGAGCTCTCTAGCTCTGGAGTCACAAAATGCTTTAAAATACGTACCCCTAGCGCAAAATTCTCGGGGTACGTACGTGCAGGTAATAATAATCTTTGTTTAAAAGTGATACCAAAAGGGTCTCACAAAGATGCGAACCACGAACCAAAACAGGACCTTGGGTAGCCACACAAAAAAATTGAAAACATAGTTACATATTTGCCATTCAGTTATTTAACAGCAATGGATTTAAAGTAAGAAATGCAAATTTAATTAAATTCACATGACTGCAATTGTTGATTACACATTTACTGTTTGGCCAGCTCACAGATTGTAATATACCCTGAAAACGATACTTACAGCTTAAAACTTCATTACAGATGAAGAATTAATACTATTTTAAAGTCCCTGAGAAAATTTGTGAAATTTTGTGAGGCCCCTGTAGATTTTGAGGCCTTAAGCTGGGTTCTCATGTGTACGGAAACGGAAACGGCAACGGAGACGTCAAAAACGCCTCAAGTAGTGAAAAAGAAAGAATTTCTTCATGTGTACAGAACGCCTTTTCCGCACACATGGAAACACTCTTTCTGTTTACTTCTTGGTGAATCGATGACGTTTCCGTACACATGAAAACACAGTTTAGCTGGGTTTTTATGTGTGCGGAAAAGGTAACGGAAATGGCAAAAAAATCCTCAGAGTGATGAAATAGAAAGAATGTTTTCGTATACAGTATGGTAATGCCATTTCCATACACACGGAAACACTCTTCCTTTTCACTACCTGATGGATTTTTGCCGTTTCCGTCGCCGTTTTCCATGTCCCGTATACATGAAAACACAGCTTTAAGCTGTAGCTTATTTGGCTTAATGTCTAAACCCGGTCGTGTTGCTTGTAGACGACGTCGCCATATCAAGAGAACCCCTGCTTCCAGTAGCCTCTAAAACAGAGTATCTTGTCTACTCAAGGCCAGAGTATTCGTAGTTCGAGGTTTCGCGTGAAAATGACTTACTTTCAACCCCAAATATAATGTATATACACATTTTGGAAGCAGAGAGGCTGGGCAGAAACAAGCGTATTTTAGTCCCAGGCCTGCTTTACAGTTTTTACTCTCACTGACGTCAGCAACAGTAGGGCAGTGTATAGCAATGACATTACTACCTGTACTAATACTATTACTATAAACAACTACTGCTACTCCCACTACTATTACTACTACTACTACTACACAACAACAACTACTACTACTAGTACTGCTATTACCATGACTACTACTACATTGTACTACCATTACTACTATTACTACTTCTACACCAACTACTACTACTACTGCTCCCACTACTACTACTACAACTACTACTTCTACCACTACTACTATTACTACTACTATAGCAACCACCACTACTATTGCTCCTCCTCCTACAACTACTACCACTACTTCTACTGCTACTACCACTGCAACTACTACTACTACTACCATCACCACCACTACTACTACTACCACGACCGCCACCACCACCACCACCACTACTACTGTTATTACGACTACTACCACTACTACTACTACTACTATCACCACTACCACAACTACTAAACTACTACTACACTATTACTACTACTACTAAAAAAAACTACTACTACTACGACGACGACTACTACTATTACTACTACTTCTACTGGTGCTGCTACTAGTTATAGTTTAACAAAATAACTAAATAAAAACAGAGGCACGGCCAATGAAATCTCATCGTGATGCTCTCGTAACCCACTTTTTAGTTGTTCAAAGAAATTCTCCACACACCAGTACAGTACCCAAAGTCTCGTAGTATATCATCTGTGAAACACTTGCGTCATGTATGAAACATGTTTTAACTCTCTTTTCACCATCTTTCACTCACTCACTCACTCACTCACTCATTCACTCACTCACTCACGCTCACTCACTCACTCTCCCACCAACTAATCAATCTACGGACCAACCAATCAACAGTGAAGCAATAAATCAACCGATTGATCAATCAGCTAATCAATCAAATCAGCTAACCAATCAGTAAGTTAATCAACAATCAGTCACTCACTCACTCAATTACTCAAACAGAGAAGAGACAGAGAACGAGAGAAAGACACAGACAGAGAGAGACAGACGGACAGAGAGTGTCAAATCAAGTTAAAAGTATAGAGACAGAATGCCCTCCAGTGACGAAAGGCTCACACGCCTTCGACCAGATCTTGTATATTTCCACGCCACTTGATCTCAGAGCTAAAAGCTTACTCGCTTTCAGCATGTGAGCCATCTGTACACTCACACGTACGTACACTACTTTTCCTTTTTGCTGGTGCTCCCGTGGGGGATTCGGCATGGGCGTTGCCAGGGGCAATCTGAGCAGTGTTGCTTCCTAGGTGGAGATGTGTGTGTGTGAGAGAGAGAGAGAGAGAGAGAGAGAACGAAAGAAGGAGAGGGAGAGAGAAAAGAAAGAAAGAAAAGGCGCGAGAAAGTGAGAGAGAGAAGGGGGTAGAGATGCAGAGAGGTAGAGAGAAAGAAACGAAGAGAGAGAAAGAAAGAAAAAGAGAGAATGAGAGAAGGGGTAGAGAGAAGAGAGGTAGGAGAGAAAGAAAGAGACAGACAGACAGAGAAAGAGAGAGAAAAGCAAAGAGAGAGAGAGAGGTAGACAGAAAAACAAAAAGACAAAGAGGGAGGCAGAGAAAGAAAGAGAGAGAGAATGGGATGAAAAAGGCAATGGTTGCAGTTTCGTTGATGTCTGTCTGTTTAAGGGACTTTTTGATGATCAAATTTGTTGTATGTTATCTGGCTCCTTCATTTTCAAGTTTTTTGACACACACACACACACACACACACACACACACACGGACAGACAGACAGGCAGACGGACGGACAGATGGACAGACAGATAGATAAAGAGAGAGAGAAGAGAGCCAAACAGTCAGTCTTGTTGTTATGTGACCGTTTTGGAATTACAAACACTCAGTTGTGTTCACTGCTAAGCTACAGCTTGATATAATATTGTAACACACAGCTGTCCCCTCACAGCAGCCAATAGAACAGACAGAGAAAGAAAAGATGGGGGACCGTAGACTAATTACAAAGCTGAATAGAGAAAGTACCGAGCTGTGCTCCCTGCTCATCTAGAGCTTATAATGTAAAAACACCACGCTCCCCTAACAACCGCTGAAAGAAACTGGAAGACACCCAAGTAAGCAAAATTTTCAGGCTATTGTTACTCGTACGTACGTACCCCAAGCGTTTCGCGCTAGGGCCGCATATATATATACATACCTATCCCTAACCCCGTCCTTACCGTCAACCCTAAATCTTATCGAATCCCTAACCCTGCCCCTTACCATTTCAACCAAAACAAAAACAAAAAACAGGAGGAAAACAAAAAGAAAACCTGAAAGAATAATTGATTAAGGCTGTTGTTAGGACCTGGAGTATTTTGGGAGGAGATCTCTTGCGCTGGAGTCACAAACGGCATTAAAATACGCACCCCCTAGCGCACAAATTTCAACAGCCATTTTGTTGTTGGAATATTTTCTACTTTATTTTGAATCAGTGTCAGTGTGTTCCATACACTCCACTGCACGAAGACGTTGTAGCTGGCTGGCAGCCAACGCAATGTGGGATATACTCCCGTTAAAATCTTCCCAGTATTGTGGATAAAATGTTTAATTAGTCTATGTTCAAAGGTTGCCGAGTTCACCAAGATCATTCTGACCAGGGAAGAGAATCAGTTACGATTTTCTGTGGAGTGCTGATACTTAGGATAGATCACTGTATGTGTACGATGCTAAAAAAAAATATTAAAAAAATAAAAAGGCATGCCTTACACAAGACATTATCACTAGTTATTGTTTCAACGAAATTTGCCTTTTTTCTTCACGAAACGGTAATTTTGCTGGTGATTTTTCAAATCCGATAATATGCACGTATTCAACGATATTTGAATATCTTCACTGCTTCGATATTATGATTATAGGGATGGGGGTGGGGGTGGGGGGATTCAGTGGTGGATTTCGTTATACTTTCTTTTGCAGTGCTTGAAAATATGTGGGTATATCATCAGTGCTTGGTAAACTATCTTGATAAAGCACTCTCTGGTCTTCACTCCCTCCGCCCCACGCCCCCTCCCCCCTTTCTCCCATGAGAGAGAGAGAAGGGGACACACATAAAAACATACACCATACAGACACAGACACAGAGAGAGATAGCGGGAGAGACAGAGGGAGAGAGAGAGAGAGAGACAGAACGGGAGGGGCAGAGACAGAGAAAGGGAGGGACGGAATGAGACAGTGAGTGACAGAGAAAGACACACACACCCACAGAAATACACACACAGAGACATGGAGAGGGAGAGAGAGACAAGAGAGAGAGACACACACACTCACACAAACACACACAGAGAGAGAGAGAGAGAGAGAGAGAGACAGGATAGCGAAGTTCTGTAGAGATGTATGTCTCACACCCTCTGGTGCGCTATCCACTCGTCTCAGCCATCTCGACAATGTGTTGGCACTCCGCCTTCGCAACAGATGCCACTGAGATGCAGTATGTTACCTCTGGGGTAATCAAGCCAGCCGTTTGTGAGGACTCACTACAGAGATGATGAACACAATCGCTGTGCCAAAATACCAGGCAGAGAGGAAGAAAAAGGAGCAAAATACAAGAAATCTGGCAGATGGAAAGCGAGTAAGAGGGACGGGGGCAGGGCATGAACGAGAGAGACAGTGGAGGGGAGAAAGTAAAGACAAAGTGGAACTATTGAAGAGATACCGTATCCGCATGCATTTCCAGAGGTGTTGATTGTTCTGGGATAGAGCGAGAGTCTAGGATAGAGTATGCAAGGGAGGAAGAGGGGAGTGAGAGAGAGAGAAAGAGAGAGAGGGGGTGTGGGAGAGAGAAAGAGAGAGAGAGAGAGAGAGACTAGGGACAAAACAAGAAATATGTCTGTCAGTCTGCAATCCAAAGGTCGACGCACGTGAGCCCCAAGAAGTGTTGGCTCGTTCTGTCAGCATGTTTTTGTGCACATGTGTGTGAGTATGTCTTGGTGATTGCTTGAGGGAGAAATATACACACATTCACACACACACATACACACATAGTATATATTACACACATACATACATACATACATACATACGTACATACATATCAATATCTTTATTTCTCTATAATACATTACAAGTAATGTAACATCATAGAAAAATGATGATGAGAAATACATCAAAATGGATGGTAGCATGCTAGATGCAGGTAAACAGGAAACAAGACTCATGAAGAATATTGAAATAATGATATAAAAGGGTAATGACACAGTACATAGATTATAGAGGATGGGATTTACAACGGCGTTTCCATATGTGATGGGATGAGAATATTGCACTATTGCTTAAGTATTTGCAGAGACCCCTGATTTCATATTTTCTGATATTTAGTTGGAACAATCCTTTAGAAAAATTTTTATGAATGTGGCCCAGACTGCCAACAATCAAAACAATTACACGGGTGTTAAAGCCCATTTTGTTTATCTCCATACTGAGGGGGAAATATTTATTAAATTTATTTTGGTAGCAGTTTTCAATATGGGCATCAAAACAGACTGCAACCTCTACAAGCCATACTCTTTAGTGTTCACGATCAATAATTGTAATATCAGGCCTGTTGGCAGTGGTGTCAAAATTTTCTTGGGTGTTATCAAAATGAGCTGGCCTTAAATGTGTGTCTTTTTTCAATGAGACATGCGTGTTCCTTTTGTACACATCACTTACTTTCTCAAAGATCTTATTGACAACTTTGTTGTGTCTTTGCTGGTAAAGCGGCTTCAGTTTTTTACATCCATTCAAAACATGGGATACTGTCTCAGCATAGAAATTACAGAGTTTACATGTTTTTGAATAACTGTTTGGATAGTATGTGTGCAAAAGACTCTCACATTCAAGCACTTCAATCCTCCCTTTCACACAAAACGTTCGTACTTTATCACTTATTTTGTGGTTGGTTAAAAAGTTACAAGATACAGTGTAATCAATGTTGTTCCCATTTTCTCTAATTATTCTTCCTTGTGATTTCAAACTTTTCAGTTCTTCAACAACATTATTTAGTTTCACATTTTTATAACATTTTTGAAATTTCACATGATCATGAAGAGAAAAATGAACATCATCATCAACCTCGACATTGTATTTAAAGATATTGTTAGATTCCTGTAGTTCAATTTTTTCTCTGGCACACACCTCCTGGAGGTTGACCCAATTTGATTTTGACCAGTTGACCTTGCTTTTCTTATTAAGTTGACCATTTTCTTTTAGTTCATATCCTGCAAAATTTATATTTTCTCCATCATTCTCTACTTTTGACACTTTTCTTTTAGTCATATGCAAATCAAGTGACTGGGTCGCAGCATTTTTGACTAAAACATCGTCATTATTCAACATTTCTAGGTGAAAGGCAAGGTGTTTAGCGTGGTATAAAATGGCAGGATTAGGAACTCCGAGACCCCCTTGGGCTCGTGGACTGAAAAAGAAATTTCTAGATGTAGATTCATTTAGACCCAGCCAGTTCTAACATTGTTTACAATTTCATCTTCGATCTCCTTTAGGTGTTTTTCAGTAAAGATTAAATTAGAAAAGTAGAATAGCACAGGGCTAATACACATGGGGCTCAATAGCTGGAGTTTAGCAGATGATGGCAATGGGGCAAGACTGATTCTTGTCATGTTTGTTTTGAATTCGGCTATCACAGAGCATACCTGGGAAATCCCACTGGTGTTTTGGATATTAATGTCATGACCCAAATATTTATAGCTATTTTCTTTTGTCAAAGCAGGAATGCTCTGATCTTGCACTTTAACATCAGCATTTGTTTTGCTGTTTACATACATACATACATACATACATACATACATACATACATACATACATACATACATACATACATACATACATACATACATACATACATACATACATACATACATACATACATACATACATACATACATACATACACACACACACGTGAAAAGGCGTAAATGAGAAAGTCTGAGTGTGAGTTTGAGTTTGGAGACAACAAGTCGACACGATAACAGTCACATTGTACTAGGAAGAATCAAGTCGAAAGACAGAATATAACAGAATGATAGGACAGGAGGAGACATTACCAGAAGTGCCCGCTAGGCAGCCGTGTAAATGAGAAAAAGAGACAATATATTTCCTGACAGTCCACAGCACTACATGTAGTTTCATTAAGAATGTTGTTATTGGTACCTACGCCACCGAAATTGTTGGGGGTTTTTTTTGGTGTGTGTTTTTTGTTTTTTTTATTGTTGTTTTTTTGCGCTAGGGGTACGTATTTTAAAGCTTTTTGTGACTCCAGAGCTCCTCCCGAGATACTCCTTAATTAATAATACTTTCAGATTTTCTGTTTTTTTTCCTCCTGTTTTTTTTGTTGAAGGACTAGGGGGCAGGGTTAGGGATTCGATAAGATTTAAGATTGAGGATAAAAGCGCCGGTTCGTCATAGACAGACAAGGAACGAACAAGATCTGTTCCAACTATGTCACCTGGCAGTCTACAGAAAACAGTTTGCTGGCACTGTCTCCTGAAACAGATTTTACCTGTGGAAAGAAAGCTAAGATAATAAATATATAATACGAAAACAGAAATAAGTCAAAGAGAGATAACAGAAAAAAAAGTATCTATTGATTATCATGATGTATCGTTCTACATGTAGCTCACCTACAGACTTCAGCTAGTCTATTTCACAACACTTTCACTTACTTCTACGTTGTAATATTTCATACATCACACAATGGAAATCAGCCAGAGAAGCCCTGTTTTATTTATTTATTTTCGACTCTGAACATTAAAAGTTCAAAGTAAATGAAATCATCGCTGATATTGTCTGGAGTCAAACAGCTAGATCTAGCAAAAAGCGGTAGATCAATAAACTAGATTCAGTGGTGCAATCAGTAAATACTTTCAGCTTGTAATTAAGTTACTGATGCGCAGGAGAGCCAATTAAAGAGCAGGAAGTTCAATATAATAATTTACTAAATGAAGTGATATTAACTTTTTGACCGATCAGATTTCTTGCAGCTCGTATTTAATTTCCACCTTTAACGCTCTTCCCGAAATGGCACTCGTACCACACATTGATGTTCTGTATTTCAAAACTATTATACCCTCCACAGCCCGAAGTGTCATGTGTGAAACCATGGTCCTGTTAAGTTAAGGAACTATGACTTTTTAAGGACCATATATTTTTTGTACAGGGGCACAGTTTACCAGGCAATGTAAGTATGTCTTTCCACACATGTACAATATGAAAGGACAATGTTGTTTGGAAGTTGCGTTAAAGTATTTCAGAATCAGTACAACATTTGTGTCTTGTCAATTCCGGGCACCCAGCGGGTCAATACATTCTTGCCGACCACATTTTCTAGCCATCTCCCTCTTTCCCCGAACCCCACATCTATCAATTCTGTTTGACACGTATGTGCAGTCTCCGCCTCTGCAAAAGTGGGATATAGCGAGGAGAAAGAATGTGCAGAGAATGATAATGCCAGAGCGTCAGGTGGTTTGTTATGTGGGGAATGTTGGATATGCAATAATAATCTTCTCACACTGATAAACCAACAACAGATTTTACGTGGAGACAAAACAGGACAATGTAATTGTTCTTGATGGTTAAATACACAGGTCATAGTGAAACTGAGCTGAAATTCTGCATGATTTTTAAAAAAAAGATAAATTATATAATTACCTACATGTATAATTTATATACACATTTTCAGGTCTGAAGCCTCATTCCCAATCCATTTACTTTCTCAATCCTTTTTATTTTTCCTGTTTTATTGTTTAGTTTCTGCCTTATCTATCTCTATGTGCCTATGTCATAATGTGTGTATATAAGTGCGTATGCAACAGTTTATGCGTGAGAGAGAGAGAGAAAAGGAGAGAGAGGGAGAGAGCAGAGTGAAAGAGTGGGCGAGCTGCAGATGGACAGAATAAGACATTCTGTAAAAAGCCTAGAACAATTTCTTTGGATTGGTCGCTATGTGATCTTCATTATTACTATTATTAATACAGCGTGAAACTTATTCATATGGACAGGGGTTAAGTGGTTTCTAGCAGTGTGAAAAATGCAGTTTAAAAAGCAGAGCAGGATGCATAGATAAAAATTCTGCAGGTTCATGACAAGATTCAGTGCGCAATGAGAATTTTGGTTTAGTGAACATACGTGCAGAAATCACAGTGTCCTGTTCGTAACTTGTCGCCAGCTACATCTTACATTTAATGTAAGGTATCTCTGGTGTCGCCCAAACCTTCTCGCCGGCTATGCGTTCAATTATTTGCGCATTTTTGCGGTTTAGGCTAGGCGCACACGAGTGATATTTTAGTTGCCCTGTCTGTGAATCTACTTGTAGTTATATTTAGTTACCAGAATAGAACAAACGGTCCTCCTGTCCGAAGGGCACACGGATGATTTTTTAATCTCCGAAGTGAAAAGTAACATTGTGAATACCGGTAGGCTATTGTTAGTTGTACGTACGAACCCCAAGCGTTTTGGACTAGGGGCGCGTGCGTATGCGTACATTTCCGTAAGTCGGTCCTTATCCTCAACCGTAAATCTTATCGAATCCCTAACCCTGCCCCTTACCCTTTCAACCAAAAAACAAGAGGAAAACAAAAAAAAAGAAAACCTGAAAGAATAATTAATTAAGACTGTTGTTTCGAGTATTTCGAGGGGAGCTCTCTAGCTCTGAAGTCACAAAAGGTTTTAAGATACGTAGCCCTCGCGCGCGCAAAAAAAAAAAAAAATGTGGGACGTACGTACAAGTAACAACAATCACGTGGTTTTGTTATAATATCGAAAACAACAACAGAAACAATATCAGACCCCCATGCGAAACGCAGATACAAAACCAAAAAAACATTAATGTCGTACCGCTTAGCTACAAGTCTTAAGATTTCAAAATCAGACCTCAGTCTCAGCGAACATTTACTAAAATTGTCATCTATTTAAAGCGGGGGTCTCACATCATAAAATTTTGCATCATACAATTTCGTCACGGATCAATACACACCATAAAGTTGTACAAGGTGATTTATCGTTAATTCACGGGCGAAATCTGACACACAAAGTTGTAGACGTAAAATCTGTTTCAGCCATCATGCTCCGCCGGCGAGATCTTTATCTGGTAAGGGTACCACCTGGCAAAGCAAAGACTGTGCGACAGGTTGAGATGGGGATGGTTGGCCAGCGGCGTAGCGAGCCAGAACAGGTAAATGGATTTTAATATTCCCTCCTCGGTACCCCCAAATAAAATGTAATTTTACTTTTTGGGGGAAACAATACGTCCCTCTAGAATGACAAGATTCTAGCTCCCTTCCATCAACTTTTGAGAAATTGATGATTTAAGTTTCATGTGCCCAAAGCTTTTCACTTTTTTTTCCTTTTTTAGCAATAGTTAAAAATTACGCACCGAATCCGCTGTATACTTTTGACACACACTGCTGAAGGTCTGTAGAAGTGGTGTTCAATGGGTAGCTCAGTTCAGCCAAAAAGTAGCGATAGAACAGTGTCATTCAACATTGGCATTCTGCGGGGACGAATAACAGTAAACATTGTCACGATGGCCAATGTTTTTATCATTTCTGCCGGACCGAAGTCGGAGCTCGGCAATTTTGCTTAGTGGTTGTTAGGGGACCCCAGACCATTTAATACAATACCAAACAGAGAAAACAGCAGATTGTGCTCGCTGTTCAACTGTAAATTACTGGGTAAAATACTACGGTCCCCTAACACAACAGCTTTTTGATGAGGCTTCTTGTCACCCTTTCTCTGCATTTCAGGCACTGGCAGGTCCAGCCACTCCCTGCAGGAGAGGATGGCGTTTGGCAGTTTACAGACAACAACAATAACAACAGCAAGGTAATGACAACACTAGACACTTTGGCCAATGTTTGAACGGCCATAACATACTGCCAGTCCACGGAACTTAGTACAATAATGGTACAGCATCTATCACTTACAAAATCCCATCAAAACTGTTTGTTTTTTGATATGCCTTGTTCCCTATTTGACTTTTTTTTCTTTCAAATATTTTCTGCCATAATAAATGCAGCTATACCGTGCATGATTCCGTCTATTAATCTATAAATTATACTAGAAAATGTATGAAACGTACATTTAAGGGTGTGAATATGTATTAGAAAACGTACATTCCATCTACTAAGCTATAAATATGTACTAGAAAATCTATATTCTCTCTATGAAGCTATAAATATGTATTAGAAAACGTGCACATTGTGTATTCCATCTGTTATGCGATGACTATGTATTAGAAAACGTATATAATGTATATTCCACCTATTAAGCCATAAGCATTCGTTGGAAATCGTTTGGAATCTCTCGCAACATTCCAGTTTTACGAGCATCACTTTCAGAGACGGTTATCAGAGATATCTAGCTGCCGACTTTCTTTCACTTCAGATTTAACTCAAGAACATGATGAGGAGAAAGGAAAGGAAGAAACCGCTACAACATTACCCTCCACCCCGTAAATTTTATTATTGCCGCAAGGCAATTCGCGCACCGAGTCAAGACTGTTTTACGTCGATTTTTACTTGAACTTAGGCTTGCTGCAGTCTCCGAAGTGCGCCAGGTCCCGTTTAATTGCATAGTCCACAAAACCGAGGCAAGCCAGACTTGACTCAGTGTGAAGTGGACAATAATGATATACTTTTACACGCATTCGTATCTAAATTGTTATCACAGACCAGAACTTCCCACGATAATGTGAGAGCTGTTAGGACAAAAAACAACTAGGCCTACGCTTTTCTACGTATTGTGTAAAGGTTTCGGTTGACCTTTGCTTTCACACACACAGCTGTAGAAACATGCATTGTCTTGGCAGAGAACAACAGACTATGAATGTGAATAACAGGAAACAAATCTGGCAGACAGCAGTTTTGATGAAAAGCTCTCCACATGTGGAAAGATTATCGTGTTTTATGCATGGTCCCAAATGAGACACATGCAGAGAGCGGATTAACGTCATGCTAAGTTCTTGTCTCGGAGCGAATTCTTTGATAGTTTTGTTTCCGTTCTGGTCATGAGAAATGATATCTTTGCACCCGAAGACCCTCCCCCCCCCCCCGCCCCGCCCATCCCACTTTTCAAAACCCAGAAGTGGTCTTTTATCTATTGCCACGTTCACATTGGGTGTTACTTCTGTAATGTGCCGATGATTGCTGGAGATCGCCACATGCTGCCGAAGAGCTTGGCTGGACGGGGACACAAGTCTCATTTTCGCCAATATTTAAACATACGTTCCTTCGAGATAACTACATGTATATACAAGAGACACCATCATCTTCAAAAACAACAACAACAGCGACATCAACTTTGAATACAAATCACAGTCGTCAAACGCCACATACTGCCGGGGAGCTTGAATGGGAATAATTTTGATTTTACCAGTCTTAAACATATTAAGTTCATTCCAGATAACTACACAACACACACCAACAATATCAACGAGACTGCTTTAACCCTCTTGGCCCCGCCCCCATTTCTGCTTGTGGGGAAAATTCTGATTTTGTGAGAATTTGTTCTAAGGGACATAATTAAGGGGTTTGATTAAGGGGCTTTCGTCACCATTTGGTTGACTTAGTGTATGTTATAGAAATTACTAAAAATTACTTGTGATTAAGTTCTGTGTATCACTGGTGATGCATGAACCTGGAGGGTTAAATACCCATGTAATACGTCAGCAATGATTGCTAGGATCTGGGACAGGAATGTTTTCCTCGGAAGAAAATTTGAACAGGCCTGCACGGACCGGGGATCAAGCCCGTTACCTTCGGCATGAGAGGTGAGCACCTTGCCTCTAGACCACTATGTTCTAAAATACATGTACATTATAACCAGTCCCTTTTTTTTAAATATACATTATAATTATTATTATGTTGTCTAAAACAGCCTTCTCAACAAAGGACAGGACATGTCTTCTTCTTTCGAAATGTTACTCCGTATTATTTCCATATAATGTCTCCATTGGTTTCGTTCAAGAGCGCCGCCCCTGCAGCCAGAGCTATGAAAGAGAAGAATGCTATCTGTGCACAAATCAAGTCAGCGCGTCGGGTGGTTTGTTATTTCAGTGATGATTAAGACTGGGAAACAAGAGAGACAGTTCTGCGCGTTAGACACACACACTTGGAAAGGGAGCAGGTGGTTACTGGCGGCGGCTGGTGCTATTTTGGTAGCTGAGAGCCACTAGTGAGTGTTGGTAATAGGAGATGGAGGGAGGCCTGGGACAGGAGAGAAAGAGAGAGGGAGAGATCATAATAATGAACGGGGCAGACAGACAGCCAAGCAGATAGATAGATAGATAGATAGATAGATAGATAGATAGATAGATAGATAGATAGATAGATAGATAGATAGATAGATAGATAGATAGATAGATAGATAGATAGATAGATAGATCATCTTCAAAACGTGAAGAAAGAAAGAGAAATGAAAATGAAATTATATAATGTATATATTATATCAAACAATACATAAAGGACGAACAGTAACGAAAACCTGGGAAGAACAATATAATAGAATAAAATAATAACGAAACTTTTAAACACACAATGACAAAGTATGGAAGGTGAACAGAACGTAGGCATGAGAAGAGGATACAATCAGTTATTAAGTGCAGTAAAAAATTACTCAGACAAAACGAGATGCCTGGTGAAAGAACAAAACCTATAAGTTTTGGCACGTTCTTGTTCTTATTTCCTTTTATTAGTCTGCATTCCTCATTCCCTATCTCCTAGGCCCTCCCCAGATCGGAAACCCCTTTTTCGGTCGTCTTACTTTAGATTCCGTCCTAAAACCGCCAAGTCCCGTGCAATTGAAACAGAAAAAGACACAGTCCAGCAGAGAAAGAAAGGAATATCTACGGGAGACAACTTGCTCAAACGGGTTTGCAAAAGAAAAAGAAATGCTTTATCTCCCTTATCTACGGTAAGCATGCAGAAGATCCAGTCTCAGACCTGATATACATGTATTACTAAAAAGGGAGTATTTATTGGGGCTCTGTGTAGCCTACATAAAGGTCACCCGTTTATTGGGGCTACATGATCAATATTACCTTAGCGATTCAATATTACCGTAGGCTTAGGGTAAGGGTTAGGTAGGGTTAGGGTCAGGGTTGAGATACATGATCAATATTACCACAGCGAGAAACGGGTAGCCCAAATAATGTTTCAGGGGCGGGGTTTGGTTATGTAGGGCAACATGTAGCCCCAATAAACATATATAGTTTAACATGATTATTTAGGCTATTCGTAGCTTATATAAGGTCACCCAAATAAAAATGACCAATGAAGAATGAGCAACAACAACAAGGAAAAAGAAACCAGAAAAAAACTAATGAGTCCAAAATGCTGAGGGCAGTGAACCGCACAAAACAAAGATCTCTACCCTCAAGTAGAATCAAGACTCAATGCAATGTCTATGTGTTAAAACATGTTTTCTTTTATTCAGGACTGACAGAGATCAATAATCAGGTCAAATACAATGTTGACAGTGTTTCACACATATATATAAACTCCATGCTCGTTCAACACATTTCAAACAAAATACTCCACAATGGCTATATTACGACAGTTTCAAGACTGACTTTCACACAAGTATCAGTATCAATGAATCAAGAACTGCGGGTGTCAAGATCTCAACCATTTTAATGTGTTTACAAATATGACAAGCCCATACATGTACAATATTTCTATTGGCGCAATCATTTTCTTTTAACATCCAGAAGAAAACTTATAACTGAAGACTACAGCAGAAAAAAACGACTACATGTATTGCCACAAAAATGTGAAACTGAGAAATTTGATTGTTATACAGTTTGAAAGTTCACACATATAAAAATTGAGACCTCCAGGACAGTTTTTTCTCAACCTTTTTTCGTCCCAAGCCTCACTTTAATTTTTGAAAAGAAACGTGCACCACATGCCCATCATGATTGGACAAAATACAGAAAGTTTATCTATACAGTTAAGTTAAAATAAGCTGTGAAATAAAGATTTCTATGAAAAATCCCTACACCCCATTCTGAAGTCCCATGCCCAACCAAAGTACACACCAATGTATTGCCAGCCCCACTAGTGGGGCATGTGCTCCACCTTGAGAAACACTGTGCTAGTGTCTGTACAGAACATAAAAGGAGCTGAAATTAAACTGCCTACATTTGCAGACAATTCGGAATCTAAAAAAAAAAAAAAAAAAAGCAACCGAATGGGCGATTTCAAAATATTTTGTGATTGCAATTCTTTTGTTCAAACTTTAGTTTCATAAAAACGAGGCTAATGAATCAAGCTTGTACATGGAGGGGATAAAGGCCAAAATTGCATTTTGTGACTCTAGATTGTCACAATTCCCTAAGATTGTAGTAACTCAAAAATTTGAAAAATAAATTTTTATGTATAATTATGTTATACATTCAGCCATATTCAAAGCTGCATCGAACAGTCTTCGTTACAGACTCCTAAGCTGAAAAATAATCCAGCAGCAAAATTTCAAAAATTCGTTGCAACTTGACCAGATGGGCTAAAATAAAACAGTTTTCTGCTCCTGCCAAAAAGTAGCCAAAACTGATTACTACAGTTGTAGGGAATGGTAGGGAATGGTGACAAGTTGTTTTCCCCTGGAGTCTTCAGCTGGAAACACAAAGTTGTGAGGAGTGACATAACCCATTTTCATTTCATGTCACACAGTTTCCTTCACCCTTTACGTGCCAGCAATATGTAATCTTGAACTGCCGTATTGTCTATTGCTGGTAAATTATAGAAAATGAAAGTCATTTATAGAAAATTAATTTGTTTCATTATTTTAGACTCATGTTGATGACTTGAAAACACTCAGTAATCACATCTAAGAGTAACAAACAATGAAAATCATAACTATGTCTAGTCTAGGCAAACAAAGGGTCAATACACAATTTCACCATGTGCTATTCAGACATTTTTAAGTAGGACAACAAAGAAGAGCATTCACCATATCATTCGTAATATCCAAGGCAAATGGATTAAAAACAATGAAGTTATAGAAAGCATTCGTGGAGAAATGTGTTTTCTCATGAGTAGTGACATGGAGAAAATGATGTCTACAAATTTTATTTGGTAGGCAGAATACAGAGACATGTCTGGAAATACTGACATGCTTGACAGAATGAAATAATTCCCATATCACCAAAAGCAGAGAAATATTTTCAGCTCTTATTAGGTACTGTACTTTACTACATGTACAGTGTTTAAATTTGATTCTGTGCCAAAAGTTGGTTTTTTGTTTTTTTTTCAGTGCAGTACAAATTAAATAAATAAATGCAGCCACTTGGCAAAAGTTGACACCGTATCAACAAACATTACCTGTAATCTTTATATTACCAATGCCTCCCAATCCATCTCTCTTCACACAAGTATGACCATGAGGATTATGGATCTGAGGTACAAAACCAACTGCTCAATGCACATTTGCCATTAGGCTTGGAGCCAAACTGTTACATATACATATAGGGGCACTGTGGGTCTGAATTTAAGCCTCTGTCTTCACTGCAAATCTACCATAGGCAAAGCCACAGAAATCAAAGACATAGGTACATATAGGTGGACGGTACTACAAAACCAAATAATTTTATGATTTCATTATTAAGTAACTATCTGAAGTGGAGTCTGTGAAAACTAAAATTCTCATACTGAATATTACAAACCAAAAGTATATTTTGATGTTTATAGAGACAACACGTCAGAAAGTTACAGGTATTGATTCGTTGTCCCTTGAATTGAGTGGAAACACAGCTGCGACAAGTACTGCAAAACAATTACAGAAAAACCACCATAAATATAAGTACATTCAAAATAAACAGTTTTACAAAAGATTAGAGGATATACATGCAATATCTTTGGTTAAGACAACTGATAAATCAAATTATGAAAGTAATTTTAAATCCTTATCAAATTATGAAAATAATTTTAAAGCCCTGTTCCATTCGTAAAAAAAAAAAAATATTTCTCCAAGTGATCAAAGTGTTGGCGTCCCTCTCAAGTCAACTAACCATAAAAACTACATAGCTGAAGAGTTGTCTGATCCTATCACAAGCTGGCTGGCTAGGTATTGCTTTGACTTCGAAAACAGTCTAAAAAAACAAGGCAGCGTATGTCATGGGTGGTACGATGGCCACAAATGCAGGGATAACCATCCCCTTTCAGATTACTTAACTAATAGAAAAAAAAGAAGAGTCGAGTGACCCTGGTTATGAAATTTTCTACCTGTTTTCTTCATGCAGTGCATGTTTTCTGGGAGAAGAATTTAATTTACCTGGCAGCTGAAAGGTAAAAGCTACATAAAGCACCTTATTTTCAAAATTTTCCGTGAGGCAACTTGCAAAAGCATTCCTTTTGATTGGGTAAAAAACATTCGCGGTATCGAGGAATCTTGCTTTTCTCTATCTCCAGCTTAATACTTTAGTCTTTAAGAACAACAGCGTTTTTGCT
Source organism: Onchidella celtica (assembly GCA_963931925.1). NCBI lineage: Eukaryota > Metazoa > Mollusca > Gastropoda > Systellommatophora > Onchidiidae > Onchidella > Onchidella celtica. Next base: position 74,002,437 of record OZ007568.1, read on the forward strand.
GATAATGAATAAACGATCAAGAAAATGAACAGTTAATGTGCAGATTACACTAAAATCACTGCAACTTGCAAAAGCAGTCCTTTTGATGGCGCAAAAACCATTCAGAGCATCAGGAATCATACTGTTCTCAATCTCCTGCTTACTACTTTAACAACAACAATGTTTTTGTTGATAATGAATGAAAGGGTAAAGAAAATGCACAGTTAATGTGCACATTACACTAAAATCACAGCATCCAACAACTGCTGGGGAGTCTGGTATGAATGTCAGGTACCTGTTGATTTCTACATTGGCAGGCAGAGACATGATCAGTGCTGATGAGTATTACAAAGACAGATGAGTAAATTTTTCAGATGCTCAAAATCAATTTTGTGAGAATAATATTAAACAGTGATGGACTATATGAGACAGGAATGTTAAAATGGGATAACATTTATCTAAGGCCTGGCTATTGCGAGTTCCAGTGGAAAGGGTAGGTCTCGACTTCGGAAATATTTATTTGTCAGTACTTTATTGAGAGACATGAAAGAGAACTAACAAAGAAAATAGAGTTTGATAAGATGGGATGGTAGTGTCTGCTTCACGTCTCTAAAAATAGCTGTTTTGTCTCTAACGCATTTGCTGCTAGTTGACAGTGTGAAACTCGTGAATGCAAAACGCCCCAGCTGTCCCATCTTAAAGGATCCAGTACTTCCGGACATCCTGTCCACCTCTAGTTCTTCATTCCTCCCTCTTGGGAACTTCAACTAACCACTGGAATGTAACAGTGAACTCTCAAAGCCTTACAGTTGACACGATGGGACAACATCGAGTCAATAATGAGCTAACATCACATGCACATCTTCCTCTAACTCCCCTGTATATTCAAATCACAATCACTAAAACTGAGAACAATCTAAAGACTGTTTGGACCATCGGGTCACAGATATAATGTCGCACATCAAAGGGATATGCTGTCAATGAACACTGAGTTGGCTAAAAGTTACTTCACCCTAATATTACTTTATTGACACAGTTCAAGGTTACGGTTAGGTTTGAACTGAATAAAGTGTACATCATTTAATTTTTTTTTTTTAAATACATGGAAACGAAGATTAAAATAACTTGAAAGTTCATATGCATAAATGCAAGCCGAAGTTACTGTGTTTCCGTTGGAACATATCTGTGATAACAAAATATTACAGTAAAGTAAATTTTTGGCCCATTCTGTGAAAACTATGACCTTTGGAAACAAAACTAAAAATAAATCCCATGCCCATCAATTGGGGTGACAAACATAATATTACACAGATATTGCAATCAACTGAACTGAATCAACTGAATAATATTATGGTTACAAAAATTACAAAGCAGATGATGTCAAAACACAAGATGGATCTGACCACTGAATTTCACTCCAAATAAAGAAAATAATTAAGAATGAAAATTTTCAAAAGTACTCAAGGACAAAGTGCCAGGGAATTCAATTTCTCATGGATGAAATTTTTTTTTTTTTTTTTAAATTCTAAAATTTTTTATTCTGCTGTTTCATACCATTATTTAAGGTGTGTCATAATAAGTATACTCACATGTTATACATATTTTAAAAAAATACTTGTTGGTGATGACTGCCACCTTGAAAGTAAACAAGACTCCTTAGATTAAAAAAAAACAGCACACGTTACCTGTCAGACATAGACATAACTGATGCAGATCCTGGTCACAGACTAATTGAGGAAAACCAGGGATCAAAGATCTGCCAGGTTTAAGTGACAGAGGTATCAATAAAAGACAGAAGTAATCCAATTAAATGAGGCCTTCACCATTGCTGGTGACAGTAGTGATGATGATCGTACTGACTAGATTTACTACCTTGTAGTTTTACTCATGACTGAAACATACATGTATTACAGGTGACTAAGGAATGAAGCCATTTACTTTGCAGTAGCAGTTGTAAATTTGCAATGATACAAATAGTATAAAACAAGATATGAGCTTTATCAGTAGGAAGTTATACAGGTGAAGGTTCTACCAGTTAATTATGGATGTAGTGTAACCAACTTTGAAAATCTGAAGATTGGAATTTTTCACTGCTCAGCTTTTAAAATAAACAATGATAAACTGACTCATTATTGTCAAATTCATCCCGACGGAGTCTGCAAGTCATATTTATGTTAAATATGTAGGATGTGGTCCTGTCTCAAGCTGCAAGTTTAATACTTAGATATCAAATTGTCATGACTGCCATATTTTCCCTTTGTCTTCAAGCATATCAAGCAGCAGAGGCATTCTGCAAACTGCCACAAAAAAACAAAAAGGAAAAAAAAAAAGCATGTTCATCGTTTTTGTAAAAGAAGGTTTGACCATGGTACTTAAAGTCTAATTAATCTCTCCAAATATTTGATTTTTCTCATTTACTTTCCCTCTTCATATCATTAACCCATTCACAATAGAAATGAGCCATATAAAATGAATATTTTTTGAATGCACATTATCACACGGTGGCTCCGGCAGTGGCAGTATCCTGAAGATATCATCTGCTTAAAAACTTTCAAAAGCCATTTGTATGAATATCATAAAATTTAAACAAGGACCTTTCTCAGTAGTAAAGTAATACACTACAATGCTCTCTGCAACTGTGAACTGCATAGCTATCAGACTTTAAATATCAATGAAATCCTTAGTCTGGATGATGCAAGCACAATAATTCTACAATCCGTCCAGCAACCCCATGTCAAACTGACTCAAGTTTGCTTATAGAAATGGCCTTATTCTTCTTCTTCTTCTTCTGCGTTCCCCATCATGGCGGACGTCAAATCTTTACTCCAATCCTCTGCAAGAAAGCAGCTGTTCTCTTCAATTGTTCCAAGCTGCCATACAGCTTCTCCCTGACAGGCGTGGCCTCAGGCCAATGGGCTTCCCTTTGCATGTTATATTTTGGACAAGTCTGCAGGATGTGTTCTGCATTTTCTGCTTCTAAGCCGCATTCGCATACACTGCTGTTGCCAATTCTAAAGATGCGATGCATGTGATCCTTTAGCAGATTGTGTCCTGTGCGAAGCCTGAATATCATAACCTGTTCTGCTCTGTTCAGTTGTCTTATTGAGTCTTCACCCTGGAATTTTGGATGGTTATTTTTCCATTGCTTTTGGTATGTGGCTTTTATGATGGTCTTTACTTCTTCGTGGGAGACACTTCCATCTGGTTGTTGCTGCTTAGCTCCCTCCTTGGCCAGATTATCTGCAGCTTCATTGCCATATATACTGCAGTGTCCAGGAATCCATTGCAGGTAAACTTCTCTGGCTGAGTTTTTCAGTTGCATTAGCTCTGTAATAAGTTCATTGTGTATCATGCAATCTGGATTTTGGAGAGATTCGAGCACAGACCGTGCATCTGACAGGAATACAACTTTGGAGTCATATGTGCCTTCTTCCTTGTAGATGGCCTTTGATCCCTCTAGCAATGCCAGTGCCTCCGCTTTGTAATTGCTGCATCTCTTCCCTCCAGGCATTCTGATTTTCTTATTAGTTCCATTTGGCCATTCAATGAATATGCCAGCTCCTCCGTCGGTGACAGCTTCAGTAGCCGATCCATCTGTATATATTCTGACCCATTCGTCTCTTGGGTATTTCTGGTCAAGGTACTGCAGTGTCACTCTTTTCAGTGCCTCCTGGTTTAGGTCTTGTTTGGAGGAAATGCCCTTCACACTGGTTATAATAGGTGGCAGCTTTGTTCTTGCCCATGGTGGACATCTGTTTGTTACTTCTCTTACTTCCTCCACCGATAGTTTTGTTAGGTTGTGATTTTTTTCTAGTCTTTGTGCATTTTCCACAAAGTTTGTTCTCTTCAGCCTGTCAGTGCCTTTCTCTTTGGATCTCGGGTGGAGTGGTTGATGGATCTGTGACTTTATTTTAGAGTACTGGTTTAGTATCTTCTTGTCTCTTCTTTCAGGTAGAGATTCCAGTGTAGTAACTGTTTCCATTTCTGTGATGGGTGTTGATTTTATGCCTCCCGTAATGATTCTCAGGCTTCGGTTTTGTACTTTGTCAAGTTTTCCCATTTGGCTTTTGGCACATGTACCCCAAGCAGCCATTCCATATTCTAGTGCTGGTCTGACATATCCCTGGTAAGTATGCTTTAGGATTGTCATACTTGCTCCCCATTTTGTTCCTGCTAATTTTTTCATTAATCTGGTTCTTTGATATCCTTTTCTTTGGCATTCTGCTATCTGGTTTTTCCATGTTAATCTGGTATCAAAGTGCACACCAAGGTATTTGGGTGATTCATTTTTCTTAAGAGTGTGTTGGCCTACATTTAGCGTGATGTTGTCCAGCTTTGGAGAAAGGCTGAATACAGTGTAGTTTGTCTTGTGAGCATTTAGTTTCATACACCATGTTTCTGTCCAGTCTTGTAGGTGGTCCAGGGTGATCTGTAATCTCTGTCTGGCCGCTCCCGCATTACTATCGGAGGAGAGCAGAGCAAGGTCATCTGCGTACATCACTGCTTTTACTTCTCTGCATAGTGTTCCTTTCAGGTCGTTGACATATAATAGGAACAATGTTGGAGATAAAACCCCTCCCTGTGGCACTCCATGCCTCAATTTGGCTTCTCTGCTTAGGGTTCCTTGAGATGACACTCTAGCTTTTCTTCCATACAGGTAGCTGCAGATCCATTTTAGCATATTGTGCGTCACTTTAGCCTGCAACAGTTTCAGTATCATTCCATCCCTCCATACTCTGTCGAAGGCTTTCTCCATATCGACCCATACGGCTACCGTCTTCTTTCCTTCTTGGAAGCCGTCTTCTATGACCTGTGTGATATAGGTGATCTGGTCTTCTGTACATCGACTTCGTCTGCTGCCTTGCAGAAGATCCTGACAGATCAAAGGCTAAGGAAGCACATCCTGACAGAAAAGCAGGCCAAAGCCGGAGTCACTGGACCGAAAGGTGCAGATAGACCAGACTGGTGTAACAACCTTGCCTGAAAACTGCAGTGACACGCACCAACCCCCTAAAAATCATGGACGGCCTTATTCTGATATAGGTCCCCTGATCACAACATCACACTGGCTCAGTTTGATGTATGAAATCCACTCATATGGTGGAAACCCTACCAAAAAGGGTGGAAATTCTATCCAACTCAATGTCAGATCGACCTAGGGATGTTGGCTGGGCTCTGATCAGCAAGTCTCAAAACAGTTATCAATTTATTCAGTTTTTGGCCTCCGGTATTGCACCAAATTAGGACATACCAAACTTAACTACTTATAATGTTCTGTTTCTTATACAAATGTACAACCCTGGAACTTGCGTAGTATGTGTCAAACAATAATCACTAAATGCAAAACTCTCCAGAAAATATAAGAGGTTACATTCTGCAAACTGTACACAAATAAACATCATTCCCTTACCAGTGACAGATCTCCTGTTAATGCCATCTTTGTGTAAATTATAATATATCAAAAACAAGACAATCAATTCACTGGTAAATTTATCAATACTGAGAATAGCACAAAACATTCTTAATTAAATACTTTACATGTTTTTTTATCAGGCATAACATCTCTGTAACACTGCAAGGCATTCAATTAATATTGATGGAAATAAATGCATTACACTGCAGGAAGCACAAGCATGTATATACATTATTCATTTCATACATCCTGAATCAAACATTTTGAAGTTAACTGTGGGACAGAAATGACTAATAATTACATGTAAAAGTCACATGGAAATTTAGGATATTTCAAGGAAAATTTCAATGATTCTTATTTGTAAGAAGATTTTCATTCCACTTAATAAACTCTGACAGTTACTCTATTACTTTCTTTTTTTTAACTCATCCCCTAAGTAACTTTTGTGGGTGTGGATAGGAACTCGCAACACTATCTAGTCTGAAATTTAGATTTAGTCCAATGTTGTTTGTTCTTTCACTCAGTATAAACCCAAGACAAAACACATTAAAGTAAAGGAAAATCAACAATTCAGGAGGGGATTCAATATTTTGAGAATTTCTCTGAGAGTGTTGGAAAAACAGTGTCCACGCGAGCCGAATATTCGGCTTTCCATAGCAAAGCAAAAACCCATGAGCTTACCATAGCGAATGAATTAAAACAAACTGTGCAGTAGTAATGAACAGCATTTGAGTTCATTATCTTTTTGATTTGTTTCTTTGATGTGGATACAAAACATGTCACATATTTTATCCACGGACAGCAGTCTCAGTCAGAGATACGTACGCGCATTCCACAAAGATGTTTCTGAGTACGTTTTAGCTTACAAAAAATATAATCTTTGCTGATTTGAAATAGATCTACTGAGGTAAAGTGACCACTGAAAATAGAAAATTTCTGGGTCTGTGCACAAATAAAGGGAGCTGAAATTAAACTGTCTATATCTGCAGTGTATTCATAACCTGAAATAAATGGTGTTGGTCACAAAGCTTAAAAGGATTATTTAGAATCAGATTTCAATATCTTTGGAAAGTAGTGTACAGACTGTAGCACTACAGTAGTATTTTATGTGGCAACCAGTGTTCACACATGTTGAACATAGTTTTAATTTAATGACACAGAAGATAAATGCATGAAATTACATGTTAATTTGCATATGCTCACTGTGTAGCAATGGTACATCAGAATACAAATGCATGTTGTCTCAGAAATGGAAAACCTTTGAGTTTGCCAATAGTTACTTCTAAGTTTGATAAAATATCATTTTTTGGGGAAGCATTAGTTTAAATATGTGTTACACTGAGATACTGCACTTAGGCAACTATGACACAAAGCAAGGCATCGCGTATTAAAAGCTTCTGAGGTTATGAGAGACCATGGAAAGACAGAGCTTGGTATAGTAATAATATTATGGGTGCTGTTAGCACTGGAAGTGGTGCTCTGTTAGGGAGAGTTGCCAAGTGAAGCCAAATAAAGAAAACTTAGCTGAACAGTGAACACAACTTGGCATTTTCTCCATTTCACTTCACATCAAAACTCTCCCTACAGTATAGAAATAATCTTATGGGTGCTATAATTTATGGACATGCTTTGGTAATAGGAGTTTCGAAGTGAAGCTGAATAGTAAAAGTATAGCCCAACATGGCCTCCTACGGCACCTGGCAGGACAAAATCAGCAATGAAAATGTCTTAGGGAGTCTGGGATCCCCATCTTGTACACGATCCTGAAACAGAGGTGCATGCACTGGCTTAGGCACATAGTATACATGGAGGCTGGCAGAATCCCCAAGGACTTCCTCTACAAAGAGTTAGTGGAAGGAAAATGCCCAACAGGCAGACCCTCATTGCTACAAGGATGTGTGCAAGAGTGACCTGCAGGCCCTGGGCACTGAAGCTAAGTCATGAGAAGCTGCCGCCTCAAACAAAACACGCTGGAGGCAGTTCATGAGGCAAGATCTCTCGCTATTTGAAGAGACGCATTATGCAACACTCCGAGGCAAGGCAGAAAAGAAGAAAGGCTTGCACTCGAACAGACAAACCAGCATCATGCTTTGATTGCACCGTCTGTGGAAGGGCCTGTCACTCCCGGATAGGTTTGGTTAGCCACACACGACGCTGCCCCCAGATGGCACCATGCAGATAGGCGGAGCATAAGCAAGTCTTCTGAGACTGACATTTGCCAAAAGCTCAACAATACACAACTCAGTATTTTTCTCCATTCAGCTCCATTTGGAAACTTTTTGTACTGAAGCACTTCTATAACTTATAATCTGCATTGCAGTTATCAAACAGCATCATGTGGGTCATGATATCATCACCGTTGCCTAAGACTGTAGTAACTCAAAAATTAAAAAAAAAGGCTGCTGCTAGGGGAGTGCAGTATTCTACACAGAAAGCTCTAGCTGAGCAGTGAACACAACTCAGTATTTTCTTTATTTGCCTCTACAATTAGGCTATGCTCCACTAACAGCAACCTTTTTAGAATTTTTGAGTTACTCCACTCTAGGGGAACAGTGACAATATATTTTCAGGTAGACTGAATGAGGCGACATTGCACTGGTACGGAATATTGCACATATATAAGATTTCACTCACCACTGGCCATATGGCCTGCACAGTGAAACACACATACGGAGCTGCCTGAACACAATGCATACAAAAAAAGTTGACAAACTGGCATAGTCAAACATCTGTCATACCTGCAATACTTAAACAATATTTTTTCAGGGCAGTGCAAGAAGCCACTATCTCCATTTTCACAACAAAAAAAAAAAGGAGATAATCACTTCTTGCATTGAACTGACAGTTTAACCCTCTTGGCCCCATGTATCACGAGTGATACACAGAAATTTAGCACTCAGCTATAGTTCCTACAAGAACTCAAGGGGAGAAAAGTTATTTTTTAGTCTACAATATGCACTTAATCAACGCAGACTCCCCTAATTATACCCTAAAAACAAATTCTCATAAAATCACAATTTTCTGACAAAAATGGGGGCGGGGCATAAAGTGTTAAGGGATTTCAATATGATTATTATAAATGGTAATATGAGTTAACATTTTGTCACAGGACTCTTTTCAAAAAAGCTCAAAGCCGTCATCAGTAATGGACCTTAAAACACAGGAAGCACATTGCAAATGCATCTTAAGTCATGCTGCAGTGCTGCACCGCATGTGTCATCTTCACACATCAAAATGCTTCGTGTCATATCAAAATAAAGGAAACTGATTCTTCCGCACTTCAACATCACACAAAAATCATAATGCTCAATAATATTTGAGGGCAAAGGCCCTATATAAACATGTTCTCAGATCCACTGCCATGGAAAAGCCCATCCATTGCCCTGCTGTGATACCTAATGCACATGTACAGTTAGTAGGCAAATATTTAGTAGACAAAGTGTCAATTTAGGGAGCTGGCAAATCTGCTGACAGGCAAAACTTCCTATGGTAGGTAAGAGCAAAAAATATTTAACGACGTCATCATGTTCATGCTCCAGGGGCATTGCTCATTGAACAAATCACAGTATGTATGTATGGTTTAAGTTAGTGCTGTTTATGAAATGTTCAAGTGTGGTAACTTTTTAGGATTGTAGCCAGTAGAGAACTTAACATCAAGTCTCCTTTTTCTGCCAAGCACTTTTCAAACATCTTCATGGAATCTTAGCAACAGGCCATAACATCTGGGCGCAAATTCCATTTACACTTATTTTTCAATAAAACTGTGATGAAAAAGAAATGAAAAAAAAAAAAAAAAGGCTATGGGAATGTTAATCTGATTCAGAAATTCAGACACAATTGGTGGCAAAATAGAACGGGAGAGTCGGACATGTCTGCTTTTATTCGTCATCTTTGTACTGCCATGTATCGCATTTTTTTCTGTAACAATATAGTGGAAAGTTAAAGCCTTGAAGTAATATTTAGGATAAAATTCAGATTCATTCACTAGTTTCCTCTCCAGTGCCATCTTGTTTATTCTTGTGCTAGAAATATTTTGTTTGAAGTAGGCGCCATCCTCAAAGCACATTCTCCTTAGCTCTGGCGCCGATTACATGGTGTGCGGCATGACAGGAATGAGCTCATGCAGAGCTTATCCACAAATTGTGAGCAGATGAAGACACTGAGATGCCCCCCATAGCCAGAATGATTGAGGCACGATGCAAACGAGGCGAGGGAAGAATATGCAACAAGGGCAGACAAACTCGACAAATATGGAATCAGCTGGCCACTGAGACAAGTAGTAGAATATCCCTCCAATAAATCTTGGAGCGGAGCAAGGAGCACTTATGGGGATGCGCAGTGTGCTAGGATTCTGATTCCTATCATCAGACCATCAATCCATCCAAATATTTTGTTTATTTTGATTTATATTGTTTTTTTAAAAACATTCATAAATCCTGTGGTTACCGCAAACTGATAACCATTACATTAACAATGACCTACCAAAAATGTCAAACAACATTCATTTCATTATAATATCAGAATCAAAAGTAAACAGACTCATAAACCGAGCCATGCGTACAAGCGAAAGTGCTAATTTTCAGCACTAACCAATATATCTGTATAAGCACTGCTATGAAAAAATGAGACCCAAAACCTATTAGAAATAATAACTTTAAAATATACATCATCTTTCTCAAATCATGCTTTTCAAAAATGTTGTTTTTTTTAGAGATATATTTCTAAAACCACAGCAAATTCATAATTCACAATAAATATACCTACTGCAAACTTCCGCTAAGTATGGGGGAAAAGTAAATAACAACATCAGCACAGCAAAAGAACCAAATAAAAAACAACAACACAGCAACAGATTTACATCACTTCCAGAGAAACAAATTTTTGTCATTTCATCCATATTTCAAAATGCATGCTTTGTCTTTAGTCTTATATTCACACTTACATGTTTTGATGAAAAGATCTTTTTTTCTTTCAATAAAAATATATAAACATCAACATAATGAAATAAATAAGTTTGCTTTAGTACATAAGGTAACACAATAGTTTTGTCATTAATAATATCAATTACTTGTACCAGCATGTATGTAAATGGAACAGTACTTAAAGGGATGAAACAAGAAGTCTGAAGATGAAAAGAAAAACAACATCCAAAAGAACCCACACCACAATAATCTACACAATGTAGGTCATAGTCATACCACAGAGTATGCATATAACAAGAGTTCCGGTTACACTGGCAGACACAAGAGGCTCAGCAAACCAAAGTTAACAAAGAGCTAAAAAGTAGGTCAGTGCAACAGACAAATGACTGTTTGCACATTTTCATTGGGTGAAAGAGTTTCATGACTATTGCCATTTTTTTTCAGACTTGAGTTACGATTATACTGTGGAAGTACTAACTGTCCTGAGAAGAATGCACTTCATTTCATGTAAAAAGTGTTGAAAATTGACCAAGTGGCGAGGTAGAAAAAGTCACTTTTGAGAAAAACGCTCTATCCACCTAATTTTGGCTCTATCTCAAAAGTGCCGAGTGCGACATGTGATTTGGACCATTTCCCTAGTGCACCTCACATATATTCTGCCATTTTTTGTTTTCAGTAAAGTGAGAACACAGCCTCCAAGTTCCCAAATTATAATGATCTCATTTCCAAAACATGACTGTGTTCCCTGTGCTATTGACTTAAATTTCCCATCTAGATATCAAGTATAATGAAGATTCATATTCATTTGGGCAAGTTAATTATGCTTAGGATACAGTTTACATAATACAGTACCAACCTGCACACATGCATACATTACTGTCTCTTTTGAGATGAACAATCCCAGAATTCAAATCTCGGACCTCCGATCATCCAGTAACAGCAGGTGGCTGATGGGCACTTCTGGTAGGGTCTACGTTTGGCCTATCATTCTACTAAATTCTGTCTATTGTCTTGCTTCTTCCTGGCACAACATGGCCATTATAGCACCAACACACTTTCTCCAAACTCAAACTCAAATTCAAACCCTCCAATAAGGACAAAAGCCAGATAATGGACAAAGACAGTAAGTTGCTCATTTTTTCCAAATCACAACACATTTTTGTAACTTTTGAAGTTTTGGAGAAAGACATTTTTGTAACATTGTATATTTTCAGCAGCAGAGTTCTCTGTGTGATGTGACCTACTATCAGTCTTTTACAATGCAATGAACCCAATGACATTTACACAAAGGTTGGGTGACTGGAATGAACTTTAATAAAGTGGCTAGAAAACAGTATGAAATAATGCTGGAACCTTTAACAATTTGCTTTGATGAGGTCTGCTATATAAACCTCTCACACACACAAAAAAAAAAAAAAAAAGCAAACACAAATATGTACATTACATGTCAGCAGACCGATACCATTTGACTTAACCTTGCAAAATATTATTCATGCAAATTCACACAAATTATCAACTCACAGAAACAAGTAAAATAATTTTCAATATATAAATAATGAATTACGCTTTCTAATTTTGGGAACTGGTACACTATCTTCCTTGTCCACTGCAGTTGATCCATGAAATATTATGCCCTGGCAATAGAATGCTTTACCATGTCCCATCAAATTATTTCATGCATCACAATAATCCTTCAACATTGTATTTTTCAATTTACATAAATCGGTCGGATCCCTGAACATCTTGTTTCTGCATTCCCCATGGCTTGAGAAACACAAAGAAAGGTAAACCGCTACATGAGGACCAAAACAACTTTTCAAATGAGCTCTTCAGTTACCACAGCAGTCTGTGTTTTGCCCACTGCATTTGGGGCTAGCTATAAAGTTTGTACACTCCGAACAAGGGGAGGTGATGCAGCGTATGAAAAGCATTCATGTGGGGTGGTGTCTGAGGTGTGTGCAAATTCTTTTCATATATGTTCATAATTCAAACTGTTAGAAACAGCTGGAAACAGTTGCTAATCTATATTCTGGGAATATTTTTTATCTGGAATGATTTTAGAGATTTTGAGATTCTGAAAGAAACACATTTATTTTCTTCAGACTTTTTCTTTTTCCTCCTAAAAAAATACCTCAAAGACGTCTGAAAAAGATCACTACTATCAAATAAGCTCATAATCCAAAAGCATGATGTAAATATGTATTTATAATGTGAAAAATTTTGCATATCCAAATTAAATCATAAGTCCAATTTGGGAGGTTCCATTACATGCATGACTGCTTTTGTACATGCACATTTACACTACTTGCTGACTAGAATGAATATTTAACTACAACATGTCAGAGCTGGAGATAACTGCCGTAAACTCTTCAAAGATTATTTGCAAAACTTATGTTTTGAAAGAACATCAAAATCCTATTCTTCCAATTTGCTGAATTTGCTGAACAAAATGTCATTATTTTACACATTCACTGTATTTAATATGTAGGTGACTGTACAAAAATGGTAACATGTCGCAGCCACCCAACTTGAGAAAATTTAGCAAAATGATGGCTGTAACACAAATTTACCATTTCGTGTTCACAGAAAATGATAACACACATAATAGTTTAAATAGGCAAGAACTGAAAATAGTAATTTCAAGCCTCAACCATCAGTTTGCTTGATTTTTCCCAGCTTGGATGGCAGTGATACATTACCCATTTAGTGCTGTCGGCTCACATATTGTCCGCCAGCTGTTGGATTGGAACCTTGTTAAAACTGGCCTTTGAGGTTGTCGTTTGGGGTCAATAGTACTTTACAAAGAAAGCTAAAGCTGAGCAGTGAACACAACTAAGTATTTTCTGTACCGTAAAGTTCGGTCTATAAGCCGCGACTTCTCCCCCCAGCTTTAAACCCTGCGGCTTAAACAACAATGCAGCTTATTTGCAGAATTTTCTGATTCCAAGAGCACCATTCCCTCGTCTATTCTTAGCTCCATGTTAAGTGTTAACTGTTCATGTTCAAGCTCCATGTTAAAGTGTTATCTGTTCATGTTGTTACAGTGCTAAGTGCTCACATTTCTACCGGTAAATCAAAACCGCACACATTGAAGCATTCAAATCATTTGCTCAAGTCCAAATTATCAATGGTTTTTGCAAGGCTGGACTGTGTGCTGCAGTAGACGACAATGCAAGCAACGGAGCAGCAGCAACCTTCACCTTGCCCCAGAGGAAAGCGACAGTGAAAATGAGGCTGAAGTCGGTGACAGTGACAAAATGGCGGAGGAAGCGCTACTAGGACTGTTTAACTCCAACACCGAAGAAGAAGATTTCAGCGACAGGACGATGATGACACTGAGTAAATGTGATACCGGTACATACCTGTATTGTATATATCTGATGCGGCTTATTTGTGAAGAAAAGTTAGGATTTTTTAAAAATTTAGTGGATGTGGCTTACATACAGGTGCCCTCAATTGACCGAACGTTACGGTACATGAATTTGTAATTAAACTGCGGTCTCGAACAATAGCTTCAAAGACTGGTTTAACGAGGTTCCAACAGCTGACCAATGATAAACATTTTGATAAAATACATTTAATACTTGCATCACAACAATAACATAATCTGCAGATACATACAATCAAGGGGGAACATAATACCAGCTGGAACCTCTTGATCCTAAGTACTGTGTCCATGCTTGCAGAGAAGATGGCAAGAAGTCTAATGAGCCTAGATGAGACAAGTAGTTATCCTGAGCGGATTTCGGCACTGCATTGACAGATAATTCCAAATGTCCATAATCTGCCTTAGATATGGCAGCATTTAAACTGTGCTTAGATAAGATTACATTTGATATAGAGCCTGTCACATCAAATGTGTCACTGCGGTTGGAGCCAATCATCTGTGTTATATGAATGTAGTCTAGTGACCCATCATCATCTACATCACCAATGGCACCTGTAAATAAAAAATGGAATGCTTTTATTGCAAGTCTTATTCACTGAATCCAGTGCTTTTATTGCATGTCTTACACTCACTTTGAGTCTAATGCTATCACTGCAAGTCTTATATGTTCTTAAAGTCCAGTGTTATCATTGCATCTGATATACTCTTTGAGTCTAATGCTATCATGGCAGGTCTCACATACTGAGTTCAGTGCTATCACTCATTGAGTCAAATACTGTCCTTGCAAGTCTTTTATGCTCTTAGAGTCCAGTGCAAGTATTATTAAACTGTTTTGAGTTCCGTGCCATCACTGCAGGTCCTCCATACACTGAGTCCAATGCTATCATTGCAAGTCTCATGCTTTCAGTCCACACTCTTTATGTTATCATTTGTAAGTCTTTTACACTCTTTGAATCCAATGCTATGATCTGCAGGTGTCTTACGCACACTTTCAGTCCAAAGCAAAAAAAACAGAAAATTAATATGTTCTAAAACCTGTGCATGGCGTAGTTTTCTCTACTTTGTCCTAATCAACTAGATTTCTGATGTCGACATTTGCACATTCGTCGATATACAACAATCAAGACAATTACATGGAATAACTTACTTTTTTTCACATGAAAATGTGTAACATCATCATTTCCAGGGGTGCCTGCGCAAAGACCATATCGCCAGCTTTGTAAATTTTACAGGAGAGCGATTTGAAAGTTTGACAAGTAGTATCAAATGCCTGTTATGACCTTTAAATCCTCATTAATAACCAGGTCAATTAATTCAAAAATGGAATTTGCATCATATCAAAATGTAGTGTTTACCAGGGCGAAACAGAATATGCAAAAAAAACAAAAATCGAAAATTTTCGAGTTATGGTGTTTGCGCAGTCACCCCTCGATTTCTTTACTGCCTGCCTAGACAAGAACTTACATACCTGTATAACTTGTGGGCACCAGCACTGTGCACATGTCTAACTTGTCCTTTTGCCAGCTGAATAAGGGGTGACAATGGAAACTTTCTGGCTTATGATGTAATTCTGTGATGAAAAATAGTTTACAGATGACAACAGCAGGACTTCATATATGAAAACAGGAAAATCTCCACAGGCCCGAAGACGGAGCAAAACCACCACAATTAACATAACAAATGCTCAATGTTTGCATGCATGGCAACTGCTCCAGACAAGCTACGCGAAAGCATATTCAAAGCACAGTCTCCCCCCCTCCGAACCCCCTTCAAAAATAATTCACAAAAGATACCAATATCGCAAGCTTACAAAAATGAAAATGGATGCTGTGACCGACCTGCACTTATGTGGTGCAAACATTAGGAGGATTAAAAGAATATCCTTATAACCCAAGGTATAATATACTTTACAGCAGTACTGTGTTTTACTTACGATAATGATGTCTAAATGCTTTTCTTTCCAGAATCTTGAGAGGTCTCCCTGGGATCTTTCTGTCCATTAGAAAAATTTCCTGTGTGTGTGGACTGAGGTCTCGGTCACAGGTGACATGATCTCTGGCTACTTGCTGGGAGATATCCGCACCTAGAGATATCACCACAAATAAAATACAGAAAGTTCTCAGATTTGTATTTTGTATATTTTGTACACGTCCTCAATCTCATTTGAGAAATTTGTCTTAATGTCATTACAGCCCAGTTACAATAGGTTTTCATTTAATTTTGCCCGAGCAGCAGCCTGTTCGGCCTGCTCTTTTATATTTCCAACTGCGAAGGTATCTTCAACATGCGCAACGTGCACATAGGCTCTCCGAATTTTTCATCCTTTTCCGAGAAGACAAGTTACTCAGTCCTACCTCCCAATGGATCAGGGACAGGAAAAAATTCAAAAATTCTAACACACCTGCACCCAACAGGATTCAAACAGGAGTGTACTTACATATGTTTTTAAAGCTGTTGACATCATCTATATTACTTAAGTCTGGCAGAAAAGATCCTGCAGCGGAATCTCCTTCTTCCCCCAAGTGACGTCTCTGAAATATGAAATAAGCCATGAATCAGGGGCAATAGTGGCTTTCTCTCGCTGGACAATAGCGACATTTCGTTGCTCCCTCCAGTACCGCTTTGTCTCCACAAGAGCCAATTTTGACAAATCTCTTGTCCACTTTTGGAATTTAATGATACAAAGTTTCAGAACAACCTTTTAACATTTTAAAATCTACTCCCAGAGATAAGGCATCTTCACGTGTGGTTATGCCATGTTATGCTCTTGTTTCAATTTTTGTACAAAGTGGAGACAGAACAAACCAGTGCTGAGGCAACAATTTGCTCCTGTTAAACAATGTTTTTCTCAAAACATCGGTATCATAAACCCAAACATGTGTGCAAGAGGTGAAAAATTTTGACGAATTTTCAGAAAAAGTATTAATATTTGATTCAGTTTAAGAAGACAGTTTAATCTGAATGAGAAAGGCTGAATCTGTTGCGGAAATAACATGAACATTTATGACGTGCATCAGATGATGTATAATTTTTTAGTTGAAACGCAAAATTTCTAGGACATTGTAAAACTAATCCATAAAGGACACTTAATACACCTGAAAACGTATCAATACAAATGATGAAAGCTAATGTTTCCACAAATACCACTTGAACATGCTCACATGTACATTATTTACAACAGTCACAAGAAGACATCAAATTATGCCTTATGAAAGGAAATACTAGAAATGGCTGAAGTTAACATCAAAAACTCAGTTTCAAACTATTGTCAAGGCCATGACTCAATATTTTACACAAAATTTTACCACAAGAATTTTTTCAGAATCTTCTTAAGTCTTTAATTCAGGCACCGAAGATCTGAATTTAAGATGAAAATACTACTTAAGTTTTTTATGCTGATGCCAAAGAGCACTCACCATGATATCAATGCCCACTGGAGCTTTCAAATATTCACTGGTACCATTAAGTCCTACCAGTTTCATCAGAAAAACACTCATATCATCCTCTATTGTCCTGAGCGACAAATCTGAAGAGTAGGAATAGCTGCCTGCCTGAATTTCCCAAAGTGTGGACCCATCAGAGCCACTTAATATCATGGTCTGCAATGAAACAAAATATGTTGAGCCTAAAAGACAGTGTAAGCTAATTTACTGTTCAACTTAAGACAGTGATATTATTTTTTTCATTAAATGACAGATTTTAGTATGTTACCTAACCAACAGATTTTATGCATGAGAACAACGAAACTGTGAAATTTCAGAGGAAAAGTATGCTAATAAGTGCAAGCATAGTGACATAAAAATGGTAGTTTACAGTGACCCTGGCAATTCCATCACTTTACCTGTCATTCCTCTGCCACATACTGTAAAGTAAATAAAGACTATGGCATTAATTCTGTTCTTTCTGTTTGTTTGATAGGAGTTACAAAAGCCAAAGGCAGAAGGTTCCTAGCTACATGTTGTCTCAGTACTTGGAGCATCTGAAGTTGTGTCTGTTATACACATTTTTAGGCCACATTCATTTTAGCCTTAAAAAAACTCTGCTGAAACCATGGAGATACTAATAACACTGGAGTGCGCACAGCCCTCTTCGCTTGCCCTGCAAGCCGCGCACTATTGAAACCCCAAGATGGCGGAAAAAGCAGGGCAAAGTACGGCAGCACAAGGCCCGCCCAGTACACTTTTGTATGTACTAGATAGGGCCTAATCATCGCGTTTTTTTCTCTTTTCACGGTGGTGATCAAAATTAAAAGATAACAAACAGAAATAATAACATTTATGTTATTTACGGATTATCATGTATTATTTTCTTTTAAAGTGTTGGATAATAAATACAAATTTATGATTTATGCTGTTTTTATATTATGTTATTTTTATTAATTGGTCAATCGTTTAGAAGTAAAAGGGAAGGGAACTATGTAGTACTCTTTTTACCGCATGTTAGTTTAGCTCATGATGAGTCATGTTAAAAGAAAAAAAAAATCAGCGTGTGGACAGAGGAAACTTTACAAGTCAGTTTCTCTCAGATAACCAACAACGAGAGGGTGTACCCATAACAATTGTAAAAAACACACACACAAAAAAAACCATGCTAAAGAACTGAGGGAAAGTTGGTTTTGCCATAGACCCATTAAGACCCAGGAGCTGGTGTGTGAGTGTGTGTGTGTATGTGTGAGTGAGTGAGTGAGTGAGTGAGTGAGTGAGTGAGTGAGTGAGTGAGAGTGTGTGAGAGAGAGAGAGAGAGCGTGTGTGTGTGTGTGTGTGTGTGTGAGAGAGAGAGAGAGAGAGAGAGAGAGAGAGAGAGAGAGAGAGAGAGAGAGAGAGAGAGAGAGAGAGAGAGAGAGAGAGAGAGAGAGAGAGAGAGAGAGAGAGAGAGAGAGAGAGAGAGAGAGAGAGAGAGAGAGAGAGAGAGGCATAATTATAATAATATATGTAAATCATAGGCCGAGATGCAGCAAATGATCTGGATAGCCACGAAGAAGAACATCTTAACCTACAAGCTTGGTTGTAGTCACTCAGTCAAGTATCTATATAATCTAAAAATCAGAAGATCCTTAGCCTAGTTAATCAGAGGTTTGAGCACAGCTAATTGTGCATTCCAGAGCTTTTCCAAACAAAAATGTATAAATTCCTACGGCTACAGGTCAATCTCTCACCTAGTGAATCTAGATCTATAGTCAATGCACTAGGTGCAGTCAGCACGTTGATGCGGTCAATATTTGTTTTTCCATACAGTTTCATTTTCCAGTGTTTTTGTGACCAATCCACGTTTTGTGACGTTCTTATCAAGAGATCACAACATCACATAGCATATGACTGCTGTTTAAGCTTGTATTTTGCCTTGGATAACTTTCCCAAGTTTTGTGTTCGCACAACTTCCATCTTGATTTCAAAGGTAAAAATGTGACCCTACAGATTTCTCCATTTAGTGGTCTGGTGTAAGCTCACAGAAGTGCCCTGGACATTCTACTTCGGCTGGATTTTCATTTTAAAAAAATGTTTTCTGGGTATTATGAGTATGATTATGTACATATGGCACTGACTGCACAGACATGCATTCATCTGACAACTTGCATGAGGTGCGGTCACTGGTAATTGCATTGTGACATCAGTGTTGTATGTGCATCAACTGGGATCACTAGCACCTTTATTATTTATTATTATGATTACATGATGTATTCAAAACAAGAGTTCAAAAGAGCCAGGGCACGCCAGCTAATACTAAACAACTGAATTTAATGAGAAACAATGAATAATATTGTGGTAAAATCCAAATACATAGGCTATTTAGGTCTAGTTTTATATATAGTAAATTCATTGACTTAAATTGAATGAGAAAAGTTCTCCCTCCTTTTAAAGCAGGAAAGAAAGAAGGTAGAGAAGAAACAGAAGGTACAGGAGCGGAGGAAAAGAAAGAAGGAGTTAGCAGAGGAAAAGGAAAGGGAATGTAGAAAGCAGAAGCTGTAGTGCAACGGATGTGTAAACGCTGGGGCGCAGTCCGTGCTTGCCCTATACAAGATGGCGACTATCGCCTTCTTATGCGCACGCATGAAATCAGCTGTACGGACTCCAGTGTTATTAATAGCTCCATGGCTGAAACTGATCGACTGTGCGCTGTCCTGTGTCTCCATGGAACTCACTGGAAACAACATTCTCAGACATTAATTTACTAAGCACCAAATCAGTTAATTTGTTCGGCATTGTTGCCAATAATATTTTGAGTCTGTTTGACAGACAAGGCACCAGCAAGAACTCTGAAAGTCATTGTCAGAAGAGTGTGTAGAAAATGGGTGATGATGAAACACATGACATAAATTTGGTCTCGGTCGTGGTTTGACATGATGCGCATGTGTATGTGTGTGTCTTTTGTCCTGGCTTTCCTGACCAGACAAAGTCAAGACGGAAATAGGTCAGGAAGCAGTGGAAGACTATGGACAGTGTGTTTAAGACTTTATTTTAGGAGATTCGCTGCCCTTGGCATTTACACCTCACTTTTCTTGTTTGTATTTTTCTTGTTGCGATAGGGATTAGTTTTTCTTAGAATTTGGTCTGGGCAGCAGTCTTGTTTGTCCTGCTTGACTTCCAACCCCAAAGGTATCTTTAACGTGTGCAATGTGCAAACGGGCCCTCTGAGTTTTTCGTCGTCATCCAAGAAGACTAGGTGCTCCATCCTACCTACCACAGGATCATGGACAGGAATTTTTCCCCCCAAAAAATCCAATTTGCCTGCATCAACCGGGGATCAAAGCCCTTACTTTGGCATGAGAGGCGAGCACTCAGCCTCTAGACCAACATGTCCTCTACAGTGGAAGACTATGTACAATGTTCTGCATGTCTGATAATTTACCTTTGAAGTATTGTATTTGTCCCAGACCCCTTCATTCAGGTGAATCGTGAAGTCCAGAATTGAATCAGCATCATAGTATCCTGGAGCTGGAATGCTGAAATTGATTTATAGATAAGAAACCATTTATGTCAAAGACTCAAGAATAATATAATAATAATAAAATATTGAAATCCCTCAAATGTTACAGCAAACTTAGAATTTTACATGGACAGTCAATGAACCACAATATAGTCACCATCCAAACAGTCAACCGATCAAAATCAGCTAGGGCACGCTTAGCCTAACACAACGATACACAAACAACCAATTACCTGTAAGTCTCCATCCCAGAAAAGTCTCTCTTCCATTTTTCTTGCAGAGTCTTCCCATCTAATAAGGCCACTGTCCCATCAAAGGTGGACACGAGAATGTCTGTATAGTCATCATTATCTATGTCTACCAGGACAGGAGGTGTCATGACACCTTTGGTGTTGCCACTGTGATGATGAGTATGGTAGAGACACAGAATTACAATCAAATTCTTTCCAAATGAAATTCCCACATTGTGTTTTGTCTATCCTGAGGGAGGTTAAAATCTACATATTGATCCAAAATTTTTTTTAGCACATTACAAAATACATAATTCTTTTCGAAAACACTTGTTTTAAAACTGCACAGATAAAACTACAACTATTTTATATAGGCCTTTTCACCCTAGATTTCTATTAGTGAAATTTTAATTGCTCATTGAATCAAACCACAATAAAGCACATCCTCAAAAAAACGTGAAAGATGCAAAGTGGCCGATATCATGCCAGCGAGCCATTTAACTAAATTTCAAACTGAAAATATGATCTGCAAAGGTCAGGAATGGAAAAATGAAGAAGATAAGTAAAACAAACAATGTAAAAAGAAACTACAGTAATGATCCAAAACAAGGAGGAAATACATGGGAGGTAAAATTCAATCCTACAAGATCAGATTATGATCGAACTCATGAAGCACGTAAATAAATCTATATAAATCAAGTTATACAATGTAGATTCATTATTACTGTGGACAAGTCTGCCGGTAGTAATGCCTTTCAATCTGAAGGGTTTTTTTTGGGGGGCAATTCTGCAAACTTATAGTTCCATTCTCCTGCCTGTAAACTTGGTATTGAGGAATACAATCTCTTCAAAATTGGCACACAGTCGGAATGATAAACCTCACCTGTACAAGTGAGCCACTCCATTGTCATCTTTTCTTCTGTCATCCAACCAGGTATAAAGTGACAGGTCTACGCTTGTCATCTCCTTGTTAGTTATGCTTTTGTGCAAGTCAGGTAATGAAATGGCCATCAATTTGCCTGGGTATCACATGAAGAACAAAGATATCAATAACTCAGTACTGAAAACAACAATTCGTCACCATCGCCCATGTCTGTAATAACTCAAGAATTCACAAAATTGATTTTCAAATGTCATGGGATATTTGCCACATATGGTAAATATCCCATGACATTTGAAATTCAATCGAAACAATTATTTGCTTCTCCCGAAAAGTAGCCAAAACCAATTACTACATTTTTAGGCTAACGGTGATGACATGTCAACTACAGCAAACAGACATAATGCAGAATTGAAACTCTTGGTAGATCGAGACTGAGGGAAGCCCCCCCCCCCCCCCAATCATGTGTTTTGGCCTTTACTTCTTTACACTCTCTAGGGGCAATGTTAAGGGGCTGGGGTGTTACACTATAAATAATTTATGTATCCACTGTACTACTGACTTGTTCACACCTCACACCAGTGTTATGATCTTCCTACGTAACATTAAAAAAAAACACACTTTCCAGAAATATACTTTTTGTTCGGGGTTTACAGTTCAATACAAGCTCCAAATATCAAGTTTACAGGACTTTTATTTACACACATTATTCTGACAGCACGACCTTTTCCTACTGTAGTCTCTTTGACACCGAAATAGCAGTTTTTAGTGTGGCAACCCAACGTAAGAGACTGTTCGTAATCAGAGGCAATAAAGTAGAAAAAGGCTATGCTGTCAGTAACATCAAGAAAATGTACCCAAATAGATGGTGGCAAAGTGGCTGTTGTCGTGCCGACGCGCCATAAAACCCAAACTCAAGCATCATCTTTCCTTTGGGCGGCAGTGTTATTGTACCACAAACAGCAGTAGGATTTGCTGATAATATTAAAGAGGACCATCAGGCTGTCAAGATGGCATTTCTTGGAAAACTTACCTGGAATAGTTTCTCCACCTGAGCCAAACAAGATATAAATAGCTTGGTCCTTTGTAATATATTTAACAGTTGGCATGTACGTTTCTTCATTCTCAGGCAGCTCCAGATATCCTTCTCCAATTGGCAATCCTGTTTTACCTGACAGTAAGATTAAACGACCTGGCCTTCGATTTCGGTCCTGTATTAAAAAAAAAAATTTTTAAAGTTCAATTGACTCAGACAAGAAAGGAACTAGCACACCAAAATGCACAGTACAATACAGTGCAATATGTGAGCTGCTGTATTACTTTTTTCAGCACTGAAAAACTGAGTGAACTGGAGCTGATACATCAGGCGAAATACCATTTGACATCTGTCACAGCACATTATTTCCATTATTTATTATTATATTTTTTTTAGCTTTCAGGTTCACTCCAATATCATGAAACTGCACAAATGCAAAAAGAATTAGTTTTAACAGTAAGCCAAATATTCAGTCAACAGATTTTTGCTTCACTACAGAAAGCCGAATATGCAGCTTGAGTGAACGCCAATTTTCTAAACCAACTTCTCGAAAAATTGAATCCAATCCTGGTTCATTGATTTTCCTTTACTTTAATGTCAATGTCTTGTGTTTACACTGAGTGAAAGAAAAAAACATCTATGAACTATGTCTAAATTTCAGACTGGATTGTGTTGAGACTTCCCGTCCACACCCACAAAAGTTACCGTTAGGAATGAGTTAAGGAAGAAAAACTCACTGTTAAATTATTATATTTACCTGTGGTTCTTTACTTTTATCCCCACCATGGGAAATGAGTAAATCAAAAACTCCATCTGAGTCTAGGTCTGGTAAAGTGATAGCATGGTAGATGTTCCATTGTGGTACAAAGTGTGAGGACCACTTAGGAGCATCAGCATCTGTGACCCACAGTATTTTGCCTGAAAAGAAAAAAGACTATATACATTAAATAGTTGACATTGCTCAGGTAAACTAACTGACATTAATTTTTGCCGAAACTTTCTTCCAGGTCTCCTACCTGAGCGAATGCACTGAAAAGCTGCTGAAGGTTGAGTAATAACAAAGATTTATTCTCATCAGAATGCAATTTTGTTTTATTTCTACCTCCAGAAACTTACGTCTGCATCACAGAATTCAAATATAAATAATCACAGGTGTCTCAGAAGTATCTATCAAAGTAATCCTACTTTTGTTTCTACAATGTACATCTCCGCAGCTGTCAAAAGCCACTGTGAGAACTATAAAGCACCACAGCCAATGGCATTCTTAACGAAAATTAATTCACTGTAGCCCTAAAAGTTGATCTTTTTCTGCAAAGCAAGTAGCATAGTCATTGCAATACAAAATGGTTCAGTCATTATCTTAAGTATCAGTAGATGTTGCATTTTAATCAGCACAATGGTGTATCCGGGTGGAAATGTTGCATCAATACTTTGTGAGAGTTTTCCTATAAACCATAACCACTTGGTTTCCCACAGCTACATAATGTGCAGAGGAAATCATGATGAAGTTAGAACAAAGATTTAGACCGGTAAAAGGAATGTCTTTTCAACATTCTTCTCTACCTGTGCGGACGTCAACAGCCTGACAAGTTGAGTGACGACCCGTGACAATGCAGTCAGTGTGACCATCACCATCCACATCAATATCCACACAGTTCTGGTAGATAACGACTGATCTTGTGGGAGTTTGCCATAGTATTTCACCATTGTATCCACGGAATGCAGTAATGGTACTGCCACATGGGTACTGTCCCACTGAAAATGAAATCAAATGCACAATAAATGAGGCAATTGCCAAAAATGTCGCAGCAAGCCAAACTGAGAAAACTGAGTGAAATTATCACTTGGCAAGAAAATTTACCATTCTGTTAACAGACTATGATAGTAAACAAAACATTCTAAATTGAACAATAGGAAAGTATTGATATGTATGTCTGAAAATTTATATAAAATCTATTATAGTGGATGATATAATTGGTTACCGTGGCAATGATTGAAAAAAAAAATGGAAATTTCGGTATTTTGAGTCCTGACGATCATTTTACTCGATTTTCTCAGCTGGGGCAGCTGTGACATACGTTTTTGCGCTGTCTCCTCACGTGTAATTAATTGATCACTGATCTCAATTTCTATTTGAATGATTCTGTTTGGTCAGAACAGTTTCTTTGTCTTAAGCAAAACAACTATGATGTTCACAGACATAAATGAGAACAGCCCACTTAGCTTATAGAATAAAAGACTCAGGGGATTTTTAACAAGACCTTGCACCACTCATACAGCTGGGATTTGCATGAAATTTTACAGGTGCCTTCCTTTCGACCTGCAAAATGGTTCTTTTTTAGATTTGGAGACTGAAGATGGTGGGGAAGTATTTTTTTTTTTTTAGTTTGCATTGTGCCGCTGACTGATCGCTTCCGATCCCTTTTTTTCACGAGCACGTGGCCTGTGACATCAACACTTTCTATGATGTGTTCACAAACACAAACCTGACTGCCCAGTACTGCCATTCACGAATACTGACAGGGCGTGTTGGGCATTAACACACAAAGGAGATGCAGTGACACTTATCTATAAGCAAACAGACAACAACACACAAATAAACCTAAAGGAAACCTGACATGAAGCAGATTCCCTTATAATCATACAAAACTGAAACTAATAAACATATTTATATCCCCGGCAGGGCCGGTACCTCAGTTAGTCCTTGAAAATTATGTTGGATGCTTGTTAATAAATTATAAAGATTCAGGTTGTAATGACACAGATATAGAATTTGGTCAAATACTCCATGCAATCGAGTATAAATAGGCTGACACCAAAAAAGAGAACGTAGAAACTCAGTAATGACATTTAAAAACAAAAATCAAAAAGTAACTAAAGCTAAACAAAGTTTGGATACATTCTTTGTTAAACAGTTATCCAGAACAATGAACATGAAATTGTGGAAACATTTTGAAATGGGGACATACAGTGGTAGACTTTAACCTCTTCACATCAATTTGCGCCACGACTGGTTGACCTACTTTACGACCAATCCATTTGCTGCGTATCACAGTTAAGTGGAGTTCACCCAACCTTTCATGCCATGATACTCAAGAGACTTGAGTTTGCCAAGATACAAGCATGTATCTGTACAAAATATTACATTCCTGTCTTCTACTCTTAATAATCTATACCCTGATACTACTTGCCATATTCTAGGTTTATTAGGAGATCTTTCTTTCAAGTTTCAAACTTAACATTAAAATCATACTTCTATAGGGAACATTTACTATGAAATGAGAGGGTCGAGTAGGTGAGTAAAACCTGTGAGCCTTGCAATGCGTAAAGGTTAACTTTTTTTTCTCCAGTTTTCTTTCCTAACCCCAACATAAGTTGCCTGGAGACTTCAGCATTATTTTGTGTAAACAAACAAAAACTGTTAAGCAGTATCTTCACATCTACAGAAATGGAAACAGGAACGGCAACAGTAAAAAGAAAGAGTGTTTCCATGTGTATGGAAACCGGCATTTTTGCACACATGAAAACATTCTATTTCACTACCTGGAAGTTTTTTTACTTTTCTGTAGCTGTTTCTGTTTCCCTACATGTGAAAACCCGGCTTTAAGCAGCTGAGGAGTTTTTCTTCCATTCACCTTAATGATTTCACATGAACTGACTTCTCATTTCATGAGATGTGACACTGAAGAAAATCTCCTTGGCTTAACATAACATAAAAGTATGCGTTACTCACAAAAATAGTGCCTCACCTTCAGATAGACAGTATTCCTTCATGGTCTTAAATGTTTTTTGTTTTAATGCTGCTTCAATCTTGTCTTGATCAGCTAATCCAATGACGATATCATCCAGGCCATCGCCATCCACATCCATCATCCCAACATATGATTCTGTCCCTGAAATAATCGCAATGATAAAATAGTGGTATAATAATATAATTATAAAGGAAGGAAGGCTTCCAATGTAATCATGAAAGGCTTTTTAACCACTGAGCCTTAAATTCTACAAAATATCATGTTATAATTACACATAGAGGTGTGCATGGGCATATTTAAGAGGGTCTTAAAGTTTGCTAAAATTTTTAATACTTTTGTTGATTTTGGGCCACAACTGAGTTGAACAGGGGAAAGTGTTCCGATATTTTTTTAGCTGTTTCCATCCTCAAACTCACATACATCCCTGTAACTATACCAACCAAACTTTTTGTGCAGGTTCCTTTCTGTCTGACAGGGTGCCTTTTAAACAAGAATGTTGTTACAAGTATGAACGTTCCCCAAGTCTTTTGCACAAAGGGTACGTTTGTTAAAGCTTTTTGTGACTCCAGAGCTAGAGAGCTCCTCCCGGAATACTCCTGACAACAGCCTTAATTAATTATTCTTTGAAATTTTCTTTTTGCTTTCCTCCTCTTTTTTGGTTGAAAGGGTAGGGGGCAGGGTTAGAGGTTCAATAAGATTTAGGGGTGAGGAGTAGGTACATATACGACCCCCCACCCCACCCACCCCCCCCAGCGCAAAACGCTTGGGGTGCGTACGTATAAGTAACAGATGCCTTTAAACACCAGTGCAGTCAGGCTTTGTTGCAATTAGTGCCTATGTTGCAGACATTCAAAGAGAGCCAACTGATAAGAAAAGTTATTCTTTCGACTTCTCCCCTCATCAATGAGCCTTGCAGAAATTGCGTAAAATTTGGACTTACAATCTTAGAACATGGAGGTTGTTCTTTTTGCTATTGCAATGAATGTTCAAGTTAAAGCAAGAAAACACAGTCTCTCTGAAGGTAACCAAACAGATCACTTTATTGTCTATATTTTGTGTGTTCCCACCACAGACTAATAAATTAACCAGACTGGAAACACGAGCTCCGGGCTGTGTCGCTTTTTACAGAATTTCCCGAACCTCGACCATATAACCAACATGTCCGCCACTCGGGAAATTCTAGTTCTATCTGCAGTAGAAATTTCTTTTTATTTGTCAAGATTGGTTGTACATGTATTAATTTCTTGGTGCGGAACCAAACTTCCGCGTTCAGTAGGTGCGTCAAAATGGTATCATCAAAATTGTAGCTATGCTGAAGCGTCGGTCGCCACCGTAAACCTAACACGGCGGATGGTTCATGACCTTTCGCTGTTTTGTGACATCACACAATGGGATCATCCAATCTGGGTATTTTATTAGTCTGTGGTTCCCACTGTTCTGGAATGATGTGCGCCATGTTAAATACAATCAACAGAGTATAGTCAACAAATGAGTCTATGGCTTGGTGAATGACAAAAGCTCAGCAATCCTCCTTCTACATACATAATTACTCCGGTGTGTCCACTCACAAGAATTATTAAAAACCCTGGTCCAGTCATCACTGGACTTCCCTGAGTGCACATCAGTGACCACCCCATGATTGTAAGCATGGTTGAGGATAGGAAACACCACTGCAGCAGCTGCTCCAAGTAGAATAACCAGTAGAACAGTCACCAACACGCAGGTGCGCCGGCCTCTTCCCTAGATAAAGAAATTAGGATCTAGATAAGTCTCCATTATACCACAAAGGAGTCAGAGGGTGAACATACATGCACATAAAACTTCATGGCTAAGTGACCAAAAATTATGAACCTCTGGGCAATAAATTATGCGGATACATCCATTTTGGAAGCAAACTCGGTCTTTCATATTATGTATGTACTATATTTTTCAGGCCAAAATAAAAAACTCATTTTCTTGGAGAAGACACGGAAAGTATAATAGGAAATTTTGCTATTTGCCTCTCTTTATGGTGTCGAGCAGTAGGTAGAACTGATCTGTCATGCAGCAATTTGTCACCATCTTTATGACCCACTGCCAAGTCAGCTAGCCTTGTCATTTTCTGATGAAATTCAATCTTATGATTTAAACAATGACATGAATCAGCCATAATGTGAAATGGTCTTAGTAATTTCTGCCACAGACAGGCAAACTGGCCAACTTTTTAAGTTGATGATGCTTAAGAATATTTTTCTAGTTTGGCATTACAATGGCCATCATGAAATGCCAAAGCCAAACTATCGCAGCTTTTCTGAAATAAACCATAAAAAAGATACGAGAATTTTCATTTAGGTTAAGTGAGAGATCATCTCAAGATGTACATTTTTCTAAAACAAACTGAGTGATTCTAAGTGACTGAGGAGACGCTCTGGCTGTGAATGGCAGAGATATGACAAACACAGTCAAATCAGAGTTAGCCCAGACGCACATCTTTTCATATTCTTTGGTTTTTTCTTGTTTGATTGTTTTATCTGTTCAATTTTCCATTTTTTTGTTGTTCTTTTTTTCTTGACAAAGATAATTAACCAAATATTGATATTTTTTTGCTTCCCTTTGCCTTAGCGTTTTGTCACTACAACTTCTTCTTTCTAGCAATTTTTGACTGGACAATTTTGATCGGCCGACTATTTGGCTGGTGACATCACAATAATTACTTTCAATGAGACCTCACGCACCAGCCAACTAATTAAACCTCACTGAAACTCAATGTTGTGACATCACCATTCCACTAGTTGGCCGATCCGTTGATCAGTTTCTGCTTACCAGATATTGTACACTTGGAGGTGAGCTCATGCGGGGCTGTCCCAGCCTCTCCAACTCAAACACATTTCTGCGGTCCATGCTGGGACCTTTGACGAGTCGTGAATCGTACAGAATGTTATCATCAAACCCTTCGTCTTCATCGTCGCTGGGAGTGGTCTGTGACAAAGGTTGATACCTGATGTTGGGGGAATTGCTCATGTTGACCTACATTTGAATAAGGAAAAAAGAAGACTCTGTAAGTATAAGAATAATAACAAAGAAATACTTTTTCATACTCCAGAGATTTTCTTTTATTTTGAATGAACTAACAATTAATCATCTTGCTCTTGCTAGAGGTTTGATTTATAAAATGTTCAAGTTTGTCTTGGTAGTCAATAAAATAAATACCGATATGCATTGTAAATTATTATCTAAAACAGTAATTATCCCCTTAGAATGACAAGGTCCTATCTCCACTTTTTGGCTGAACTAAGTTACACACTACACACTATTTCTTTGGGCCTTCTCCGATATGTGTCAAAGTAACAAGCAGATTCAGAGTGTAATTTGTAGGTACATGTATTACTACAATGAAAAAATCCTTTGCTCTAAAAATTACAATCGCATGAAATTTCAATCCTCGATTTCTCAAATGTTGACAGAAGGAAGTTATAGCCTTGTCATTTTAAGGAGACAAAATGTTAAAATTACAGAAACAGAGAATGTGAGAGTAAACACTTTATGGAAAACTGTAGAGTTGGGTTGCTAACTATGCATCACAAAACAAAAATCTTTCGGATGATTAAAACTCCTTTTTAAAGCCAAAATTACTTTAACAATTATGCAACGCAAGACAAAAAAAAAGAAGAAACTTGAAATTACAATGTTCATATGTCTAAGGATGTCACTGAAATGGCTTGGACATTTGGTCAACAAAAATCGGTGGTTTCTAACTTGGAACTGGTCTATAAGTCCTAAAGTACAGCAATTGAGTAATAATTTTATTAGAAATGTGTTATAGAAATTCTATTTATTATTATTATAAAGTTGAGTTGAAATCTTTTGACCTCTTGTCTTTTTTTTTTTTTACAACCCTCTCAAATTGGCTACCTCTTTTTAACAATGGCAAAACATTTTCAGTTGTTGAGTGCTTTAAAATGTACCATCCCACACATTAGCTCAGATTTTAAAACTTAAGGTTGCAAGGTCAATTTCAAAGAATCTATTAAAAGGAAACATAAATATGAATCTTCCCATGGAATCTTCCCATGCAATGCTGACATGTCATAAATCATGGCCATAACACAGAATCCTTTTCACTTATCGGAAAACTCCCCTTTCCATTATATACTGTGGGCATCTTCTCTACCTCAGTGTGTCTTTCCTATCACTCCATAGCATAACAAATTTATACTGAGAATATCCTGATACATCAACAGATTGTGAAATTTTATAAAGCTTGCACACAGTCAGGGCCGGATTAAGACATTTAGAGATCCTAAGCACTGAAAAGAATTTGGTGCCCCCATATACTGTATGTAATTCAAATATACACAAAAATAAACCATAAAATAATTTATTTTTTTTTCATTTATCGTGGGGGGGGGGGGGGGGGGGGGGGCTTTTTTGTGGATCCTGGTTCAGCTGCACCATATCCAGTTTTGCACCATATGGTCCATGGTAAATCCGGCAATGAAAAATGACTGTGGTGCCCCCCTTCCCTTGATGCCCTAAGCACGTAGTAATTTTGTTTAATGGTTAATCCAGCCCTGCACACAGGACAGTCAGTGACTGAATGTAATTTCCCTCTCTGTGGAAACATTTGGGTGGATCTCCTGGTAACAATCTCTAATGGGTACACAGTTGCTTTTAAGAAGCAAAAGAATACTCCCCTGAGAAACTATGATGCGAAGATATCAATAGTTACAACAGAATCTTCAATATAACGCAATCCGCAAACAAAAGACAACAATATGCTTCGGTATATTAAACATAAATTACAAGTGAATTTTCCTTTGAAAAAGGTGATTAACAGAATATATGAATTTAACAGACTGATTCTCTGGTAACTTACACAGCAATACCAGAAGCTCCATGATGACAGAACTGTTTCAAAAATTGGAAAATACTCCTTTAACGTCTGGATTTTTTTTCAACATGCACTTATTTTCGTTTGAAAAAGCAATGGAATTTCCTGCACTGAACAAAGCCCAGCCCTTTTCCACTTGTGATACAATGTATATAAAGTAGGAGCCTAGACCCTAAATCAGGCTAAAGTTCACAGCACTGACATTTATGATGCAGGCAAATTGTTCCTGCAACAATACTGACTGAGCACAGGTCAAATTTCCTTCCTGCAAGCTGTGCAATGATGACAATCATCACAAAGGAATAATAAGCTGCAGCTGTCTGTCTCTATCTCTTTTTTTTTTCATTTACCCACTGTATGAAATAAACTGACACAGAATTTCCAAAAACTGTTTTCGAATGCTCTTAACAATACTCTTTAACAAATAATCTTCAAATTACAATCCAGAAACTCAAATTACTAAAATAGAAATATATATTTTTTTTTGTCCTAAACATTAGTGTTAATGAATTTGTTCAATGGCTCTGTAAAGACATCCACCTTCACACCATCTATTTGCCAAATATTAAGCTAACACTATAATAACTGTTTAAATTGAAAATCACTGGGTTTTGTTTGTTTTTTCTCAAAAATACAATTTTAACACTCCTGGATTTGCAAATATGAAGGAACTGTAGTTTTGACACAAGGCTTGAGAAACCCCAACCCAATCATGCTGAATGGCTCTCCTCTGGAGCAAGTGGGAAAATTCTGCTACCTAGGCTCAACCATCAGTGGTAGCACAGACATAACAACTGAAATAAATGCCAGAATAGGAAAGGCGGCCACAGCTTTTGGCAAACTCTCAAAAAGGGTGTGGAACAATAGCAAGCTGACCATCAAAACAAAGGTACTCGTGTACCAAACTTGCGTCCTAAGCACCCTGCTGTATGGCTCAGAGACATGGACCACCACTCCAAACATGAAAGATCCCTCAACTCCTTCCACCTGCGCTGCCTACGCAAAATTCTCAAGATCAAGTGGCAAGACAGGATCTCAAATATCGAAGTTCTGAGCCGAGCCAACATTCCATCAACTCAGGCTCTCCTAGGCAAAAAAAGACTGCGGTGGCTTGGACATCTCCACCGTATGGAAAATGATCGCATCCCCAGACAAATTCTCTACGGGGAACTTGCTACTGGCAACCGACCCAGAGGTAGGCCACATCTGCGCTTCAAAGACACTTGCAAGGTCACGATGAAAGCATTCAACATCGACCCCAATGAATGGGAGAACCTTGCAAATGATCGAAGCAGATGGAGACAAAAATTGCGCAGTGGCACGCTCGCAATAGACTTCAAGGCAAAAGAAACATACCTGACAAAACGACAGAGGCGGAATGAAGACACTCGCCAAAGTGAACCCAAAAGACTGACCTGCAATCACTGCCATCGCACTCTCGGGTCAAACATTGGTAGAATAAGCCACGAGAGAAGCTGTCAGTCAAAGTGAAAGTGAATATTCTAGCTGCTAAGACCGTCTGTAAAGACGCTAAAGGCCATATATATTGTATTTTGTATCATATCTGGTACTTGTTTCGCATTTATGGCAAATATTAAAAGTATCACTGTCATATTTAATAAGGTTTGTATTGATGATTGGTTTTGTGAAACAGGTGCACATGAACAGGAGTGCATTTACACCAGGAACTGGGCTGAAATTCAAATTCTATGTGTGGCAATATGCTGACAAATAAGATGGATGCTGGCAACCTCCAAACAGATTTAATAGGTAATTTGATGATACAGACTACCACTATGGAAATTACAAAATATTTTTACAGAAACAAAAATAATAATGATTGTTAATAAGCTCTGAAATACTAGTACTAGGCCAATATTAATATTTGAATCTGGAAACAAAGTATTTTCTGCAATGACTTCAGATAATTGCTTACATCCATCGAATTTGATCACATTGTCATACACTTCATTTTAATATAAAAATACAGTTATTTCCATCTGAGAAAAGACTGCACGGGAAACATCCAAAGCATCTTCGGTCTCCATAGCATCTGTACGCTTTTCACATGAGGAAGTTAAGAACAAAAGAAAAAAACTAAGTAAATTCAGAAAGCATCCACAAGCGTAACAAAAAGTGTGATTTTCTTCAACACTAGTGACATGTTTAGAATTCTTATACTCATGCCATGTGTATAAGTTTATCTTTTGGAAACCTCTGGGCCTCTGGCACAAGACAGCTGACCTTTAACCCCAAAGAGTGGTGGTCTCCAAACATTTTCACAAAAGACATTTTATCACTAAGGGTAGAAAAACATATTTCATGGAGTACGAACACGTGCTTGTTCTGTTTTAAAATCAAACAAAAGAAAATGCCAATGCGGGTGAAATCACAGCACAGGTGAAGAACACATCTATCATGAATATAATCACCCAAAATATCCTTTCCCTGCTTCTTCCCTGTCAATGAAATCTCCTTTGCAAGTCCTAAAGTTTCCACAGTTTAATAGGAGTTCCATTTTTTCTCTCACTGTTTAACCCACAACTTCACCTACTGATAGGTCACTTATTTATGGATGCCTAATGATAATTCTTTCTCTACTATACATCATAACAACTGCCATGAAGAGGCATCTAGAAACAACTTCGAAAGTATCAATTAATTTATATGAATTTTTAAAAACAAAAACACGAAAAAACTGACCAGAAATTATACACACTTTTCAAAGGTCGCGCAAGAATGAATGAACAATGCAATCACAGTCAGACAAACTAAAGACAAGGATAGAGAGCAGGTACTAAGCTTTTAATTGATAGGAAAGCTAACAAAACCGCCAATCTTTAAATTTCGGGGAGTCCAATAAGGTTTAGAGGCGTCAGCACCTGTGCACCTGTCAAGACAGGGATCAGCCGGTGATTTATATGGCCTTCCCGCGTGCCAACAAAGTGATCCACTCTGGTAGTGAGAGTAAACCGCTGTGCACATCTATAACTCATAAGATTACAGCAAACTCATCTTCTTTGAAACTTGAAATCTAAATGTTAGTGTGCTTCTCCCTGAATTCTTCCATAAATTTTAATTTTTTTTTAAATTATTTAAATGAACTATTTCTAAATCTACTGATGACAAACCAGACCTGCCAAAAACTGACCTGTATCAAAAGAAATGGATGGGCAATACCCACTTGATACTTATCAATATAATCTCATCCTTTGGGACCATTATAGCAACCATCAGCATTGTTGCCTTAAGACCATGTAACCTTCAATGCTTACAGTTGTCTCAGTGTCAATCCCAGATAACAGATCTAACATCAATGCAAGGTAAATTAACTCTTTGTGTGCCATGAATTTTTCCATCTTAACCCTCATGCCCTGTGCGGGGATAGCCAGCGGCCAGTCAGCCGATCGTTCGCGTGTTGCCGATAACCTCGGCGGTCGAGTCAATCGGGTCCTTGTGAACACCTGTATCGCGTATACTTCAGGACGCAATAACAACAATAGTGGTGGATAAATCGTAATCGAAACCCCTATGATATTTGGATAAAGTACTTGTGATGATATGCAGTAGGTTTTATTGTGAAATGGAAGGCCCCAAATCAAGAATTTTCTGCATTTACATGCCGTTTAACACATGTTTTATCATTTTCCCAAGACCTCAGCGCTTTTTCTGTCCCTATGTCAGGCCATTCAGGTGAACAAATTATTTTTTAAGCCATTCGCTTAATTTACTAACCACATGTATCGTGACATTGCCTTCTCCCTCCTCTACTATGTAAAGCGCCCACTTACTATAATGTTAGTTTTAGAGAGAGATTTGATTTCCAGTTCCAGGTCGTAGAGCACATACATGTACTGAAAAGCGGTTTAACCAAAGGAACACAATATCTCTCTAATTACCACATCAAATAAAGACAACGACCAACAACAAAGTCGGTCATTTTCTCCCAGTTTTCCCTGATGAAAAACCTACTGACAGACGCCCTTATGCAGCCAATGCCCTAATATTACATCGGAATTCATAATTACAGACGTAGAACGGCGTCTCAAATAAGCACATGGCCCCTTTCTTCTCATTTCACATGTAGACGACAACCAGCATCAAAGTAAAAGTTTCCCCAAGATTTTCCCCGTTTCGAACTTCAAACCGTCAGTACTATTACACAAGTATGACGAATAGTTGCGAATAGTTGCATCGTAATAAACGTAATCGGACGATACCATTTTGTTAGATATAGTAGGGGTGACAGGATGGATAAACACGCGAAAATTGTGTGGAAAAAAAAACATGAAAAAACAACAACAACGACAGCCTTGGCAACCGAATACCCAAAGCGTGAGGCGCACCGTTGCTATACAAAAATGTGGCCTCCCGCAGGACCCGCGGTTAAGTGTGTCGGACAAAATAATGGCCTCCCATGTCTCGCGTGTTGCGCGGGGAGGCCAAAATAGTGGCCTCCCGCAGGACTAGGGTTAATGTTTGCCAATACAGGAAGAAAATAGTGGGGGAGATGAATAAAGACTAACTACAGCAACATTTATTAATAGAAAGTTGACCTTCTTTCTTCCCAAAACAAAATAGCCTAGCATTCTCGAGCACCGATGCATTGGTGATTGGCACAAATGTGACCAGCGGTAGATATGTCGATGATTGGCACACAAAGAGTTAATAACCTTGATGTGTTCTAGATTCTAGTTCTAAAGACTTAACTAGAGTAAACGTGCCTCATTGCGAACACCTGTCTATTTTTAGCTTCCTACGCTCACATGAAATGACAGCAATTCCCATCAGATTTACTTTTATGCAATCACATTCCCATTACACTGCTACTTCATTCAAATTGGATCAACTTTGCAGAGGTGACATTTATTCACCAATGAACTCATTGTCTATAGAGGCATGTCCCAACTACATGTCATTTTGAATTGTGAGTAGCCATGAACACAAGAGCCTGTTACCTTAATTCTGAGTTACTTCTGGTAAATCAGAGCTTAAATTGATTGGTTGAACAGCTATCGTGAAAGTGCTTCTAGCAACACATAGCTATTTATAAGTAATGACTGAGGCTTAATAGGGGTGTTCACGATGCTGTCCCAAAAATGGGGCATGTATCTCTATTGCCAACATGTGACAAAGCATGGGTGGCTTGATGAAAAAAATGTAAGAAAAAGGAAGGTATCAACATCTTCTCTATATCATCATCGTCACTGTCGTCATCCTCTAAATCTGAGAGAATGAGAATATCTACGGTGTTTGAAGGTGATGAGCGTGAAAACTGTGATGACGAGTGACAGTGGACCAAGCACTGTGCTGGTTGATGAGAATGAGTGGTGTAAATGTGGCTGTAAATTAAAGTGTAATGTAAGGATGAACAAAGAATCAGATGTGGGTGTGGCAAGTGGGTGTCGTTATCAATGTAAATTCATGAAGGATGAAAGTGTGTCAGTTTTCAGTGTCAAAAGAATTACAAAAATGGAGGATGACATGACAGAAACAGACTTAAAACTGTGGAAGTAAAGTAAAGTCTATTTCAAAAGGTAATTTCATTGTTTTGCTCATTTGCAAATGTATTTACAATGCCAGAAATTTGTGATATATCTCATCAAACATTCAATCGAACTCCTCAGATGTTAGGAAAATGTATAAAAGAAAAAACTCAATAATTCACTCACAAACAGTATTTAAGGATTGGACAGCGGTGTTTGCAATCGCAATGTTGTCCAAAGTGTTCGCAATGCTGTCCACTGTTCCCACAGGTGGGGGTTTGAGGTGTGACCACATTTTCATTCATAAAACACAATCTAACTTGAATTTGGCCAAATTTGTAACTTTTCCTGGCAGCGCAATAGAGCTACGGGCAATATGGGTGCTTTTAATTTCAACTGGGCGATAATGAGTACTTTTATGGGTGCAAGGGTAAATAGTGTTCGCAATGGCAATGAGGTACGTTTACTCTATCATTAGTGTTTACCATGGAGCAGTTAAATACCAGTCTCCCCCTTCTTTTCTGCATCACATTTTCTCTAACAGATTCAGTCAACATCTCCAAAGATTTTCGTCGCTCTGAAACATACTGTCAGTCTGATGCACAACTGAATAAGCCCAGCAAGTGCAACTGCAAGGCCTTATTTTCACGTGATAGACCTATGGCTGTGCTATGATCTAGATCTAGATCTAGATTCTACTTTTCTAGATCTAGATAGAATCTAGATCTAGATCTAGATCTAGATACAGTAATAAATCATGCAAGTTACCCCGGTGGTGAAAGCGAGAATGTGACCGCCTCCTCCTAAAGCTGATTTGGGCTGCTGCTCTTGGCGGCAGGGTCTATTGCCTTCATGGACATGAAGTTATTTGATCTGTATCAGTCAATTCAATCAGCTGACAGAACAACAAACACTAATGAAACTATCGTTACTTTTTGCTTCCTATGTGTTGATTTCCGGTATACCAGATAAACTCAAAGATTGTCGTACTCATTCCAGTTAGTAGTCTACGAAAAAAACAAACTTCACTGTTTTCCCTGTTCTCCATTAGTCTAGGTGTATTTATTTGCTGCAGATGAAAGAGGTACCTAAGAGATGTCAGTAACCTACATGGGTCCGAAAGATGTTCGATGCTGAAGTCTTTTCTTGACTGTTGAAGATATTTATCTAATAACACATACTATCAGCTATAAAATGAAGAAAACTTTGAAGTATTTTGGAAATGGATTTTTTTTTTAATTGAATTTCCATTTTAAAAAATCTTTCTGTACTTTTTCAGTTTTTGTTTCTTATAAAAACGGTTATTATTTTTTTTTTCAAGTGGACCAACCGGCATACATGTTCATATAATTATGTTGGAGGTTTATAAGGGACATCGCCAGAATAATAAAACTAAGATACTCTTATTTGAGTATTTTCCCTTTGACACGAGGCAACGACTAAGAGACCACAATAACCAGAGAAATCTCTGGAACTGGAGCACGTTCAACGATGTTTATCGTTCCACGTCCTCTCGAGCAATGTCTATATGTGAGGCACGATTCCTCAGCTCATCACCTCGCTGAGCTTTTTTCCGCAGCTTTTTTTTTTTTCTTTGGGAACTCACCCGTTTCGCATTAAAAAAAAAAAATTCAACGAAATAGTGGTTGTTAGACACAATATCGCATCAAGTTATTGTCATGAGTCTGCAAATAATTATATTAACTGATTCATAAAATATACGTAAAAATAACACAGTGATTTCATTTACAGTAAGACGTAAGTGTCCATCAGTTGAATCGATGTGAGCAGAGTGGTAGGTCTGGATGTAAAATTAGGTAGCCAACAAGGCAAGAAATGACAATAAAGACACATTATATAAACATTTTTTTGGTTTTTTGCTTTAGTTATCTGTATGTTTTGTTTTATCATTTTTCTGTTTGTTTGTGTGGAACTTTGATTCACGTTTATTTGTTTTGTCAATCTGTCTTTCTGTTTGTATTATATGTATGTACAAATTCAGCACCCGAAGACTTTATCCTTGATGTAAAAAAAAATAGTGGGTTTTTTGGTGGTGGGGGGGGGGGGTAATTTTACATTATGTCCATTAGATCAATTCCATCGATGTTATTCTAAAAAAAAGAAAATGGTCAAGCTGATAAATAAGTCATATTGAAAGCAATACAAGATCTGGCAGTTTGAACGAATCCAGCAGTTCCCTGGGCAAGGAACTGTCAGAACTTTTTTATTACCCGTAAAGAGACTAGCGGAATATACTGTTAATCAAAGAAAGATATCTAAACAGCAGATACCATCAACAGATATCACCACATCCATTTTAATCGACGCCGGTGTAACACCTGATTTTATGGTTCGTCATTCATACATCTACTGCTTGACATGGAGCGCATTATTGCATGTTTCTAAAGAGATTCTGTTCCTGGATTTCATGATAAGACTGTCACAAATTAGCTGATGCCTTCATAGCAATACCATGGGCCAACCTCCACACCATGAAAAGAAAAACAAAAATGGTAACATAACAATTTGGACCCATGGCAACTGTTCAGAGACAGAGCATCTCTTCTCAACTGTTGCAATGTTGGGTAGCCCAATACTACATGTGCATTACAGTGTAAGAAATCAGCAAAAACAAAAGATAGAGACTGTGGTAAAACAACGCGGATTTGGTAGACAGAAAATTAAGCTGCCACCGTCTACTGTATACAGATCTGTGAGATAATATAGAACATGGTTTGCAAACACCACTTTAATAAATTACACATCTGCGAACAAGATTTTTATCTTATTTTCAGTCATCTGCAAATAAAATTACAATATTCTTGTTCACAGACATCTGCGAATAATTTAAGATTCTTCATCACTTCTCTGAGTATTGGTGTTTAATAGTGTGCATCAATTCGATCGCAACTCCAATTGGAGTGTCAGAACGCATCATGACACTCAGACTGAACACCCGGTCTGGTTTTACCAACATTATCTGTGTCTATGCCCCAACACTTACCTCCTCTGACGAAACCAAAGACATTTTCTACGAGGCATTGCAGAGGACTCTCCACAACATCCCTCTCACCGAAGGCCTGCTAATTCTGGGTGACTTTAACGCTCGAGTGGGAGCAGATCACTCCGCATGGCCAAAGTGCATTGGGCACTTCGGCATTGGCAACATCAACGAAAACGGGCAGCGCCTTCTGGAGCTATGCTCCGTAAACTCATTATGTGTTACAAACACGTACTTTGACCTTAAGAGATGCCAAAGAACATCATGGCGCCATCCCAGGTCTGGCCATTGGCATCAATTAGATCTTATTCTCTCAAGGAGGAAGAGTTTGGGCTGTATAAAAATAACTCGTTCCCTCCACAGTGCTGACTGTGACACCGACCATGCACTGGTAGTCAGCAAAATCAAAATTTCGGCCAAGAAAATATACAGATCAAAAGCCCCTTCAATCCCTAAGATCAATGTAACAGCAATCAGAGATGAATCAAATAGAAAGTCATTTGAAAAGTTATTTGCTGAAAGCATGGATAATGTCACCCAATGTGACTCGGTAGATGAAACATGGAACACTCTCAGTTCAAAAATTCATGACTGTGCCATCAAGTCTTTTGGACAGCATAAAGTTTCAAACAACGACTGGGTAGCCCAGAACAGCGAAATTCTCCTACCTCTCATTGAGCAAAAGAAATCTGCTTTCAATGAGTATAACAAAAATTGCAATCAGAGTACAAAAACTTGTTTGAAAAATGCAAAAGCTAAACTTCAGCTGGAGGTAAGACGTTGCGCCAACAAATACTGGACAGACTTGTGTAACAGCATACAAGAGGCAAATGAAAAGGGAGATATGAAAACCGCCTTTAGTCAGATGAAAGTAGCTCTTGGGCCAATCATCACCAAGAGCGCCCCACTTAAGTCTGTAAATGGTGAACCCATCACAGATAAAAATGAACAACTGAATAGGTGGGTAGAGCATTACTCTCTGTTGTATTCAACTGAGAAAAATATTCCACCAGATTTTGAGGAACACCTCCAAAAACTGCCAATAATGGCCGAACTTGACGCTGAACCTTCCTTAGTCGAGCTTTCCAATGCAATCGACCACCTGTCTGCTGGAAAAGCCACAGGAAGTGACAACATTCCTGCAGAGGTATTAAAAGACCTAAAAGGCCCACTATTACCACACCTGTATAATCTGTTACTGCAGTGTTGGAAAGAAGGCGTGATACCACATGATATGA
This sequence comes from Onchidella celtica, assembly GCA_963931925.1. Taxonomy (NCBI): domain Eukaryota; kingdom Metazoa; phylum Mollusca; class Gastropoda; order Systellommatophora; family Onchidiidae; genus Onchidella; species Onchidella celtica. The sequence goes on from OZ007568.1 coordinate 74,043,556, forward strand.
GAGACGCCAAAATTGTCACACTTTACAAGAACAAAGGAGACAAAGGCGACTGCAACAACTATCGAGGCATATCCCTCCTCAGCATTACTGGAAAGGCTTTTGCTCGCGTCATCCTCTGCCGCCTTCAACAACTGGCGGAAAAAGTCTTACCAGAAACACAATGTGGCTTTCGAAGCAAACGATCAACTATTGACATGATATTTGCACTTCGGCAAATCCAAGAAAAATGTAAAGAACAAAACAGGCCGCTTATAACATGCTTTGTGGACCTAACAAAGGCTTTCGACACCGTAAGCCGATCTGGCCTGTATGCAGTCCTTAAATCCATAGGCTGTCCACCAACATTGCTAAAACTTATTGCATCCTTCCACACTGACATGAGGGCATGTGTCAACTTTGAGGGCTGCACATCCAATTCATTTGCTGTAAACAGCGGTGTGAAGCAGGGATGTGTTCTTGCTCCTACCTTATTTGGTATATATTTTGCAGCCCTACTCAAGAATGCCTTTGGTCAATGTTCAGGTGGAGTACTTATTAACACCAGAGTGGACGGCTCCATTTTTAATGTTGCCAGACTAAAAGCAAAATCTCGTACAGAGCATATTATGTTACAAGAGCTCCTCTTCGCAGATGATGCTGCAATCGTGGCCCACGATGAAACCACGCTCCAGGCTCTCATCAATAGCCTTGCCAAAGCCTGTGACAAATTCATGCTAAAGATCAGTGTCTCAAAAACTGTAGTTTTGACACAAGGCTTGAGAAACCCCAACCCAATCATGCTGAATGGCTCTCCTCTGGAGCAAGTGGGAAAATTCTGCTACCTAGGCTCAACCATCAGTGGTAGCACAGACATAACAACTGAAATAAATGCCAGAATAGGAAAGGCGGCCACAGCTTTTGGCAAACTCTCAAAAAGGGTGTGGAACAATAGCAAGCTGACCATCAAAACAAAGGTACTCGTGTACCAAACTTGCGTCCTAAGCACCCTGCTGTATGGCTCAGAGACATGGACCACCTACTCCAAACATGAAAGATCCCTCAACTCCTTCCACCTGCGCTGCCTACGCAAAATTCTCAAGATCAAGTGGCAAGACAGGATCTCAAATATCGAAGTTCTGAGCCGAGCCAACATTCCATCAACTCAGGCTCTCCTAGGCAAAAAAAGACTGCGGTGGCTTGGACATCTCCACCGTATGGAAAATGATCGCATCCCCAGACAAATTCTCTACGGGGAACTTGCTACTGGCAACCGACCCAGAGGTAGGCCACATCTGCGATTCAAAGACACTTGCAAGGTCACGATGAAAGCATTCAACATCGACCCCAATGAATGGGAGAACCTTGCAAATGATCGAAGCAGATGGAGACAAAAATTGCGCAGTGGCACGCTCGCAATAGACTTCAAGGCAAAAGAAACATACCTGACAAAACGACAGAGGCGGAATGAAAACACTCGCCAAAGTGAACCCAAAAGACTGACCTGCAATCACTGCCATCGCACTCTCGGGTCAAACATTGGTAGAATAAGCCACGAGAGAAGCTGTCAGTCAAAGTGAAAGTGAATATTCTAGCTGCTAAGACCGTCTGTAAAGACGCTAAAGGCCATATATAAAGGCCATATATAGTGTGCATGCTACCGATAAGGCTCAGAGAAGTAGATACAGAGTTAAGCAAGGACATAAGACAGGATTATTACACATTATTACAGCCAGTTCAAGAATTGAGGAAGGCACTTTGCCGTCTATGTATGCATGACTGAAGACGATAGTATAGGTAGGAGAGAGAGTATCAAGATTTATTTATTCAGAAATGAATGGTTGTAGGCCGATATGGTGAAAACTGATAGCCTTTCTGTTGGATTGAACTACGAGTGGCTAATGTGGTTACTGCGTGGGTTCAATAGTAACTCCCTTAAGGATACACAGGATTAACAAACACAGGGTTCTGCTGGCAATCTTATTTATTCAAAAAGCCTAACAGTAACAAAGGTATCACTACCAAACAAAAAGCATAGGAGAACCCTACCAAGCAAAAAAAAGCCCAACTAGCCATAAGCCAAAGTCTCTCTGCTACTGGCGCAACTGGACTAGGCCATGTTTTGGGCGAGGCGCGCCACGGCAGGCCGCCGCCGATCTATTGTACTGCAAGGTCCACTAGTGCTTCCTATTGTTGCGGCGTCTTTGATGGAGTCTACTGACCACTCGAACTGGCATCATCTTTATGAGCCAGCCCGGACGTCCGAGAGGGCTATTACGTAGTCCAGTGTTGGACAAGTGAAAGGCTCGGACATTGAGTCCAGCCGAACAACATAACCGGTTAGGGTCCTAACACAATCGAATTTACAGTACGGTTAAAAGGGTGCACACAAAAGTCAATTAGGTATCCCAGTAAACTGCAGAAATTACTCTAACGTCCCCTCCAGCAATAATTGACTAAATTTGACCCAGGTTGGATTTATCGGGGATAACATGCGTCTAACTCGTGGTTTACTTTAAATCCGAGACCCTCTTATTAATTATTTCAATAGGATATGTGCATCAAAGTGCAACAAAATTGGTACCATTATAAAGTAGAAACTTGCTGCTAAAATTCTAACTGACTACTTATACCAGAAACCCGGTCATAGTTTTAATATAAATTTTCAAAGTGTCAGGACTAACAACATTCGACAATTTTGTGCGGGATACTTTCGTCCATTAATACGACGTATCTCCATTGATAACAAACGTTATCATGAGTACCTATTTTGTACCGATAGGGTATTGTCTACTCTCAAAAATGAATTCGGGTTCCCGTCTTTCTGTCGGTGGATAACAACGAAGGAGCGAGTTGTAAGAAACTTAAAGCCATGATATAAGAGTTGGAAGCCCGGTGGTCAACATTTCCAACTGACCAATCAAAATGCGCGCTTTTCACCGTGATGTGAATAACGGGTCCCGCGCTACTATTACAAGGGAAATAATCCAATTAATGGTACTCGGCCAAGTGTCCATAAACTACTATAAGTGGCCGTCCCGTACTCACGCACTAGCGTTACCATGAAAGCACATATTAAAAATAGAAAATCGTTCATCCTCTCACATTTCAATCATAATGGCTCGTCTAGCAGTGATGGGCATGTCACTGTTTATATATCGATATTTTCTTGATATCTTGCAACATATCGAGGTTTGGGGCAAAAATCGATATTTTATTTTTTTACCACGTAATTTTCTGACTTGTAAGTTAAATATCAGTCAAATCAATCGTCAGTAACCACCCGCTTACGAGTTCACAGGGACGATCTAAAGAGGAAGTGGGAGTGAACCGGGTCAGTGGGTTTAAGCATTGGAGAACGAGCTGAACATCAGTACAAAATACCATGTATAATGTGGAATAAGAAAAACAAAAGTGAGTCTAGCCTTTCTCATGATACATGAAGTGTATGTTATTTATCTGCTCAAGTATTTTCCCCTCCTGTATGTATGACCATGCAAATGGACCCGGTTGGTTTAATTTATAATTCAGTTTGCATGAGTTAATTACAAAGGCACACAAAGATAGGAGAACTCCCCCCCCCCCCCCCCCCGGCGCTGTTTTAGTTTTACAATTCTTACTCACAATTCATTCAGTTTGACTCCCTTCCCTGATGGGCGGAAAAAATGGGTAATTAAGTAAATAAAAATAAATAAATAAATACAAGTAAAGATCAGAAATAACTCCCTGTCACACACCCCTCTTGCCATCGTGTTCCCTGGGCATACAACATATTAATTTTCTCGATTATTTCCCTTTTGATATATTGATGATTTACTCGGGAAATATCGATGTCGATATCGATATATACACCAGACAACGGTTAAACCGAAATCGGCGGGACCACGGGGTTGTTTTCGGTTTAGACAGAGTTTCGGTTTAGCGATACAGTAGTAGGCTTGAAAAATGCCAGTTTCAAGCGAGGCAGCCCAAATCACTATCATGGGGGACAAAAATAATGCAAGCGCAAAGGCTAAACGGACTCAACATGTCCTCGCTTGCTCTGTGTTTTTGACCGAGAATGAGGGTAGGCGATTGCTCGGGCCTAGGCACACTCAAAGCATGGATATGCGGGTGAATGTGAACTAACTCTCAGAACAGGGAGACATGCGTGTGGACGGACAGCACAGAACCGCCGCCCCGCCGGTCTCGTTACCATTACCGTACACAATGCCATGAAATGCGCTGTCCGCGATGACTAGTGTTGTCTCTCTGATGTCACACAGTTTACATGAAAGGTCAGTCGCGATGCGCCAAACGTAAGCTGCCGTCTGATTTCGTACCCGTGAGTTTATGGACCTCCCTCCCTCACCCCCATCCCTGTAATGCGCCGCTTCCATGTAGGCCTAACTACCGGGCAGAACGAAGCATGCCCTGCTCTTATTTTTTTAGGGGGAGGGGGGTGTAGTGGGGTGATACAATGACTTGACTCGCTATATAACAAATCACAGTGGTCTGGCCACTGAATCCAGCAATTTTCTTTTCGGTTTAACCAATTAAAGGGTTATTTCGCTTTAGCGCTAGTTAACAGTAAGTAATCGTAACTAGAAACTCATGGGGGAGCCGGACAACAGAGAGTATTCAGGGAGATAAAGAGGAGGAGAAAAAATGGGGATTCTTATTTTCTTTCGGTTTAGCGCTACTTTCGGCTTACCTAGTTTCAGTTTAACCGTTCTCCACTGTAATATAGGCCTATATTTTAGAGATATCGCTCACACTATCACCTAGGCTTGGAAACGAATGGCCACAGGTCTATTGACGAAATATACACCAAACAATAAAAGAAAAAGCAGAAGATCTGTGGGCTCGCAACTAGGCTTGAAGCAAAGCCAAAACATGGCAAAAAGAAAACATTGTAGGTGGCAAAGCCTGGCGTAAGAAATAATAAAGAAATGATACAGAAAATTAAAAGCAAAGGAAAAGGGAAGACAAATCAAGCTTTCGATCAATTATTGATCTGCTTGAGGAAAAAAAATTAATTATCAATTAATGTATTAATCTCTTTAATTTTTTTATTGGTTCAATATTCCATCCTTTTACATTTTTTTTTTGCTGCCAAGATCAATTGATCGAAGGCTTTATTTGTCTTCCCGATTCCTTGGCGTTTGATTGTATCGTATCTTTATTATTTCTTACACGAAGCACTGCTAAATAAGTTTTTCTTTTTGATCTATTTTGACACAGTCTAGGCCATGGAGGTATTAATAGCTCCATGGCCTAGGCCTTGCGCTATGAGCTTAACGGAATCTGCCTGATTGTCTCTTTAAAAATGTCTTGATTGAACTGGAGAGTATGTATGTGATCGAACTGAGCTCTTTTGTGTCAATATCACGAGATATCCTCTACTTTCTTGTCTCGTTCCATACTGTAGATATGTTGATCCTAACGCAATGAACAAACATTAGGTATCTGAAGTAAGCTTAAGTGCACTTCGCCCAAAGATTGGTCACTGGCATCATTCACATCTTAGTTTGGCTCACATTAATTTTATTATGACATAAACACTTGAGCTCAGGTAAAGGACCCGGCAAAGGTGGAAGACAGATAACCCAGCATGATGTCAGGAGCATCTCAAAACAGACGAGTGAATACATTCGACGTCTTTGTAGGGAATCTTCCTCCAGAAGCCGACCAGGTATTCAAAATAAGCAGTTTCAACAAACTGCAACATTTCAATCGTCTATTTTACTCATCTACAATCGGATCAAACTGATGAAGTTGAAGCTGATTGCACCGGGTAAACAACGCTTTCGATTTGAAAACACAGACTAGATCTAGACTCTAGATCTCTAGATCTAGAATCTAGAGTCTAGTATCTAGACCAAAACATTGGCGAAGAGTAAGATCTAGATCTAGATCTAGATCTAAATCTAGAGTCTAGGTATATCTAGATCTAGGCACTCCTTAAGAGTTGCGGTCCCTGTTTTAAATTCTATTATTTAGTTCCCGGCGGCTTTCCCTGATATGTCAATCTGACTACTGCCCAGACGAACATCGGCCTACGGCCTCGATGATACAAACTGACTAGACCCTCACGTCGTTACATATCAATCTGACGGCACTCCTTAAGAGTTTAGGGACCGCAACTCTTAAGGAGTATCTAGATCTAGAATGCAGTTGTATTAAATATTTAACGGGAGGAGTTCCGTACTGGAGCGCCACTTTTTGATAAAAAACCCTATATATTTTTTCGGTACTTATTAATTTTGTTAGTTTATCCAATTGTCATTGGAAAAAAAAGCAATGATTGATATGTAACGACGTGAGGGTCTAGTCAGTTTGTATCATCGAGGCCGTAGGCCGATGTTCGTCCGGGCAGTAGTCAGATTGACTTATCAGGGAAAGCCGCCGGGGTAGCTATATACTGGCGCTCGAGTACGGAACTCCTTCCTATTTAACTGCGTTTGAAAAATATAAAAAGGGTGAATTTATGAATTCTTCGAACCTTACACTGTCAGGTAGCTAAGTCATAAGTGCCAATTAACCAGTGTCAGTGTGTCTCTTGAGGAGTAGAGGGTTGCTTAGCTCAGCCTAAGGGCTAAGTGGTCGACGATTGAAACAGCATAGGCTTCTTGTCTGATCTCATTAAGGATGTAGATATAGATCTATCTAGATGTAGCCTAATGACAGTTATGACTGAGATCAGAAACATAACTGAGAATTGTCGTTATATGATTATGAATATGATAAATGATAGGGCTTGAATCTTGATCTGGTGATAGATTAAATGAAGTGCTAGCGAGACACTCTGTTACTTTACTCCATTAATCTGCCCTGATATTATTGCACAGTCCCTTTGAATACGAGGAATTTCTTCATGCCATTTGTCTGTGATTTGTTTCAGAAGTGGTGAATAGCCTCAGTTAGCAACAGGATTACTACAAAGATTAGTAGGCCATGAGTTTATCACTGTCAGTAGTACAGTAAATTTGAAACTAAGGAAAACAATACAGTAAAGCAGATCTGCCAACAGTCCTAGATTTTACAGGACAGTCCTGTGTAAATGGTGTCAGGAAGGAGACCAGGAAGAGTGTTTTATATTTTGTGAAAAGAAAGAAATCGTTGGTTGTAAAAAAAAAAAGAAATTGTGCAAGCATGTAAATGCATGAGCTCACCTATCATAAAGGCCACGTGCATGGTAGTACTTTGCCCCCACCAATGACCATGCTATATATAGCTTGTTCTGGTCAATTGTGCTGGTCAACAGAATAACATGAACCTGAAAAGTGAAAGTGAGTGTTTGTTCACATGCAATGACGCAGTGTGTGTCTTATTAAGACCAACTTGTTCATGTGGTCAATGGATGAACATGAACTGTGTTGTGTTACACCTGTTGACCTGGTGTGTCAGTTCAACACCAAAATTAATTCTGTCTATTCATTAGGGAGCCTTCAAATCAATGGTACTCAAACTTTTTAAAAAACCCATTTTTTTCAAAGAATGCTTTTTGTTAGGAAGGTCAGATTGTGCACATGGAATGACAGGACGTGTTTTCGGACTGATAAGTGATATGGTATACTATGCAAAAATCTACAATCTGGTCTTTGTAATATATCTAGGCTACTAGTACTAGCGGTGCATTTGCAATATATTGCAGACAAAGAGTCTCCTCACTTTCCTGTATGTACTATATTTTTGAATGTTGGAGAAACCGTATTTTGACTCTCAGGTTATATTATTGTGTTACTTTTTGTCTTCCGCAGAAAAAAGTTGGCAAAGTGTTTTCAAAGTTTGGAGAGATACATAACATATGGATCAACAGCACTTCAGATGGAAACAAGTTTGGGTAAGTTACATTTATAATTATTTTTCAGTTCAGGAGGAAAGTTTTTTTGTACAAATTACAATTGAACCGAAAGTATGTTTTTCTACCTTAATTTTCAGGTTATTTTTTAGTACCATAATAATGTTGTTTTATATGGCAGAACGAAGCCCTTCATCGCCAGACATTTTTTTTTAACTTTACAACGTTTCTTTTATCATTCCTAACAATAACATACTGAATTAAATCTGCACTTACTTATTTTACTGTTTGAATTGTTGAAGCTCAAAGTAAAAAAGAGGGTGATATGATCTGAAAATAAAAAAATACGTCATTATAATTTATAGCAGATTTTTTTTCTCTTGATTGATAGGGTGTTGCATATCCTTGTCAAACTCATTTGGTCTGGAAACTTAATGCCCTTCTTATAATTAAAGTTGATCTTACTTTCTGGAGGTTACCATTCGTACAATTTGTTTTAATCGCGTGGAAGGGAATTGGCTTTTATCTCACTGCCGCCCAGGATTTTTACCCTGGCTATTCCCTGGTACCCAGCGTTTCAAGGGTATTTAAAAAAAAACAAACTATTTAAGCTACAGTGTTGCAATTTGACATGTATGTAATATAATAAGATTTATAATGTAACAAACAGAATTGAGTTATCTTTCATAGTTTTGAGTTGTGAATGTGTGAATCATCTTCCGAGTCAGAAGAACTAAAATATTGGGCTTTAGATTGTCCAGGCTGGTGTTAAGGTCTACATGTAGCTGTTATACTATCTGGTTTACTACCCTGAGAGGCTACTGCATCATTAGAACTAAGTAGAAGGCGGTGTAGAGCTAGATCTACACATTTTTTGTACTTTAAGTCGGAACGACCGTAGGATTTTGAGCAAGGGATTGTAGCAGTATAAAAACGATCATAACTTCGTTATTTTTACACTAGAGAGCTTATCCGGGTACTCAGTGAAAGGGAAATGACTCTAGAATTCACCCGTGCCACAGCCATTGCACTATTACATTACCCTTACGAGTTATACATTGTTAAGAGTAAAATGGCACATACGGGATGTCGGGCAGCTGCCGTCGCATTGAGAAAATCGCACCCTTGCGATGACGGGTGTCAGTGAGTTAAAGGAGTTAATAGACAAAATGCACTTCAGCAGCGGAGATGTCAGTAGTGCAGTATTGCTGCATGTAATGTATTGATATGTCCATGGTGCAAGTCAGATAACAATTCCCGGATGATTCTGTGACACAGCAGAGCAGCTAATGGTATCAAGATCTAGCAGTGGCACTAACGGTGTACCATATCATTTTTTCTGTGCAGTTTGGTGACTGTTTTGATTTTCATGATGGTACTTTTATGGAGTGTTGCTTTGGGAATTATTATCACATTTACCTGGTAAAGATTGTTTTCTTGATTTTTGTATTGCACATTTCCACAGATTGGTCAAATTTTATTGTGAAGAAGATGGCTTGAAGGCAATAGAGGAAACCAATGGAACATTATTTGAGGGAGGAAAGCCAATAACTGTGAAAAAAGCTCAGAAAAGGTATTATTGTTTATAGAGATAATTTATTTGTTTATTCTTGATGCATACTTCAAGTGTAGTAAAAATTTGGTTTTGATTGACACTAGGATATGGGAACAAATGAAGAAAATAGGAGTCAGAATTAGTGAATTTGGGAGAGATGGTTTAATTCTTCCCTCTGCAGCGACGTTTACACAAAGAGAAACTTATTTTCCTCTCAACACTACCTGTCAGTTGTCTTCTGTGAAGTCCTGAAATAATTTTTGAAACATTATTTGATTTATTTAAAACTACATAATGTAAAACTTTACCATTAATTACAAGAGGCTTCAAGGCCCTAATAACATTAGAGTTTTGTTTCTGTTAATCCATGTAGTAATCAGTTTAGAGAAATTGATAAATCTTCACATGTTGACAGGGGACAGAAAAAAGAAGGAGATCCAGAAGGGGCTGTAGATGATTCGAGGCCACCATTGATGACAATGAGACAGAGGAATCCTGACATCGGTGAGTCAGCCGGTACGAACTTTTTTGTTTCTTTTATTGTTTTGTAGAGCCATAATTTACACATTCATACATAACCAGGTGTCCTAATAATATAGTTTTAGAAATGTATTATGTGCAAAAAAAAAAACAAAAAAAAAGCTCTGATCTCAATGGGTCAATGTGGATCGGCAGTGTGAGAATTCAAACAGGCTCAACCTGATGGTCTGCATTGGTCTATACTGAAAATCTTCTTGTTTGAATAAATTCTGAATTCTCCAATACAGTAACCTTTCAGATTATCCCATTCATTCCCATTCACATTCAGCGGAGTCAGTAATCCTTGAACCAAATGTAAAGTTACGAACCCTTTAACATGTGCATGTAAGATTCTGCAAAGTTCATGCATACCGGGTAGTGTTTTGCACCGATGTGTAAGGCCTACACCACCGGGTAACCAGTTACACACAGTTGATGCATGCGGCCGCTGATTTCTAAATTTGTTTTCCCCTTTTTCTTTTATTCTCAATCATTTAAAAGGGAATGCATAATTACTATTATTTATAAACACTGTTTCATGTTGTCCAAATATGTATTGGCCTGCATTTGATATACATGTGTATTGCTGTTGGTGCTGGTGCATAATGTCAAAATTTCTGGAAATTTTTCTGCCAGTATTTCTCATCCCAATGTTTAGTTGCATTGTACTGTTATGGAGGACAGAATGATGTGCAATAGGAATTTGAAACCAGTGATGTTTAGGAAAAAAGTCAATTCCAACTTTCTTTATTTTCAGTCCCAACTTTCGAGTCAAATACTGGACCTCCAAACAAGAGAGATGCAGAGGTAAAAATTGTGTAACTAATTTTTTGTTTTGTTGTTCTGTTAAGAATATATGAGATGAGTCTTTTTATAAGAGCGCAGATGTGTAGGGGCCATCCTTAAAGGTTTGGAGGGGAGGGAGAGGGGGTGGCCCTGTTGGTGGGGGGGGGGGGGGCATACGAATGCTTTTCAATTATGGTAATGAATTAAAAATTTTGCTCTTCTTTATTTGTTTTGCACAAAGTACATTGTAGGATTTTATAGAAATCAAATTCTAATAAAACAGTTTATCCTCAATGTGAAATGCCACTTAAAAATTCAAAGAATATCAAGACTATCAAGGACATTCACCATTCTAATGCCAGTGTGCTTGTAAGGAGGGTGTATGTATTGGAACGGAGGGGGTGCATGAGAAACCAAGCAAATGTAAGAAAAGGGTACCTCGGAGGAGAGGGGTAAAAAATCGCCAGGACTGAGGGTATGTACTCCATGGATGGTCCCTCATACAATGAAAAGAATAAAATATTAGTATCTAAATGAAAATGGACAAAAATTAGATCTGGCATAAAATGTTTCCTTTTCTTTTCTCTAGAAACTGTTGATATCCTTTGTGGAAACACCCATCATCATGTGGGGTCAAAGGCTGAGTCAAGAAAATGCTAATGAACTGGCTAGTGTTCTTGAGCAGTTAACCATAATATGCCCTGAAGCTCCCAAAATGCAAGGCAAGCCAGAAAATGATAAGGTGAGTCTCTTTTAATCACTGAGTGCATCCATTATGGTAAACAGGATTCGTGCAAGTTTATAAAGATGCTAATTACAGTATAACTACACTGGTGAGAACAAAACTATGTCAGCAGGGAGAAAATAGTAAACCTCATCTTTTTTCCTCGCTATATGAGCTATAAAGTACTTTGGTATCTGACCCAGACTGAACACCCGGTCTGGTTTTACCAACATTATCTGTGTCTATGCCCCAACACTTACCTCCTCTGACGAAACCAAAGACATTTTCTACGAGGCATTGCAGAGGACTCTCCACAACATCCCTCTCACCGAAGGCCTGCTAATTCTGGGTGACTTTAACGCTCGAGTGGGAGCAGATCACTCCGCATGGCCAAAGTGCATTGGGCACTTCGGCATTGGCAACATCAACGAAAACGGGCAGCGCCTTCTGGAGCTATGCTCCGTAAACTCATTATGTGTTACAAACACGTACTTTGACCTTAAGAGATGCCAAAGAACATCATGGCGCCATCCCAGGTCTGGCCATTGGCATCAATTAGATCTTATTCTCTCAAGGAGGAAGAGTTTGGGCTGTATAAAAATAACTCGTTCCCTCCACAGTGCTGACTGTGACACCGACCATGCACTGGTAGTCAGCAAAATCAAAATTTCGGCCAAGAAAATATACAGATCAAAAGCCCCTTCAATCCCTAAGATCAATGTAACAGCAATCAGAGATGAATCAAATAGAAAGTCATTTGAAAAGTTATTTGCTGAAAGCATGGATAATGTCACCCAATGTGACTCGGTAGATGAAACATGGAACACTCTCAGTTCAAAAATTCATGACTGTGCCATCAAGTCTTTTGGACAGCATAAAGTTTCAAACAACGACTGGGTAGCCCAGAACAGCGAAATTCTCCTACCTCTCATTGAGCAAAAGAAATCTGCTTTCAATGAGTATAACAAAAATTGCAATCAGAGTACAAAAACTTGTTTGAAAAATGCAAAAGCTAAACTTCAGCTGGAGGTAAGACGTTGCGCCAACAAATACTGGACAGACTTGTGTAACAGCATACAAGAGGCAAATGAAAAGGGAGATATGAAAACCGCCTTTAGTCAGATGAAAGTAGCTCTTGGGCCAATCATCACCAAAAGCGCCCCACTTAAGTCTGTAAATGGTGAACCCATCACAGATAAAAATGAACAACTGAATAGGTGGGTAGAGCATTACTCTCTGTTGTATTCAACTGAGAAAAATATTCCACCAGATTTTGAGGAACACCTCCAAAAACTGCCAATAATGGCCGAACTTGACGCTGAACCTTCCTTAGTCGAGCTTTCCAATGCAATCGACCACCTGTCTGCTGGAAAAGCCACAGGAAGTGACAACATTCCTGCAGAGGTATTAAAAGACCTAAAAGGCCCACTATTACCACACCTGTATAATCTGTTACTGCAGTGTTGGAAAGAAGGCGTGATACCACATGATATGAGAGACGCCAAAATTGTCACACTTTACAAGAACAAAGGAGACAAGGGCGACTGCAACAACTATCGAGGCATATCCCTCCTCAGCATTACTGGAAAGGCTTTTGCTCGCGTCATCCTCTGCCGCCTTCAACAACTGGCGGAAAAAGTCTTACCAGAAACACAATGTGGCTTTCGAAGCAAACGATCAACTATTGACATGATATTTGCACTTCGGCAAATCCAAGAAAAATGTAAAGAACAAAACAGGCCGCTTATGACATGCTTTGTGGACCTAACAAAGGCTTTCGACACCGTAAGCCGATCTGGCCTGTATGCAGTCCTTAAATCCATAGGCTGTCCACCAACATTGCTAAAACTTATTGCATCCTTCCACACTGACATGAGGGCATGTGTCAACTTTGAGGGCTGCACATCCAATTCATTTGCTGTAAACAGCGGTGTGAAGCAGGGATGTGTTCTTGCTCCTACCTTATTTGGTATATATTTTGCAGCCCTACTCAAGAATGCCTTTGGTCAATGTTCAGGTGGAGTACTTATTAACACCAGAGTGGACGGCTCCATTTTTAATGTTGCCAGACTAAAAGCAAAATCTCGTACAGAGCATATTATGTTACAAGAGCTCCTCTTCGCAGATGATGCTGCAATCGTGGCCCACGATGAAACCACGCTCCAGGCTCTCATCAATAGCCTTGCCAAAGCCTGTGACAAATTCATGCTAAAGATCAGTGTCTCAAAAACTGTAGTTTTGACACAAGGCTTGAGAAACCCCAACCAAATCATGCTGAATGGCTCTCCTCTGGAGCAAGTGGGAAAATTCTGCTACCTAGGCTCAACCATCAGTGGTAGCACAGACATAACAACTGAAATAAATGCCAGAATAGGAAAGGCGGCCACAGCTTTTGGCAAACTCTCAAAAAGGGTGTGGAACAATAGCAAGCTGACCATCAAAACAAAGGTACTCGTGTACCAAACTTGCGTCCTAAGCACCCTGCTGTATGGCTCAGAGACATGGACCACCTACTCCAAACATGAAAGATCCCTCAACTCCTTCCACCTGCGCTGCCTACGCAAAATTCTCAAGATCAAGTGGCAAGACAGGATCTCAAATATCGAAGTTCTGAGCCGAGCCAACATTCCATCAACTCAGGCTCTCCTAGGCAAAAAAAGACTGCGGTGGCTTGGACATCTCCACCGTATGGAAAATGATCGCATCCCCAGACAAATTCTCTACGGGGAACTTGCTACTGGCAACCGACCCAGAGGTAGGCCACATCTGCGATTCAAAGACACTTGCAAGGTCACGATGAAAGCATTCAACATCGACCCCAATGAATGGGAGAACCTTGCAAATGATCGAAGCAGATGGAGACAAAAATTGCGCAGTGGCACGCTCGCAATAGACTTCAAGGCAAAAGAAACATACCTGACAAAACGACAGAGGCGGAATGAAAACACTCGCCAAAGTGAACCCAAAAGACTGACCTGCAATCACTGCCATCGCACTCTCGGGTCAAACATTGGTAGAATAAGCCACGAGAGAAGCTGTCAGTCAAAGTGAAAGTGAATATTCTAGCTGCTAAGACCGTCTGTAAAGACGCTAAAGGCCATATATAAACTTTGGTATCTTCAATTGATAATCAAAACACCCGCTTAACCCATACCCCGCGGCTACCCGTAAAGCCCGCTGCACGGTCAGTGACCTTACTCACGGAGAATCTTATCTGGTGTCACTGACCCGTGCCGCTATGCGATGACCACAAACGCTGTCCACGTGGTTCGGTTTTTATTGATCGGTATGAAAACATTCGCTGCTATGTCTTATCATGCTTGATAATGAATTAACCAGCATAACCGTAATCTGTCAGTCTCTAACCATTGATCTGACTTATGATTCCAAACTGACAGCTGTAGTTTTCGTGAGAACAAAGCATGATAACTAGCCACGCCCTCCCAAGCCCTACACAAATGGTTTCATCCTGATTGACACATACTAATAAACCAATATGGGCATTTGGGGCAAAGATTATTTCAGAGCTTGTTTCTGATTGGTTCTTAGATACAGACAACTCCAGATGGTGGTCAGCTTGTGAGAAAATGAGATAATATTGCAAATTTGTTGAGCAACAGTTCGCATGTCGATGTTACATTTTTTGAAAGTGTGGGGAGAGCCTTTGAAAGCTTAGTCTTTGTGATTCCGACCAGTGGTTCAATGGTTAACATGTCCATGTCACAATGCGTTTGAATTAGAAGAGATACAGTGAACAATAACACGGTGGTTACGTCTCAAAAAGGTCAGTGACCTGATGCGTGAAAATGCGGCTTGCGCGTGGCGCGGTCAGCTTGACCTTCCCGACTTTTGCCGCCTGTGCGGCGTGAGCGCTTGTGAGTAAATACCGACAATTGCCGCCCCTGGCAGGGTGAGGGTTAAGGGAGAGAATTACTTGGAGCTTATGGTAAATTGTGGGGGCGGCCACAGTGCAGCAGGGTAGCGAGTTAGACATGCATTTGGCTTTGCCTGTCACTGACAGACTCATCTGGGACATTGTTGCCTGTCTCTCGCATAGGCCTGGCATGCTTTCTCTCCTTATTGACCATGTGCTGTGACAGCACACTACACACAGTCACTCAAAAGTGATGACTCACTGCAGACCATTAGCCTACAGTCATATGGTTTCATCAAGCGTGTATTGTCTTATCACTACCAGTCAGATGCGTAGTGTATATTCTCACTGTCTACACTGGCCTTACAGTGTTGTCACACCACATTAGCCTACACTCCCAGTATTGCTGTCATGTAGTCAGTCTGTTCACATTCATTGAATGGTACCGTATGAGAAACCACTGGAAACGCACATTTTAAATTTTAAAAAATTTTTATTTTGCACTTGATTCCGATCTTGTTATTGAATAGAAACACGGTTACTGTCAGCAAAAGAAAATGATTCAGTATCAATATGAAGGCCAAGATTTGCTGTCAGTTTGATACGATGTTGAAGTACATGACGTGTTAACAAGAGAGACTACCAAGCAAATGGATAGAAAAATGGCTACACATCCTTGCCTTCTTATTTGATAGCGAAACTTTGATTAGAATAAGATATTTGTCACAGAACATTGCATCTCGTTATCACCAGGTTTCATTGTATTTACTTTTTGTTTTCCTCTCAATAGGACTGCAAAAAGCTTTTAAGAGGATCCGAGGTGAAATTTGAGAAAGACTTAATTTTATTTTTATTTTGTGTGTGAAAACAGATTTATGGTGCTCAGTACACTGAGGATGGATGCTGGTATAGATGCACTGTTCGCTATACTTTTAGTCCAGAACGGGTAAGTTGCCAGTATATGGAACAAATTTAGCAAATATTGTACAAGAGTTAGCTTTGAATGATCAGATTGTTTGCTGGTGTGTATACTCTGCTAGTGCAGAAATTTAGAGCTCATTTTTTTGTTAGTAGCATATGGTTATTGGAAAACACCTGGGTCACCAACTGTTAAGGAATTTCAAATAACTGTTGATATTTACAGAGAAATTATTTCAGTACATAAGTGACAGATAATCATCTGCATCATTAGCATAAACCTAAGATCATCCGATTATAATTATGTTGGTACATACATTTGACTGATGCAGATTGATTGGTGACCTCTAGATAAGTTGAAGCTATGGTACAACTTCAGCCAATCTCTAAATATGTACCATTTAATGCACTTTAACTTGAATACAGTATTTCCTGTCAGGTTCACTGTGACATTTGAAGATGTTACACACAAGTATTTGGTGTCTGTACTCATAATCTCATGAGAGCAAACATAATTACAATATTTGCAGGTAAAAGTGCAATATATTGATTTTGGGAACACAGAGGAACTGAATCCCTCCAATCTCGTAGAACTTCCTCGTTCACTGACAGCCTTACCTCCATGTGCAATGAAGTATGTGCTACATTCCTTGTGGTGCAACAATAACCAGGATGCCAGTGTAAGGATTTACTTGTACTGAAAAAAAAAAGCATATTTGACTTAAATGACAAAAAGATTGATGCTCATTATTCGTACGTGTGGAAGTATTATCCTTTTTATTTTGGATCTGACATCTTGACATTAATGGGACTGCAAAGTTGATATATATTTTTCATGTTGCTGCTCAGTTTTGAAAGCTGCCTCTATATGGACACTTGTCAGTCCAAGAGATACGACTGAAAGATGACTGATAGGCAGACCCTATTTTGAATATTATGCTGCAAGATATGCAGTAATTTGCCAGATGACCTATTGTGGATAGACCACAATTAAAAGAGATTCATAATTAGGATCTTGTATGACAGTGAGTATTAGCTGCATTATCAAAAATAAATTTTATCAATCAATATACTTTGTCTCTGTGCACCAGGCAATAAAGTTTTTGAAAGATCTGGTAGAAGGCCAGGAGGTAGAGGCATACACAACAGCTCGTTTGTCAGACCACACCGGGTTCTTTGCTGAAATCTGTATCAATGGAACAAATGTCAATGAGAAGATGCTGGAGAGTGGCTTTGCCTTCAGAAAACCAGGCTTGGACCAACGAGGAATGAAAGGAAGAAGTCAGGGTGCTGATGGGGATTCGAGTGGAAATAGGTGAGTAAACAGCACAAAGTGGACTTGGCTCAGCTCAGCATGGCATGGCTTTTGGCGGTTCTGCCAGTTGTAGCAAAAAACTGGCATTATTCTATCACCGAAACAATTCCAAGTGTTGAATCTGCTGTCATTCTGTCATAGCTTCATAGTCGTTGCATCTTTTTGTTATAATGACTTGAATTAACATGGTGGTACCTATCAACAGCAGCAGCAAGAAAGAATGAGAGATGAAGTTTAGATCATGTTTTTTTTGTTATTTTTTTTGTAACAACAGTACGAGGTTGCTGGCAATGATGAACTTCTGTCTGAAATATTTTCTTTTATAGCCAGTGTATAATGCACTTTGCAATGTGGTGCATGAAAAATATACAGAATTCTTGCAGTTCTTCAGACTAATTATAAGCCTATTGTAAACAATCAAAAGATATTCCTCAGCTGCATATTTAATTACATTGAATATTACAAATTTTCTGTCACACAGAATGTATAGTAGAAAAAGAAAATGAGTTTGTAGTCACTTGGCACTTGAAAGAGTTATGAAAGAGATATCTGCCATGCACCTCTTCGTTCTGGCTTTTCAATGCATGCTTATAGATCCCATAGTCTTTCATCTTTTAGTACTGTTCTTACATTTTTAGTCTTTTTAACTCAGTCATTTTGTTTTGTGACTTTGATAACTTTTTGTGCTTTCATATCATATTGCAAATGTTATCTGTGTATTGCATCTGTGTTTATGTTTGCTTATGGAACATGATAGGTTGTGAACTCTACACTTTTATGCACAAATGCCTGACCCTAGTGGTTCCTTCATCTGGCATTGTTAGATATAAGAAGAAGAAATACACTTTTATTGTCAGAGATTTAATAAGTGGAGCCTGTATAATTCAAAGTTGCTGGGAAATGGATTATACTTCCATTTACCAAAGTTCGATTTACCTCGGAGCAGAGAAATAACCATTATTTTGCAGTCTGCCCCATACCAAAATTACATCCCTTTGCAGATCCCCCCCCCCCCCCCCCACACCATATAGTGATATACACACAAATAAAAAAAGATGCAAAGGAACCTGTATGAGTCATGAAATCTTTTGATTATTTCTCTTTTTAGAAGTGACCCTACAGTAACGGTAAAACAAAAAGGCAACATTGAACGATTTAGACCTGGTAGTTGCTGGTCAGCAAACTGTGTTCCCTGTCTTTATCTTGGCCGCATGTATTGTGTGTGACGTCATCAATCGATAAAGACATTCTCCGGTGTATGATGTTCAAATGCAAGACTATAGGCCTACTTCTTTGTCCCGCCTTGCTATCAGTGGCGTGGAATTACTAGTATGCAATGTAACAATGCCATACTCGTCCCCCTTCCCCATCGAGTGTAGTGTGGTGAATGTGTAAACACTGCAGTGATGTATCTGCAGTGCTGAAGTGCTAAGAACCTCGTGTAAGTGAGGTCTTTGTTTCTCCAAGGCCTTACCATAAATTTTTACTTTTGAATACAGTCATGTGATGCTGTATAGCTTAGCGAGCATTACATATAAATGTGTACCAGAATGGCTCTATGTGAGCATGGTGGGCACACTATGCGGCTCGTGATTTTACTGTGTGTAATATATGTTCTACGGTATACCGTTTCTTGGCTGTAAGGTACCTGTTGTGGTTATGTCAGCAATCGATAGATTTACGAGCCATGATGCGAGCACCATCTCGCGTACGCATGTAGTTGGCTGATATAATTGGTCATTGGGGCAGAATCATGTTGCGTGCAGGGGCCCCACCCGTACCACTGCCACCCTCCGCGACATGTTTCTGGGTTGGGACAGCCTACCCATTGCATCATTTTTGGCACCTCTACCCTCCCCCTTGATCGCTGCTAAGAGTAAAGAGTTGTTGAACAGGGCTGTGTCGGCATGTTTGTGGAAACTGGTTTTCACGGCCACTGAGCTGGAAATCAGAATTTACATTGAGCTGATTGATGATAAGAGCCCTCAATCAGCTCTGTTTATCAGAATTGGGGCGGTTCGAACTCAAATTAGCAATGAATGTTTAATATAGATAAAGAAGGAAAAAAAACCTCATTTCAAAATCACCTCGATTTAGCAGAAACCCGAATTACCAAAGTTTGGTTTACCTGGACTCCACTGTAATTATGTCTTGGTCTTTTGAATTTTTAATCCCAAACTGATATTCGGGAATTTAGATTCATCTACATCTTCTACTATCGTACCTGCACAGAAATGATGGTGCTAGTACATCTTCAGCATCTGAAACAAAAGCAGAACAAGAAAAAGAAATAGCCTCAGTGGTGAAGCTGCAAATCACTAAAAAGCCTAAACATGGCATCTTAAAAACATCAAATGCAACCAATAACCAGAACAGGTAAAGGATTTTATGAGTTCCAGTTGAGTTCTCTTTGTTAGTTCACTTTCCTAACATGTGCTTAGGGTCTCTGTTCAGGATGTAAAAAGTCACAAAAGTGTTGTTTTTTTGTTGTTGTTGTTTTTTAACTCTTTTTCATTGTTATTCTAAGAGCAATGTACTGTCAAAAC
Organism: Onchidella celtica; assembly: GCA_963931925.1. Classification (NCBI taxonomy): domain Eukaryota; kingdom Metazoa; phylum Mollusca; class Gastropoda; order Systellommatophora; family Onchidiidae; genus Onchidella; species Onchidella celtica. Next base: position 74,063,552 of record OZ007568.1, read on the forward strand.
TGTGCCAGGATTAATGATAGTTTATTTTAATAGTTTTATCTTTATTCCAAGATGTCAAACGCTTTCTTCATAGTCTCACTACATTGAACCCTTTCAAACCTGTATTCAAACCTGTATAATGCTAGTTTCATGTTTGCATACATCTTTATAGCATAGATAGCTTTGTCCTCTTATTTTATGCATGTTGTATAGAGATCCATTGTAAAAGTAATGAATGGGTTTACCTAAGTGATTGTTGCGTTTAGTAGGGATTCGGTGACAGAACAGGTAAAGGCAACACGCTGTCTGAAGTTCTGAAGTTACCAGCTATTGTACCACCTTTATGTCAAGACATATTTCTCTTAAACTGTGATGGGAGTTTACCTTTCCTGACAAAGTCACCATAATATCCCAAGCCATACTCAGTTGTTTTTTGTTTTTAAAGAAAACGTAGGCATTGTAATCATACACATAAAGCCATATTCAACAAAAGAAAAAAATTAAACAAACAAGCCATTGTTAATGTTTTAAAACTGTCATGAGTGCATGCTTACTGTTTTTCCAGTTGTTGGTTGATTTGCTTCTCTAATGGGGAGGACAAGTACATCTCAAAAATGTTTCAGTAAGAGTCCTGATGTTGTCATTAATGAAATCATTTATGTCATGGAGAGAGTGTGTGATGGAGAGATGTAGCTTCACCTTGACATTTATGAGAGGATCTGTGCCATTTATACCACCTGGGGTGGGTAAATTATTTGATTATTACATTTCCAATGCCACAGAAACAGTGTTCCTTCATCAGTGTTCCCTACAAAGACTAGGGTGTCCTCACCAACCAAATCTGCACCTGTAAAGAGATCTGTTATACCAAAACTGCAGACAGAAGAAAGATCCCATAGGTCTTTAACACCAGTTCATGATCCTAAGAAAGTACTAAATATGAAGCCATATAGTGGCAGGCAAACTCATGATTGGTAAAAATTCTTTTTGTTTCAGTTTTATTTGAGTTTGTGGTGTATTCAGAGTTTGATTTTTCGGAACTTAAAAACACCTTTTTTCTCTCATTTTTTTTTTATATCATGATTTGCTATTATTGACATGTTAAAGTGTTCCAATCACCGATGAAATGGTTCTTCCGCTGGTCATGTTTGTGCCAATCACCAATGTATTGGTGCACAGGAAAGCAAGGCTATTTTGTTTCGGGAAGAAAGAAATTCAACTTTCTATTCATAAATGTTGCTGCAGTTAGACTTCATTCATCTCCGCCACTATTTTCTTCCTGTGTCGGCAAATGTGCAAAAATTCATGACACACAAAGAGTTAGGCAGTTAGATGAGATATTGCAGTTTTTTTAGCTATGTGATTTCCTTAAACCAGATCACACTTCCTATTCATTTAGATTTTCATATCAGCCAAGACATTAAGAGAACTAATAGAAAAACGACACCGAGTGTGCTTGAAGTATACGTGTACTTGCCAACCTTTCTGATTATATCACACTTGTGAGAGCTGAATGTAACAAACCATTTAGGAATGTAAGGAAAACATTTGTGCAGTGAGCTTTAATGCCAAGGATTATCTAACATTCTGAGAATAAATACATGGCCCTGATCTCGCCTGACATAATTTTTGTAGATGCTAGATCAGAATGTCACATTAAATAGAAGTGGATTGTTTAAAAAAAATATCAAGAGATGACTTTAATGTATTGCCTCGTAATTTCCCCTCAAAAGAAATTTTATAACATGTTACACTCTTTGCGTGTAGCACTGAACAAGCACAGTCAGAGTAGTCTTGCATATACATAACATTTCTGTGATTTTTAAAATTCGGCAATTGTGATTACTATACCAATGGAAGTGATGAGTGAATTTCATGCTTTTTATGCTTTGCAAAAATTCACATCTGCACATTTCCTGTAAGTACAGGAGATATATTACTGACTGCCAGCTGTGTTCACAGTTTGTAACAAGTACATTAAATTTTTGCAGCTTGCACTCTTTGGGTTATTTTTGTATCTTGTCAGTTTTTTGTGTCGCACTTTTGACAGATTGGTTGGTTTGTTCATTGTTAGTCAGAGCATTGGAATAGTGAAAGCTGATGTAATCAGTATGTCCTTATCACACATTTTTACACAAATTTTATTGTCTTTCTACTGTATCCAAAACTTTAAAATGTTAACGGTGTATTTGCACAAATATATATGTTTGTAATTCATTGTTAGTCAGAGTATTGGAACAGTGAAAGCTGATGTAATCAATATGTCCTTATCACACATTTTTTACACAAATAATAAACTTTTTAATGTAACCAAAACTAAAATGTTAATGGTGTGCTTGAAAAAAATAGGTATGTTTGTAACAATGAAGTATCCACATATCATTTTACCACCTATGTCTACTAATTTTTATCAGTTTGATTCCCATCATTTTTGTAAACATCTGATGTTATCTTATTTTTCAACATTTTTCATGAGAAACTCATTTGTTACTGTTCAAACATTTTATTAATACCACGAAAGTGTGCTCTGGCAAAGTTGACCTACTGGTGATATGTTGCAGAGAATAATGCTGAAGTGGTGGCACCCTGAGACTGAGAGTTGTCAGTGATAACAAAGTAGATGATATCAGAATTTTCTTTGATGTTATTTTTTTGTGCTTGTATGTTTACTTTCAGTATTAAAGGTGGCATGCTGAATCAGAGAGATGGACCAAGAAAGTTTGAAACAGAAAAGGATGAAATCAACAATCTCAGATGGAAACTAAAGGTAAAATTATTTCAGTCTACTGTTTTCTGATATTTATCATTGTAAAGATGAAACTACACATGGACGACAGGTTCGTCAATTTTCTCATTTTTTGAAGGTCAGTGTTCCATTGTTAACAACATTTAGGCCAGAAAGTATGTATCAATATGTGCACTTCACTTGACCAAAAAAAAAACAAGAGAATATTGGTGTACATATCTTCCCCCCAAACTAGAAATTAGACTTCTGAAAGCATTGGAGAGGAAGAAAGGAGAGTTTGTCCATGTTGATAATCCTGTGGCCATAAATTCTAGCCGCCAATGGTAGTGCAGGCTGGCAGTTGAGTATTATAACGAAGTAGCAAGATGGGCATGACTCAAACAAACAATTTTATCCAGAGTCAGTCTCTCTTTTTTTTTTCTTCAGTAGATTGGAAGGGAAACCAGGATATTCTGAGAAATTGATGGTTTGGTTATTAGAAATTGCATCCAGTTACACCTAAAGATTTCCTCGTGAACGTGTCATGTTTGAGATTATTGCATCTAAAAGTTCAGTGGCAAAGCATATTGGTATATTGAGTGTAACTTCTATTTTTAACTGTTTCAGAATCTGCAGACAGAGTACACAAGCCTATCAAACAAAGCTCAGGAAAATGATTTAACTGGCCAGGTTTGTTTCCAATTTGTTCATGAATAACTTTAGTATTTCGTCACGGAGAGTGATAATGGAGATTCTAGAGTTCGGTTGGAATTCTCTAGTTTTTTTTGGGGGGGGGGGGGGGGGTTATTGCAAGAATTATGTTTACGAATTCACAATTATATGTGTGTTTTGAGAATCCTGATATCTAACCTGAGATTAATGGTGTCTCTCCAGATCTGGCAGGGTAATCACTCAGTCATTATAAACTGCAAAGCTGCAAATCATCGCTGCAGGATTCTAAACGGCTAGCTCTGAAAATGCAGTATGTTGGTTTTTCTCCAGAGTTAAATAGTGACATCACATGACACACCCTATAAATAAAGTTCTGCCAAATTGAACGATTATTTTTATAATAAAATTCAGGGGAAAGATAAAAAGATCATCAACATAGCCAAATAAATGACCAATTCGGGCTTTGCAGTAGGTCTTTATCCAGCTAACTCCAAGTTAGCCATTTAAAGCATCAAAATTTTGGTGGCTGTTTGGCTTTGGTGCAGCACTCTATCCATCTATCTTGGTTCTGCTCCAGAGTTAGCCACTAATAGCAGCAGAATGTCAGTGTCTGAAAGGCTAACTCGACTATTCATGTAACCAATCATAATAATTGATAAAATAAGCTCTGAATATGTAATGGGAAACATTTTTAGTATCAGTACTGATTCCCAGCTCCAAAATGTGTATAATAGCCTTGCTTTTCAGTTTTTTCACTCTCCTGTAAAATTTACAAAAACCGATTTAGCCCTATAGAATCCTGCAGCGACGAAATGCTGATCCATGTTCAGAACATGGCCCACATGAAATTTGTTTGAATGATGCATCACATTGTGTTGTGAAGTGTGTATATAATTAAGCCTAAGTAAATAAGACAATTCCAGATACATTATTTTGCTGCCTTGTTTAAATTTGTATTTTTTGGTCAAATGATGTTGTCTTGACTCCTTTACTCAGTAAACCACAAAACATGTAATCTAGAGTAATTAATGGTAGCAAAACGTGAAGATACCACTAGTATCAGGTCAGTGAATTTAATGTGAAGAATGTTACATGTGCTTTACAGACAAAAAAAAAAAAGTTATGTGTATGGCATATTTTATTCCAGATAAAAAATCTCCAGAATCTGGCAAGTTTGGTGAGAAAACTTCGGTGAGTATTGTTCATACAGGTGAATCATGGAAATGCACAATGGAACATTGATTTGTGCAATTTCATGTGCAACACATATCTTTTGTCTCTGATAGGGTTATCTTCATAGGTGGGAATTGTCCTTATTATCTTTCTCTATTGACTCAGAACTGTGGTAATCAATCTAGATTGATTGTCAGTTTATTAAAGACTGATGTAAATAGTGTTTTTGTTTAAAAATAGGCTTTAATTTTCTGTTTTTCCAGGAAGACGCGATTCTGTTTTATAAGATTGTGAGGAGGTTTGCCTTTGTAATTTTGCTGCAAATACATGAGGAATGGCAGAAGAGTATGCAGTAAAGTCATCGACTGCTTCATCAGTATGACTGTGACCAATCTGCCGAAACCAAAGTGACAAACTCGTTGCTGCCTGGTCTTTATGCCTTGCCAGCTTCATTTTTGTCAGACATTTAAATCTTGCTTACGCTTAAATATTTCTTGTTACCATATGTCTGAGGCAAAAAATGTTTTGTACTTATGCAGTGAGACCATGAAAATCATTTGTAATTGTCCAATTAAATTATAAATTTTTCATGTTCCATCCTATTCTGATTTTAGCAATCAGTTCCCCCTTGACAAGGAAACACCTATGGATGTTGCAGTTACACTGGTTCAGAGTCCAAATAAAATTGATATCAACATGGCTGCATCTCTCCCAGAGGTCATTAATGCAATCAATGCATACAAAAGTACTCAGGATGAGATTCTCAAGTGCTCAGATAATGTAAGTTTTGAATCACAGTGGCATCGCGTGTATTTTCTGTTGTTTTTTTTTAAGGACATGTCTATTCACCATATCCTGAGAAGACTTAAAATTTATGTCAATGCTTCTTGGAGAGCTGCATTACTTGCTTGCAGTTCCAAACATGTAAATGTCAATATCAAAAATTGATTTAACAAAGATATTGATATCTGTGATTAATTAATCATGTCCTTTACATTAACATCATTTCATCTTACACTGGTAATTTCTAAAGTTACGTTATCAAATTGTACCATGAGTACTGGTCTTTCCTGCTTCAGAACTGCAGTATGTTCATCGGCAGGAGTATCTTTGTGTATTGTATTTTAAATTCACTTTATTTTATAGACAATACTGACAGAGAAGATAGAATTGAGGAATACCTTGCGAAGAGATCTGTATGATAAACTGAACACAACCATTGAGGAGTTGACTAAAGTGCCTCTCCAGGACCGTGGAGCTCAAGTTAAGGTAAACTCATAATAGCAAATAACCTACTCTGTAAGACCAGCTTTTCCACCAAGCCCATTCAATTCTACCAAGAACAATCCATTTGCCCTGTTAACACATTCAGCACATAGACACCATACATCCACTGTTTATACCACCCCTAACAATAGTTGCTTCCTATGATTTTCCACATTGAGGCATTGGAATTGGCAGTTGTGTTTTCAAAACAAGGTGGTGTGGCCTCAATCTTTTGTGGGATTTTGCCAAGATTTTTACCATTCATGACTGCACTGACCTTACATATCATACTTCATTCACATCATACCTGTTTCAATTTGTCCGACATTCAGTCCGCTCAGTTTTGCTTACAAAGTCCTTTTAATTGATGGCAAAAAGACTAGTGGTTTTCTTGATGCATAATAATTTGCTGTACAATAGTACTAAGTAGTGAAAGGTAAAATACGACATTCGACTCATTGTGTTTGAATTTCTGCTGCAGGATGTTGTGTCAGCCCTTTCCAAACATTACGATGCCTTCACAAAGTTACCCATACCAAATTTACCTACTTTAGACAGCCTGCTGCCTGCTTTTGAAGAGTGGAAGGTATGTACTTACAACTAACTTTATTTGTATAAAGCTTTGCTGTCACTTGCAACTGTCTCACTCTTAGTTATTATTTCACACCATTATAAGGTACTACTATCTTAATCTGCATGTATTTTTGTCTTTTTTTTTGTCAGTTCTTGGTCTGTAAATGATACAATTGCAAGGCACTACTGCGGTCTTTTTTTTTTAATGGTGAACAAATTTGTATAGATATCTTTAATAAATGCTACAATACAGAGTGACTGTTAAACATTGGGTAATTCTGATATCTTCAGCGATTTTTTTGTGTGTGTATGTGCGTGTAAAATCTTTTCGAATCGTAAAGCAGCTGTTAGTGTCTGTCAGACTGATATCAATAGATCATTCATTGACCCGAATTCTCTTTTCATCTTCCAGGTGAAAAAGAAAGGGGAGGTCATTGGAGCCCGTAGATTGAGTGACACCATGGAATCCTCAGTTGGAACTGTTTTCACACAATTGCAATCAGTAAGTTGTATCCAGTCATGAAATTTCCATTGACGTAAACACACAAGTAATTGGATGAGTATGCATGCATGTTCAGTAAAATAATTGTATTATTTTACAAACATGATTTGTTGAGCTTCATGTCACCACTGCTATACAATAATGGCATGTATGTCCAGACTTAAATGCCAAAAGGCAACTGACGGTGCATTGCGTTTCATTTCTGAGCATGAGGGCTATCAGCTAATATTATAGAAAAGGAATGTGCCAATAGGAAAATGTAATAATCCAATGGAATCATAGTAGCACAAGTCACGAAACAACAGGAAAAGGAACAGTTTTTTTCTTAATGTCTCAAAAGTTTCAAAAATGTCTTATGTCATTAGTGTAGAGCAGTGGCGATGGGGATGTATCAGGGAATGCTGCATTATACACATTTCCAGAAGGACCAAGAAGCTTACCATTTTATGTTTTGAACTGTATGTGTTATAATTATTGTTTCCAAAATGAAATTGTGCTAAATTTGTGTCAGACGACAAACATAAGGATACTGTTCTAATGTATATTTCAATGCTATTTTCAAAATTTCATGTATCAGGGCACTGTGAGGACGACTCATTTCACAATTTTTAGTCTGAGTTGCTGTTCCACTGCTGGTCAGTAACCTTATTTTCAACTTCAATTTCCAGCTCATATCTCTCAGTCTTGAAGTGGAGGAAAGCGAGTTGCCAGAAGATGTGGACAGTACTTTGAAAAGCTATGCTAAGGCTCTGCAGCAGGAAATAGCTGTGGCTGACACAGTGAGTTTGCCTATAAGAAATATTTATACAGAGTTATTTGCATGATCTGGGACATGTTTACTGCATTATACTTTACCCTTAACATACAGGGTCTTGGATGATAAGTTTGATCAAAATGCTGTGGAAAATCACCAGTCTTAGATGTGTAGTGTCATAAATTTTGAGCTGAAACTGTTCTAACCCTATGTCCCTGTATTTTACTTTTGAATGGAGATAACAAAATTTCTGTCACAAACTTGTAAGATTTCGTACCTTGATTGTACATATGATATTCTTCATTATTGAACCCCCTTTTTAGTTAATTTATGATGTTTTTATTTTGGATTTCAGCAGTTGATAGATTTTTTAAATGAAAAATGTCCAACGTCTTGGACATGGAAATAGACAGTTTTGTTTATTTTATCAAACTTTTCATTTCACTACTTTGCAGGAGAGTAGTCCAGATGCAGTGCTCATAGGATCTCTTGTCCAAGTGCTGCTGCGAGATCTGCATGAAGAGAACTTGTGTGTAGAACATCTAAGCAATGTACAGCGTGAATTTACCTCCTTGAAGGAGCAGATTAGCCCTTGGTTGAACACTGCACCTACCACAAGTGATCTGCAGACTGTCAGAGCCAAACTGAAATCACTCAAGTCTAAGCTGAGACATAAGTTGGCGGACAAAGTTGATGCAGAAGAGGTGAGGAAGTGAGAATAGTGCTATGCCTGATATATAATGCATAGACATTATCATTTGAATGCATGTTTAACTCTGTTTGCTGCCAGGAAATGGGAGAGGTGGGGGGGGGGGGGGTTCCTGCGCTGCGCCAAGAGATTTTTAGCTGCAAGAAATAAATTTACAAATTTGGTATTTGTGTGTGTTGGAAACCTAAAGAAATTATAGTAATTAATGTCAGAATTCATATTTTTCTGGAAGACTAATTTCATCAGCAATACAGGGTGGAGAATGAGCGATTATCAGTAGCTAAATAAAAGCAGTGCTGTTGTTAAGACAGACAGAGATGAGACTTTTCCTGCTGGCTTGAAAATGGTATGGAGAGGCTAGTTTCACTGCATGCTGGGGATTTTGTTAATATCTTGTCATTTTACGTTTCAGAATCAAGATGCGGAAGAGCTGGAAGAAATTGCAAAAGATCTCAATGATATTAGAAAGAAAATCCACAAGGCTCTGAAGGAAGAAGATAAATTGATGGTATGATATTTGAAAGTATTTTTGTATCATAGCAACTTTCCCTTAACAAAAATAAAAAAAATAAAAAAAATCTTAAAAGACATCTAGCTTTTGCTAATGGCAGAGAGCATGAAAAAGTATTGGAAAAATAAGTTGTTATTCTTTAATAGATAGTGAATTATTATTCTCATTTTTGTTAACCCCAGTTGTTATAAAGACTTCAAATGTTAGAATTTGGTGTCTGAGTAGAATTTTTTAGGCTGATCCAATAGTGAAGAGGTCTCCTATGTATATTAAAAAAAATAAACAGTTTCTGCTGTTTCCAACACAGCCCATGAAACAGTGATTTTAGGTCCAGCCAGGCCCATGGGGGTAGCACAGTGAAATAATTAATGTTTACAGATTATCTTTAGCAAAGCTCTTTGAAATTATGACTGAGGTAGTAGATGCTAACACAGGAAAGTTACGTAGAGTCCGATGGTAGCATAGTCATCATTTGTGTATCGTAGTTGTTCTGATTTTATAAGTAAATTCTTTTTCTTTCAGTCTGAACTGAGCCAGTTGGCCAATGCACACTTCCCAGAATTACTGAATTCAGAGTCAGATACAGGGTTTAGCACACACTTGGTAAGCACTTCTTCAAAACATTTCCATGAATATAGTGCAAGATATGCAATGATAAACGTAACTGAATGAGCATAAATGACTGGCACTGACCAATTACTATAATTACAAGAAAACGTACAGGTTTTTTTGAAGGTACTGATGTGAAATTGAACAGCTTTATGTAGCATTAAAGATTCTTGATAGTTCGTTTTAGATAAGTATTTACATAGGATGTCACAGTACATATAATGTGCAGTATTTCATGCATTCACGTCTTTTTTTTTTTCCGTGAATGAAATGGGAATGCTGTATTTTTTGCTATTTTCATTTTTATTTTAAAAAATAGGTTTATTTTGCAGGCAATTTAATGCTCCTCGTTATAGCCTGTATTTGTGGTTGCAAATGAGATTCATAAACTGATTGCAGTACATTAGTGCATTTTAGTTCCCTATGTTTTTTTTTATTTTTAAGGAGCTTGCATGGCTTCAAAGGATAAAAATACAGTAAAATTATTCACATTGCTATATTATTACTATATATTATTATACTTGAATTTTAGAAAGTGGATGTGCTGTGGCTAATCTTTATTTCTGTACTTTATTGCAGACTTACAAAGGGCTGGTCAAGGTGTCTCATGCACCTGACCATTTCAAGATGACCAGTATTGGCAGCAGCTCCAGTGGCCTGTTTGTGTCCCAGTACGATGAAGAACCGGTTTTTATCAAGGTACGTCACTCATGGTCACATATCTCGTCTTCCTGTTTGTGATCTTATTTCATTCAGACTTACAGTTTCATTCTTCCTCCTCTGGTACCATATTCATTTTTGAAGTGGAAAAACCTACAGTCAAGGGTGATTAAAAAAGTCTTTGCGGTTAGAACTTGTGAAACGTCATTGAACTTATTTTGATCTCTTTCTAATAGGAGTACTTCCTCAGCAGCGGAAGTCACTTGGATAAAGACGGATTTCTTTCAAATATGGCTTTGTACACAAATGCTTCTTCCAAATACTTGGAGCCTGTTTCCTGTGTTTTCTTCGACAAGGTTTGTATTACATTTACATTCTTATCTACACAGAAAGTTGTAGTGTTATTGTCCCATGGGGAAAGGCCTGAATCAGATTGCATATGTGATGGGATCTGAGAAACCGCGCCACATCGCGAAATTTTGACATGTTTGTTTTAATGCATTTTTCCATTCTATACATGTCTGTGAGGATACAGAACTTTAAATTTTTCAAATATCTTATCTAGAACCGGAGATAATGGCAGTTTAAAGACCAAAAACATGAAAATGCAGAAAACGAGAAAATCGAGTTTAAAGTTTTTATATAGTTTATTTTGCGTTTCTGCACAAACAATGCATACATTAGTGTTTTTTTTTGTACTTAAACATCATCATACATCATATTGCTGAATGACTAAAATGGAATTTGGCATATTTTATGCTAGAAACACTTCAGTATTTAACACAACATAGCTAGATTTAGATCTAGATCTACTAGGCTTAATACTAAGAATGTCGTCTTCATGAGCTTCATCCAGATTATGTGGATCTCCCTCTTCTTCCCCCACAAATCTGGTAGCAAAATAATCTTCAATGACATCAGTCATCCATTCTGTGGGTGCTATTCCACGAAGATTTAGATCTTTTGCTGAGTTTAAAAACTTTGCTATCTCGACAGCTGTTTTCGTTAGCCATCTTGGATTGAGACGCTCTGTCTTAGCAACGACAAACCCACCACAGAATGTAAAAAAAAAAGGCTTTTTCACGATAAAACCAGCACAAATCTAACAGTTGACAGTCAAAAGATTGTTACTTAGTAGATTTAAGCACAGATTGATGAGAAAATTGCGATAATACAGCAAAAATCAAGGGGTGAATCAAAGGTGACGATAACTGAAACTTTGTTTTCATAAGATGCGCAGTTCTTCCAGCTGATTTCTCACTGCTTGTATTCATGCGCATTATACACCAATGAAAACTACAGAAGAAAACGAAACCAAAGGTATGCGGTGTGATTGGGTTTATTTTATGAATGGGTTCGGAAAAAGCATCCGCAAAGGTTCGGTCGTAAACAGAAGAAAGGTCCCAATTTTTTTGCTAAAACCTCGAAAACAAGACCTTTAAAATTGCAATTTAAACATATTTTTAGATTGAATTTGACAAAATCCTTCTAGGACATGCTCTATAAGATGTTTAAGATGCTTTTTATGCAAAAATCTGAAAACTGACCTAGTTCGACCCGATGAGACATTCTTGCCTTTATCTCGTTAGTATTCCCAGCGCGATGCGGCACGGTTTCCCAGATCGCCTCACATATTCAGTGACAAGATTGCGGCTAAGCTTCAAGAAATCTAACTCACCTACAAAAATTCAGCTTATTTAGAGCAAAAATAAATTATGTCCTGATGTCACAGAAAGTTTTACATTGTATTTAAGTGGGTTAAGGCCAATTCCAGTCCTTTATCAAGATCAATAAAATGCTATTGAAATGTTATAATCTGAGGATATGTCAGGATGTCACTTTGTTAATTGATCTCCATGAAGTACAAGTGAAATCCTTCAAAAATGCAGCCTGTTTTCAGCATTTCCCTCTGTCTTATTCTCCAATGACAGAACAATCGCCATGCGTATGTACAAGTCAAGAAGCAGGGAGAACTGCTGTCAAGTTTAATAGAGTCATCAGCTTTGAGTAAACAGGTACACTGCTAGAGTAGTTCAGTGAATTCTATGTCCTAATACTTCCAGTAACTAGAACATGAAATAAACTCAAGTGAGGAGAAGAGGAGGAGGTGCTTATCATTTTTCTTTTAAATAAAACACGAGGCTTTGATACAAGTGTTTTTAAAATAAACTCTTATCATAATGGGTTCAGCTGTGATTTGAATTTCATTAAGAGATACATAGTTATGAATTTTCATATAGAAATTATCACTTGTCTTGAAATTGTACAGATTATGCTCTTCAAATCCTGACCAGTATTTGCAAAGCTTTATTATTTCAAGCCGTTTCACAAGGAGTTTATGATTTGTGTCAGGAAGAAGAGTTATAGATGGTTATAAAATTTGAAAAAGGTCATGTATCTTTAAATTAAACCCCTGATCACTTTTTGCAAAGTTTCCTTATTTCAAGTAACTTCATTGTGAGTTATATTCTGTTTCAGCAATGCCAGTCCATTCTGAAGAGCCTGTGTGTGGCACTTCAAGCACTGAATGTTTACAATTTCGTCCATGGGCAAATTCAGCCAGAGTTTGTTGTAGTAGATGATGAAGGAAATGCAAGGCTTTTACCACCAGATTTTTCTCTTACTGATGTAAGTGCTAATAGAATATGGTGAGGACATCATTCAAGACATTACAGGACTGTTTCTTAAATTGAAGTTCATAAAATTTTTATGATTACATAGCTGCCAACCAGTACGTATTTTACGTATTTACTACGTTTTTTTTTGTTCCAGTACGATAATACGTTTTTGCGTGAAAATTACGTTTTTGAAGAATTTCCCCATTTATACGGAGAAAACATACAACTCTAGAGGATATATTTTATTTTTAATCAGAAGTCTTTTCTATCCAACTCATGAGTCTTGAAGCCGTGAGTCGACATTTAGCGCAAAATATTCAAAGGAATTTCCTTTTGCATCAACATCAAACTTGTCCAGTAAATGCATTGTGAGTCATAAGTCACGTTATCGTGACTTCCAATTTCACCAGTTTCACAAGTCACATGGAGGCAAGTCTGACATTGTGCAATACTGCCAGAACAAGTTAGTATGAAAGAGTTATACAATTCTGAGGACAGTTCATATTATAATAGTCAGTTCTTTCTTTAGAAACAGAAACAGTGGTGATAACAACACATGTAGGAGCATTTGAAGCAAAATATTTGTTTTCTGCTTCTTAAAATCTTATACTGTATTACATTGGGCCTATGTAAAGAGAATAATATTCCATAATGTAACAAAGTGAGGAAATGATGATTTTTCAATGTTGAGGTGGGGTTGGGGGGGGGGGGGGGTGTTGTCGGTGTCTGGTCCGATATCAGGAGTCTGTTTATTAGGTTTTTGAAAGTTGGCAGCTATGTGATTATTTGAAGAAACTGAAAATTAGATTTTAATGCAGAAAGACACTGACATGTTGTAGTGTCTAGAGGTATTGTCCATCATTGCACCAAGTGATGATCACTTTATGAGAGAAACAAATAGAAAGTTGAGTATTCCTTGGGTCTCATGTGACCATTGAGAGAACTGAGTCAGTTTTTCAGTTGACTGAAGATAGATCATTCATGACTGACAGCATCCAGATCTTCCTTTGTTCTAGGTACAGCTTGAAATTTTTTGTTGCGAACATCAGGTAGTTACCCTATTATTTCAGGCTGATAGATGCAGATCTCGCTACACCACCATAAGTGGAGTGGAGATTATAGCACCAGAGATGAAGCAGACCATGATGCCAGCTGAGCCTGCCCACTATGTAGATATTTACTGCTTGGGAGTTTTAGCACTTTGGGTGAGAATAATTACAATTCTTGTGACTGGAATTCATCATGGATTCAAAACAGCATTGAACAGATCAGAAAGTATTTCAAGACTGTAGATACATCATCACCTTAGTTCTGCCTATGCCATTTCCATATCAGTGCACTTTGAGAAAATGCTTTAAAAATTTTGTGGGTAAACTTTAAAAAAGTTGTAGCACAACTTCGTATCACTTTAAAATCTACTTTCAGAGATGTGGTATCTTTACAAATTTCATTGAAATGATAGAATATTTTTTATTATGTCATATTATGGTCATATCTCTCAATTTTTGTAGAAAGTGGAGATACAATAAAGCAGTAATGGGGTGATGATATACTGCTTGAAAGTTTTGGTGAGGATAATGTGACACTTATGACTAGAATTCATTCTGTGTGCAGGCAGCACTGAACAGGCTGGAAAAGTATTTCAATCCAGTATGTTCCTAATATTTCTTACTCGCCTTGATGACATAATGCAGTCTGTCAGGGGCAGAAATGTACCATTGTCTTGAAGTAAAATACAGACTTCAGCTTGTGCTGTTTAAGTTTACCACAGCTCTGAAAACAAATCTGCTATAACTAAAGACAGTATTAAATTATTTGATTGCATGACCAAGGAATGAAATTGGTTCATGAAATGTGAAGCTAATTCATTGGTTGTCCAGAAGCCTCAAATTCCTGAATTGCAGTGAGAGGAAAATTGCTTATAAATTGTACACACAAGAGGTTATGCTTATCTCTGAATACAAGTTGATCTTCATGTATCAGTATCTTTCAAAGCACTTGAACTGCCTAATGCAATGCTATTTCATAGTTTGGTTTGACTTGCTCTTGGGTCTGAGGATGAAATTCTTTGCTGTGTTTCAGATGCATCATCCAAATGTACAGTTTTTAGAAAGAAAAGAAGGAACACTTGACTTTTCAACAGTATCTTTGGTAAGTCTGGTTTTAATGCCCCAACTTTTGTGATTTAAAGAATACAAAAACGAACAAATATGACACATCCTAGTGCATCCTCGGGGAGATGAAACAAAGAAATTTGATTTTATTGTGTAATTGCTGAACACTTGTTTTTGAATTTGTAAGTGACATTTATATAGATAGCAGTTTAAATTTATTTCAAACTGGTGTTCCTTTTGTGTGGCATGACTTTCATTCTTGGGATATTGACTTTAATGTGATTGGCATTTTTTTTCATCACTTTTTTTTTCTTGAAGGATGGATGAGTTCACAGGTTCTCATTATTCGGTCTTGTCCCTCAGTGAAAAATTATTTATTTACTAAGATTTATACATAATCTTGTTCACACAGCTTTGTTAACACTTACATGTAGCAGAGATTAACAGGGATGTAAATCTTCCGTCTTTTCCGTCCAAAGCGCGGTTCCCGACTCTGCCATTTCCTCCCGAGGCGCGATCGCCGACCGTCTGCCACCTTCCGCCAGTAGCACTAACACACACTTCGTCCTCAAATCGGTCGACAGTTCTTTAAGGGTCCCATACACGTACGAGCTAATGGATGGAAACCAGGCACCGCGCCTCACCTCGGACCTGGCTCGGGGTTATTTTTGAACCCACACGCAACAGCCACACCTGGGGGTATTTTTTTCGCGCCAAATTAAAATCACTGCCTGTCTTTAGCTAGTCGCCGAGTCGACACTGGATCTAGAGGCTCATTCATGAACTCAGTGCCGACAGACAAACGAAAGGCTGTCTGTGGACTAATTGTCTATCCTCTGCTAATGAAAAGAAAAAATGTAGGGCGAAAAATAGGACTTTCTGGTCCAAACAATGGCTTCTACACCTTCACTCACACCAACCTTCTCAATAAGTTGTGGTTGTATCCTGGTGACTTTTACAACTACTTGCGTATGGATGAAGGAACCTACATGAGATTGTTGAACCTTTTAACTCATTTAATAGAAACGAAGGAAAATTTCCTCTCATGAACTGTAAAATTGGCAGTCACTTTGAGGTTCCTTGCGACAGGGAGGCCATACGTAGGATTTCTCCCTCTTTATCTTGTTGGAGGAATCCTTGCTTTTCACTCTCCACAGGCAGTCATTACATGTATAATTATAGTTCAATAAATTGCAATGTCCTTGTCACGAGTGGAGTGAGTGCAATTAAGGGGATTGCTACAGAGCGGGTGTAGAGTAAGAAGGGCTCACGGCAGACAAGTGGGGAAAGACGTGAAAGGAAGAGAGTAAAATTAACGCACGAAGACAAGTAAGTTAAAGCGTGCTGTTGTGAGTAGGGGGGGGTCTGAATGAGGCGAAAGCGCTGTATTACTATCACTGCAAGTTAGAAGGTCCTACGGAACGGACGCGAGTAAGAGCCCAGCGGGCGGACATAAGGGGAGCAGTCGAGAGACCAGTGAGAGAGTTTTTCCAGTGATGACTGGTAGGTAGAACGTTGATTGATAATTATGATTGATGTATTATATTATATTCGTCTATTACCATGATGTAAATAAGTATATGTGAGGAATGTGGAAGTCCTTGATATTGGATATAGCAATGTGCGCCATGAGCGATAGATGAAAGTGAGTTCATGGATTTGTAGCGCGAGTGAGTAGTGTGTACTCCGATGGAGGTGTGTTACCGTAAGATGTGCGGTGAGTGAAAGGTGAACTAGTGTGTGTACGCTTCATGGGTTGTAAGGAGAGGTGGAGTGAATAGAAATGGTAGGGTATTATACCAATGTAATGTTATTCTTGTAGGTGTCGAGGACGGGCCGCAGAGCCACCTCGATGAGCACAGGGGATAGGCCAGCATAGGGCCGGAGGCCACACATAGGCCAGAAGTGAGGCTGTCAGTGCAGGACAGTAGAGGCACATAAAGTCGTGGCAGTCAGGCCACGGACAGGGACGTAGATATGAGCGTGAATGTGATAATGTACTATTGCCATGTTGAGGGGCTAGTGAACTAATAATGTGCTATTGAAATGATAATGTCTATTGAATGTGATAATGTGTTATTGCCCTGCTGAGGTGCTAGGGGAGTGCTAAGGTGTAGGACAATAGGAAGGTGATATTGAGAGACTGCGGTGCCAGTGAATTATTAATGTGCTATTAAGACCCTGAGGGGAGAGGCTGAGGCCGAAGTGCCTTTAGGAGTAGCTACCGGGTTGTGGATCCGAGGGAGAGTGCGTGTGAGAATAAGGCCGTTGTACGGCAGTTAATTTCAATAATATAATGTATGTAATTGCGCTATTATCTGTATAATTATGTTTAATAAATGTGTGAGTCTGATGGATTGTTCTGTTAAGTGTTAAACTTGTTTGTTCGTGATTGTTGTCCTGTCATAAACTATTACATCTCCCAGTCTGGGATTTGTGACAGTCCTTTCTTTTGACTACGAAGCCATTTTCACACAATTTCTAGACAGTGTAAAATCAACTGACCCTTCTCTAGGTTAGCAAAATGAACTACAACACACTATATACGCACGGGATACGAGTGACAGACACTCCCTTGTCTAGCCTAGTAGTAGTGTAGTACTAGGCGGGTGACAGAACAATAAATTGTCTTGCAAAATTTTAATTAAACATCGTACCGGCCCGGTGTTTTGTATCAAATTCATGGTAAATTTGATGCTGATTACGAATCTGAGGTCAAAAAAGCAAAAATGTAAAAAAAAATTATTTATTTTTACCCCAACACACCCCTCTACCTGCGGCCCGATGGAAAAATATATGGCAGAGCCTAAATTTCTGGCCCCGTGCCGCACCCCGGGCCCGGCCCCATGAAATCGGCCACACACGCAACGATTTTCGACGGTTTTGGAGATCTGGGGCCAGATCCTTACGTGTGTGGGGCCCTTTAGAAATCTGGCAAACCGAGTAAGGTCTAATCGTGATCTTTTTGCCCAGATTTCTTTTGTTGTTGCCTTTCACTTCCGTTGGCCTAGTGGTGTAGCCTCACTGCCTGTAGCGATGTTCCACATGCGGTTTCCGACACAAAATTTGGTGGTGGTGATGCTAAAAAGCTTTGCCAGCTCTAGACTGGGATTTAAATTATTTTCTCAGTATAAATAAATTTATGATACCAAGTGTTATTGGCGCAGATGGCATGACTCTGAAGAAGTTCAGGTGGCAGTCGGCAATGACTAGATCTAGATCTAGAATCTGGAAAGCTAGAGCTCCAGATCTCCAAGTTTAGATCTAATCTGGTGTAAATCTGAAGAGAATCGGCACGTAGGCCTACGGGGATTTGGTATCAACTTCTTTTTTTAAGAAACTCAGCCAAGACAGTTATGCATTGTGCTTGTTTTGTTCTGGTAAACTACTCTTCATCAGTCCTTCTATAACATAAGACCATAAGTGTAATGGATCTAAAGTACAGCTATTCTATAAAGTCCTGTGTGTGTCAGATTCTTTCTTCTTATTGTCTTTCCCTTAATAGGAAATGGATTTACTGTATAAGTTTAATTTAATTACCAATATCAGGCTTTGTTCTTTTAAAACGGTTGGGATTAATTAGGCCTACACTACATCTTAATCATTTTTTCTGTGCGGTTTCTGGGCATACGGCACAATTTCCTTCCATACTGTCACTGGCTGTTTACATCCCTGGATTAAATTGTGACTTTAAAAACATTTGAAAGTTGAATTCTACATGAGCATTCATTGAATTCACTTGGGGTTAATGAAATGAAATTGAATCTGAAAGGCACTCTTTAGCTGAGTGCCCATCCCAAGGTTCATTTAGTCATAACTCTCTTTTGTGGTACAGTTCACACATTAGAAGACAGTTTCAACATCCAATTATTGAATCTAATCCTGCCCATGTTCTCCATCTGTCATTGCTGCAGGACCGTAACTTGGGAATCTTCTTGATGAAATTGATGTGTCCTAACCCAATGCTGAGGCCCACAGCAGAACAGTGCCTCAGATCAGAGTATCTATGCCAACCTGTTGTAACAGAAACTCCACCAGCCAGAGGACAATCTCCTTTGGTAACTGGAACATATGGGTGAGGCTGGTAGTTTCAGTCAGTTGCACTTCAAACCATATGTTTAATTTTTTAATTTTATTTCAATGATCATTGGCAGAATTTAAGGGGATGGATTTTCAGTAATGTGGAAGTCTTAGTCAGGGGATCACAAATAGCCTGCTTGAACATGGTTCTTTGAGATATACCGTTGTTCTTGTTTGTTGTTGTCTGGCTATTGCCCTGTCACTTGGAAAAGTGACTTTAGAGGTATTAACTCTTTCCCTATGGGCCAGCATTCCACATCTGGATGGAACGCCGCGTGGGTTTATATGCCATACTGTACTGTGCATTTGTAAACAAAGATTGCCTTACTGCACAACAGCTATCCAAACTATACACTTATTGCACACGTGGTATCGCTGGACACGCTAGGACAAAGGAAGCTTTACCAAGAATTCTATTTTCAAGGTTCAACGTCATGGGATGTTAATTTCCAATACAGTGGTCAAGGAATACCTTTACAATGTCACAGCGCAGCTGTGTTGTACTGCCTGCTGCTAGGGAAGCGTGCGACGCAGTGCGCATTTTGCCATAAGGAAAGAGTTAAAGCAGTGGTTCTCAACCTTGTAAAACCACCATAACAATTCAGGTTTGATTCCATTGATCCAGCAATGCTGATCTATAGGGCATGGCAGCTAAGGTCATTAGATTTAAGCAGTGGAGACTGATTTGAACATCAGTAGAAATTCTTTTGTGCAATCTGAAATAAAATAAAAGTAAAAGCAATTCTGTACATTTGCAATACATTGTCACTGTGTTTACAGAGGCCATATGACATGCTGTGCCACGTGGCCTATTTCATTTGTCATGGTCTTTAGAAAAAGTGGACGAAACTGTTTATCAAAACAAAATATTTATATAATGGTGTCACCTGTTTATTGTGGGTAATGATTGGTGCGTCTGATTTTTGTTCACATGAGAGTCGTGTACCTCAAAAGGAAGATAAAAGGTTATTGCAATTTTGATAGTCTAAGTCTGACTCAGTGACAGTATGTGGGTGGATCTGGTGAAATCCGGTGGCTGGAGGTGAAATTTTTGTACCTCTTTAAAAAATCAAAATGAAGTATTTCTAAGATGCTTTCATTCAAGATATTTTAAGTGAATGCAGAAAAATGGCTAATCTTTTGTGTTATAAGTAAATATCAATTTCCATAGAAATTTTTTCCCCCTTTGGAGGGGTTTTCTCAAGAATTTATTCTTTCCCCTAAGTCCAATTTGGCCAGATCCACTCTCAAATTCAGCAGTTATTTAACAGCCCAGCATATTTTCTCCTCAGAGAGGGAACTTTCTCTTGAGTTAAGATAGTGTCAAAACTATGAGGGTGGATTGGAAATAGAATAAGATTAAATCGACATTACAAAATAGCAAGTTGTCACAGATGCCCATGCTCGCGTCCATTTATTCTAATTGAAGAAAATTTTGTTTCTTTGTTTCATTCATCAGAGATGTGAAAGATCCTGCAATGGGCCGCAACTCTGCAAGCCCAGCCTCCATGCTATCTCAAAACAGCAGTGATGGTATTGTATATGCAGAAAGTGGCACAGGCGTTCAAGTAAGCCTATGTATTTTATATTTCTTGAGGGAACAGTGCCATTTTAGTGTAGGACCTCTTGAAAGTGAAAACCCCTGATGAGTTTTGATAATCTGGGGCAGTTGGGAAGTGTTAGTGAACATTTACTTTAAAGGGTAGTTATATTGTTTCTCAGAAAAAAAATTTTTAAGTGCATAGCTGCCAACCAGTACGTATTTTGCGTATTTACTACGTTTTTTTGGTTCCAGTACGTTAATACGTTTTTGTGGTGAAAATTACGTTTTTGAAGAATTTCCCCATTTATACGGAGAAAACATATAACTCTAGAGGAGAAAACAAAACCGTAACTTTTGTATCTAGGCTAGGCCTACCGCTAATATTAGCGCTGGACCTAGCGATTCAACAGGCGCAACCGTAAACACAGCCCTACCATACCATGTCCTGCCGTACTGCGTATGCCCGAACTCGCGATAACTTTCGTATCCCCGCCACGGCCCCACTCAACCAAGCAACAGTAATGTTGCATAATAAGTTATCACGGCATACACCTTCGCATGTGTCCACGCGCTTCGGCCGTTCATCGAGCCCGAGTACGTAAGCACGCCGTGTAGGTCACTCGTATCGTAAACAATGGCGGTCAGTGAGTAAGAACAGTGGACACATTTTATGAAGAGACTTCGTTTTATTTCGCCATTACGTCTTTTTTTTTTGGTTTGGTTTTTTGTTCAGTTTTACATAGCTTACAATCATCTTTGGCGGTGGTAATTCCAGGTAGATCTAGGTCGGCCGTCTTTTAGAATCTTGAACGTAATTGGCGATCACCGATAAACTAGGCCTGGGCTCAGGCGTACGGGTGTGTCAGTGACATAAGAAATCGAAATCAAGAGCCCGTGAGCTGGTAAAACAATAGAAAAAGGTTTAGAACAGTATGGACATGGCTTGTGAAGTGGCTTCAGTTCTAGATCTGTTAGTTACATCTGTCATCTTTTATGCCTAACATGATTTGCGATAATGGATGGATTTATTTTATTTTTAATCAGAAGTCTTTTCTATCCAACTCATGAGTCTTGAAGCCGTGAGTCGACATTTAGCGCAAAATATTCAAAGGAATTTCCTTTTGCATCAACATCAAACTTGTCCAATAAATGCATTGTGAGTCATATATCGTGGCTTCCAATTATACCAGACACATGGAGGCAAGATAGCCGGGAAGATAAGCAACTTTATTCTGGTAATATTTACAGGTCATTAGTTATATACAGTATCGCAGTAGATGTACACAATAATGCATAGAGTAATGAGTGTCACCAAATATCAATAAAGATAAAGTCATTTACACACTTTCATACTTTAGAATAGGTGACCTGATGTATTACCAACTCACTGAGAGTAATGCAACATGAAAAGTAATGTAAGTAAAGTGGTGGTGTTACTTAATCACACAACGCATAAGAGGTAAATTATTTCCCTTACTACGTAATTAAGTGTAGGTCTAACCAAGGGCAGTAACTAAGTAATTACATGTATGCGTAATTTCCCTTGATTATATATGGATATATAACAATAACAACACATGTATGAGCATTTGAAGCAAAATATTTGTTTTCTGCTTTTTAAAATCTTATACTGTATTACATTGGGCCTATGTAAAGAGAATAATATTCCATAATGTAACAAAGTGAGGAAATGATGATTTTTCAATGTTGAGGGGGGGGGGGGGGGGGGTCTGGTCCGATATCAGGAGTCTGTTTTTAGGTTTTTGAAAGTTGGCAGCTATGTAAGTGTATGGTGAAACTCTCAGTTGCTGCTCATAATTGATCTTGGAAAGAAAATGTTATTTATGGTCACTGTCATTGTGCAGTATATATCAAATTACGTTCATCTTTCAGATGATTGCCAACACAAGAGTACCACCTCCTCCCATTGCTGGGGACAGCCCTGGGTCAGGTTCTGCTGCCTCACTCAACAGTTCTTTACCACCCAGCCTGCAGCAGCCTGTTCAAATAACATCTCAGCAACAACTACACCAGCAACAGGTTCAGCAACAGTTACAACAACAGCAATATCAGCTGCAACAGCAGCTTATTCAGCAACAACAACAACAGCAACAACAACAGCAACAACAACAACAGCAGCAGCAGATGCAACAACCACAGGGGCAGATTGCTGTTCAAGGACAAGGTGGAGCCTTTGAAATTGGCACTTTTGATCCTAACGCTTATGAGGTTAGTTGTTGAAATTGGAAAGTTTTCCTTCACCATCTGGATTTACAGTCCTGACAAACATTTCTCTTTCCAGTATTCATGTCAAATCATTTTCTTGACAGAAGTATTGTTCTCAAATTTCAATAGAAATTTTGAGAGGAATGAAGCTTTAAACTCAGTCTGATATTTCTCAGTAGATGGAGACTGGATTAGATGCAGTTAAATAATGCAGATGGATTAGTTTTGTCTGTGTATTGCATTTTTTTTTCACGTCCACATAACAAATTTAATCTAAAGTGTCCATTGTGGAAATGCTTACTGTTCAACCATGAGTCATATTAAGTAAAGAATAAAATTGGGGATTCATCTGAATAACGTTTCATATTATTTTTAACCAGGTGTGAAATGGAATGTTGCATTATATTGTGTTACCTGTGTAAGTTTATTGTCTCTGTGATATAGGTTGTGACCAGCCCTCAGCCGGTAGATGCCAATAGACCTCAGGAGGAAGATGCAGGGGCTGCTTCCGCTGCCGATGCAACAGATCCTGCCAGTGATGATGAGTGGACCAGTGATGATGACTTCAAAGAAGATGAACCAGGAGGTGCTGATGGGAATGTAGAGGAAGAAGAAGCCACTGATGATTGATAAAAGTTACCAGTCTACTCTTATACAGGATTACAGTTTGCTATACATTAGTTTTGCATATATAATTATGCTTTTTCTGTGGCTTGTTAGGCTGTTTACAACTTGGTTTCAGTTTGTTTTATCAAATAATCTTATTGATTCACCGTCAAATACAGTGGAAGGTTTTAATTTTGTGAGAGCTACATGATTTAGGTAATCATTGTTATTTGCCAGATGTGTACATTTACTGACCTCCTGAGACCTCATTGCAAATTTGTACAAATGTGCTACAACATTTCTTAGCGCGAAATTTCCATCAGTTTGATTCTGCAATTTTCTGTCCTCCAGATGTTCGGTCTTTCTTCTTGGTTGATATTAAGCTTTATCTCAGTCAGATTAACAAGGAATTGAGAACTCAAGAACTGTTTTATCCTTGTTGCAATCTTAGAGCAAACTTTGTATTTGAGTTGTTTTGGCTTGTTTTTTTTTTCCTATGAGACAATTGAACAATTAACCGGTTCAACTGGGATGTACTTCTCACTTAATTTCATTCAAGTTGTATTGCACAATAATGTATAAGTGTTCACATACCTTGGTTCCAAGTGGTCTGGTGCTAATAGTAAAAACAGTCTTGTTTATTTTATACTTAACATTTTTATAACCCTTTTTTTAATTCAGTATGGGAGATATGATTACACAGGGATGGTCATGTTTTATGTTAGAAACAAATTTTCACAATTATTCTGATGTAGTGGATGTCTTACAGACAAAGAAGTTTGTTCAGTTATCATAGGTGGGAATTGTCACCACAGGGTGGACCTCTATGTTATCCCGATTCTTGTGTGCCCTCAGCCTGCCCTCACTTAGTATATATTCAGGTGTCCATATGGATTAATAAAATACAAAATTTGAAAGTTTACAGCTAGATTCAGGCCTGTCCAGTGGTTTTGGTCCATTTTTGAGCCGTACAAGATTTTCTAATTTCCACCTATGGTTATGAAATAGATATTATTGTGCAAGTTAATCCAAGTTAAAAAGGACAGTATCACTGCCAATTCTTGTTACATTTAATGTCCTTCGTCACATCAATGTTTTAATCATGCGTAAAGATATCTTTTGTTTACTCTGCTCATCCCCCGAACAACAGAATGATAGATATTTTATAGCTTGACTTTAGTTCTAGAACCTTTGTTCTTAGACTGTCGTCTATTCCTACTTTCTGAAGTAATCACATTTCTTTCATCATTAGCACTTGTACTTGGCACTCAAATGAGATCTGTGTCCTTACTGTCATTGATCTCTTTCATTTTCCTCTTCTTCTTAGGTCAGCCACCTTGCTCGTCAACTTCTTCATCAGAACGTGAATGGCCCTCAGAAATAACAAATTCTGAACCAGAATCAAAGTAAAACAAATCGTCGTCTGAATCAAAACTATTCAGGAAACCAAGTTCAAAGAGTGGTTTCCTAGATCTAGCTCATTTTACATCCGAAGTTGAAGGTTCCTTTGTGCTGCGGACGTCCGTAATTTGTGTTTTAGTGTCCTGTGTAACTGGGTGTTTAACACTGCATTATACTCACCAGCAATAAAACAATTCATTCAAAACTAGCTAGGTTGTCAAACTGGATATGGGAAATGCTAAATATTGCAGAATAGCTGCAAGGGCTGTCAACAGCAGAATTGCAAAGCCATTTAATTATGCCTTACCTTGTACAGGTTCATGGGAAACATTTCATTTAGGTACTCCAAACCAATTTTTCAGAATGGAGATTCCTAAAAATAATTTGTTTCATTGAATAGAGCTGTTTATTCTGAACATTTTTGACAAATTTATTACTATATCTTCAAAATCAAAGAAGTCATGCAATTTTTAGTTTTCAATAATTTCACCTCATTTTGCACTACAGCCAGAAGCTATTTTCAGTGAGCTGTAATTTAAGAAAGAAACATCGCAGGACAATCAGTTCTTATGGGGAAAATTCAAACATTACCAATAATGTTTTATTATCACAAAGGTGGCTTCGCAGCAAATACTGCAGAATTTGTAAAGGGAGACAAAAAAGTGAAATTTTGGCTATTTTCAAAAAATCATAGACCACTCAAATTAATTGGAATTAAAAGATCTATTTTCATGGAAAGATATAAAATGCCTTAAACGTTCACAAACTGTGCCAAATACATTTGAATATCATCATGTAACAAAAAGTGTAAAAAACAAAACAACAAAAAAAACTTGACAGCTTGTAGGTCCTTTGGATCAGCTACAATGTTTACTATAGTTTATGAAACCAAAGAAAATAGACACAAATTCTAGCTGCAATCTTATTTAGATGTTGACAAATAATATTATAATGTATAGCAACCATTTGAGCACTACTTATAGGGGATAACGAAGAGGAAGCTTTCTACCTATGTCACTTTTGCCAATATTAACTATCTGCAGTAATTAATTAATAAACCAACAAAAAAATTATTCACCATTGTTGACCTCTCAGGAAAGATCATTTCACATTGTTTCTTGTTTTTGATTGCATGGCTGATCGGGTGGATGAACCGTAGTGAAATTTTTGTATTTTGTGTAAAAATAAACACATAGGATGCCAGGAAATTCTGTCTAAGCTTGTAGTTTTTTTTTAAGAAAAACAACAAAATTTTCCAAATTTATTGACTTATGGCGACTACATCGAAGTGGTATGTATAGAATAGCACCCTCTTCCACTTTAACATGGCAGCAGTGGCAAAATACGATATTCTCATCTTTTGTAGGCTACATAACTTTCATACAGTAAAAGCAAAACATTGAGGGAATGAAAAATAACCATGTGAAAGTACTTTGAATGAATATTTTAGTGATACACAAGTCCACCATATAAAGTGGATTTAACAAGATCAACCGAAGGGTGACAGTTGGGCTTTCCTCTCACTTTTCCACTGTGTAGCAGAGAAATACCAGTTTGAAGGACCAATTTCATTTACTCCATGGCTTTCACCATATGTCATAACAATAGAAAATCATAGGGTTTTGTATTTTACAGCATCAGTCATGCAGGTGACGAAGGGATTAACTAAAACAGTTTACTTACCGTGATTTCCATTTACTTTGTTATATATTCTGGTCGTCGTCATGGGTGATCTGTGAGATGCAAATTTCAGTCCTTTCTGTGGGAACTGAAACATATGCAGGGTCTGTAAAGAAGTGTACTTAATAATAGTGCATTGTCTTGATGCAGCTTGCATAGCAGGGTAACAATTTTGGTTTTACTTCTTATGTTGTGTTAGAGCATTCTCCTAGGCAGTACATGTTTTTATGTATCAGTCTGAAACCTTCTCAGATTCAGATTCATAAGCCTTTGTACATTTTGACTATTTTGATGAAGTAAATAGTTTTGACCTGCAGTAAGAACTGTTGTTTACGCCAGCTTTGAATTTTCTCTGTAACAGCCAATGTTTAATTTTGTTCCGAAGGAAGTTTTTCTTGTCATCAATCCTACTATTTTGTTGTGAGTGTGAAAGTGCTGAAATGAAGATGATACATCTTCTCAGGAAAAGCAGTCAGCGTCTTTTAAGGACAGCAGGTGTTTATCATGTTCTGGAAATGAGCAGTCATGTATGAATGGGCTTTTATCTCAACATTCATCACCGTAGATTCAACTTTGAAGTTGATAGCTCCAAGTTTCTTTCACTGAATTATTCATTATGCAAGTTTACTATGCTTGTTCTTTTATTTCAGAGTAATCCAGTAGAGAAAAAACCACAGGTCTTGCATAATTTCATTTATTTCCAAAGCATTGTAATTTGAAACAATACATGCTGAGGTTATGCAATGATTTTTTTTAACCAAGTGATCCCCATTGCACCATTTTTTAAATGTTTCAGATCCCAGTTCATATACAGAACATTTATATGTCTTATCTTACAGAATGATCGTTCTTCCTCTATGGTTGCTCTTATCACCTGCTTATTCTGCTGAGTATTTTGCAAGCGCAAGTTAAATCAGAGTCATATTATCGGTGTTTATATTTTTTTTAGCATCTTTTTAATGTAATTTTTTTTTTCAAAACTGATCTACCATGATTGTTCCTTGACATAAGTGACATCTGAAATGCAGGCCAGAGAGAAATTGGGAAATGTGCTTCGACCAAGATTTTAGGGGACTTTACATTTCCTGTAGGCTTGTATGTCTCATACCAAATCTCAATTACCGGTGATAGCGAAAGATGAAAATGTAAGATCCCAGCTCAATCTGTATTTTGTATTTGATTCGGGCAGTGGTTACCATTAATTGTTATAACAAGTCAAAATGAGTTGTATTTCACTTCTGTATAGAAAATTTGCCTATGGCACCCATAAAAAATTGTGAGATATGTCTGAATTCACATACTTATGAACGAAATTGCTTATCTGAATTCAGAATATTATCAAACACATGTACATGTATAGAGAGGCAGATAAAATTACCAAAGACTGTGTTACTATGTGGTTCAGCCAGACACTTGAGAACCAGATATACCCATCATGAATTTGCATTCGAGCTAGAACATGCAGCAAGTGTACAGTTTGACATACATAGAATCTGTGTGTAATTATTTTGGAGTTTTCTTCCATACAACATTCAGTTTGCTTGCTCTGATTTGCATTATCTGTCACTCACTCTCTTCTGTGGAATATTAAGAGAAAGGGGGTCTTGATGAATTGGTCAACCATGCTGACTGTAATATCTATTCAAAAGATTGCATTTGTTAATACAGGAGAAGTGGGGACAACCTGTATTAGGTCTTTGAAATATGCTCAGATTTTTCACAAGGAAGGAGGGCAATGTGAGAGGGGCAGTGTTTAGTGTGAATTATACAAATCTTGTGTTTGCTAAAGTCATTAGCAACTCAATAAAATTTACTTAAAGCTCAGCGATTAGTGATTTGCAGCTCTGTATTCTGCGCAATTGAAAATGAGATATTGAATACATTTCCTTTTAATGACGCAGTATTTCCATCTTTTATAATGTCATATCACCATTTCTTGTATTGATATAGCAAAAAGTAATAAAAGTGATTCATTTGTTACATATCTCACTAATATGTCACGAGTCAGTTATATTTGGAACTCAAAGCATTGTTTTGATGCAGTTCATTATTTTCCCCCAAAAATTCTTTCTTATGCCACTCATTTTCATTTCATTGTGGAGAAGGGGCATCTTAAGATCTTGCAGGATAACAGAAATCTCAGTGATAATATTATTCAGTTTTAACTTATGTGGTTTTTTACAGTGTAAGTGTAAGAGAAATGGGGGAAAGAGAAGATTTGGATAAATAGAGAGATGAACAAAAGGAAATAATGAAGTAAAAGTGGTGGAGAGGAAAAAAAAAGGCAAAGGTCATGAATGGTGAGGGAAGATGACAAATGGACAGAAGTGGGTTCCAAGAGTAAGACGATGGGACACGAAGAAGAGAGTGAGATGCCTGATATCATAGATACAAGAAGTATCTTTGCTGATATTCACATAATATAAAGGGAAAAAAATCACACAGCTCCATATTTTTTGAGGGAGAGAGGGGGGAGAGGTCGGTTCTGTCAGCAATTTTTGTTCAAGGTAATGATATTCTGTAGGTATTTTTGAATTTTTTAAATTATCTACCCACACAATGCTGATAAAACAACCCCAAACACATTCAGCAGTAAAGCCACAGAAAGGAAAAAAAAAACAAAACACTGCTCCAAATTTTTTTTTTCTGGGTCAGTTTTGTCAATGTCAGCAATTTTTGTTCATGGTAATGATATACATGTAGTTTTTTTTATTTTTTATTATCCATCCACACAATGCCCATAACACAAATCCAAATCCATTGAACAGTAAAGCCACTGAATAGGAAATACCAAAACTTTGCAACAACAACAGTTTATTGATTGATGCTAAGAAAAATGATGTACAAGTAGGCTACAAGACAACATTAAATAAAAAATTACTCAAATGACCTGAAAAAAAAAAGGGAATGCTGTAGGCAGGCATTACAGTCAGCTCAATGCACAAACTCAGAAGTGTAAAAGGAAATCCATGGTGTCAGGTGTAAACCGGCCAAGTCCAATTTGACAAGGTGGTCTAGAGGCAAGGTGCTCGCCTCTCATGCCAAGGGTCCCGGGTTCTAAACCCGGCCGGTGCAGGCATGTTGGAAGTTTGGGATTTTTCTCATATTTTCATGTCCCTGATCCTATTGAGGGGTAGGATCGAGTACCTAGTCTTCTCGGATAAGGACGAAAAAATTCGGAGGGCCCGTGTGCACGTTGCGCACGTTAAAGATACCTTGGCAGTTGGAAATCGTAAAGAGCAGGCCGAACGGGCCGCTGCCCGGGCAAAATTAAATAAAATGCATCCCTACCACCCACTCCCCCTCATCCCCCCCCCCCCCCCCCACCACTAAAAAAAAAAACAAAAAAAAACCGCTGACCGGCGCTGCACTGTGGCGACGACGTGCCCGCTCCAGTTGTAACTGGGGTGCAATGGCACAAAGGCAAAATTTCCCAAATGGGATTAAAGAGTTATACAAATACAAATACAAATACAAAAATTTCATATTACTTTATATAGTACATGCACCAATTTATGAATCTTGGAATCTTGCATCACATGGAAAAGTAGCTGTTACCATTATCCAGTAGAAATACTCAAAATAAGGGTGTGATCAAACCAGCTAGGTCCATTTCCCATTTGTTTTATCGGCAGTTTTTTGTTTCTCATGTAAAATTTGTATATTTCAACTTGGGTGATTTGCTCCTGACACCATCAAAATATTAAACGCCGGAGTTCACGACCTTAGTTCTTGTTTGTTCCAATTCTATTTTTCGCATAACTGAGAAATTCAATCTTCAACTTTTGCAGCTTCAGTATTATGGGCTGTTGTTAGGGGATTATAGTACAATTTTACACAGTAGTAAGCTATATTTGAACAGTGACCACAACTCAGTATTCTCTCTATTCAGCTTTGTAATAAGACTACAGTCCCTGCACAACAGCCATGAAATAAACATAGCCTAAAATTATACCACATAACCAGTGGCAGTTTGGCAAAATGGATAAGACACCTGCACAGAAACCAGTGGTACGGATTCAAATCCAAAGAAGAGCCTGGCGGGAAAACAAAAAAAATCCAAAGAAGAGCTTGGCGACAGAAAAAAAAAGGGGGGGGGGGGAGGGGTTGACGAACACTGAGAGTCATGAACTCAGTGATGCCAGGATTCTAGAAGATGTCAGGAAGTTAAAGGCCGAGACATCTAATGAAAGAATCCACTCTTCCTCTGAAGATCGTCATCTACAGTGCAATCCTGATATCTCGTCATCAGTGGGACCGTCTGACTTGTGTCGAGTAAAGAGAAAGTCGAAATAGCAGATTAGTGGCGGAAGAGAAGAAAAAATGGATCAAACATCACCATAATGGGAAGTGTCCAATAAATTATAACTCAATTATGTCCCCTTTTCTTTTAATTATCGGTATACATGTATTGTCATCTGTTCCTCCAATATTACTGTTGTGCAGAGCACAGGCGTGGCAAAGATTTGCCGATATCCGCCAAATGCTGTAGCTATCATTAATGCACAGTTTTTTTGTTTTTTTTTACCTCGACCTGACTGTTTCTTCAGAAGAAGTGATGATACCGATACACACACAGTACGGCAGTTAACCAAGAGATCTAGGTCAAGGCCTAGTATCAACGGCGCACGAATGTTTTGTGGGAAAAAAAAAATTACTCAGTCTGTAGTATATGTACTCTGTACATTTACTGCCCTACGCTTATGCAAGGCACTCCACATTCGCATTACTAAAGCCAAGGATCATCCTCTGTGTCCACACACCCCCTCTCCTACCCCTCCCCACCAGCACCGCAAAAGAAATAAAGGGGTCTTATATGGGGGGAGTTGCGTGGGCATTTTTGGTAGACTGAACAGTAGTAGATCTAGTGCACTTATTTTGCCGTGATCGGGAAGAAATGTGTCGATATAAGAGGAACGAATGGAATAACACGTCGAGTTACCGGGAAATATTTAGTAGCACTAAAGAAAGAAGAGGTTGGGACTTAAAAATTGTGTCGAGTTACCCAGAATGTCGAGATAAGTGGATTGGACTGTATATTGCTCCACCTGAGGAGTTTCTTACCACTCTATTCAGCTTTGTAATTAGACTTCAGTCGCTGGACAACAGCCATTACGATAAGGCGTTGGAATAAACTGAAACTGTGAAACAGCTTGAAAAGTGCCATAATGCATTTAAGCGCCGAAGTGTGCATTTGTTACACCCCTTGTACATACTAAAAGATCTCCAGTTTTTTTCAGAAAATGTAGATAGAACAAACAAGAACTAAGATCACGAGTTGTAGAATCAACTTGCATTATCTACAACTTCAAGAAAAGTAAAGAAACTATCATTCATTTCTAATGTTTTGCTGAACAGCATCAAGCTGAATTCCTCAAAAAAATGATATCCACTAGGCTGATAACAATTTCATAATAACTGATGTTATCACTAGATCTTTTTACTGTTGACCATCATTTTCAGCATTGTCAAATTAGTAGTAATAAATGCAAAACACAGTAGTTTCCCCCTAATTTCTTACAGCAATGGGACGGGTGGGGGGGGGGGGGGGGGGGAGCTTGCATGTGAAGCACAATGGGTGACCATAGGTGAAAGTTGGCTAGAAAAATCCAACACTGCTGAAATTTAACTGCTTTCATCATGCCCCTTCAGAAATTTGTTCATTAGTTTCATGGAATACAAGTGCACATCCTGGTGTTCATAGGATAATCATGAGTGTGGCATGTATAAGAAATTAGTTAAAATCAAATCTCCAACCCTGAATTTCCTGCATGAAGCATTAGACAATATGAATCTTGATGATACATGCACTTGTTAATAATTCTTTCTGATTACAGATCTGGAGAAAATTTGAAAAAATGAACACATTATTGGCATTACCAGTAATCTAAATATCCTGAACTCGTACCTTGGGCAGGGTGACTTACAACAAATGAATAATACACATACATTGACCTAAATGGGAAACAACAAAGTTCTGATAACATTCAACAAAATTAATATGGCATGTCCTTGGGAATTCTGAGATTATATCCATTTCTTCTAAATTTCCAACTTTGTTGAGGCTGTCATGGTGTCTTTGTACTTGGAAAGCACTGGCTCCACTTCTTGAGTCAAGAACTTTTCCACCTGCCAAAAAAAAACAAAAAAACAACATAAGCTAAATAAGTGATATTTTCCTCATATTGTAGAGCACAACATGCATGCCAACTGAATAAGACATGAATTACCAATGGCAAAGATCAATGCCAACACCAGTTCAGAATTATACTGTTTTCCACAGTATTTATAATAATTTATAAAGCTGGCACTAAAACTAGAAATTACTTCCTTCGTATAATATGCACCCTGCATGGTGCAATGCATATTTGGAACAAAAATAGACAATCAACAAAAGAATAAGATGCTATGTTCTTCCAAAGATAAAAGCTCAAATTTTAGATAAGGAAAGCTCTATTTAAAACAACACACCAGTCAATATTTTCATATCCTGTGTGTTGAATTGTACTCTTGAATTCGTAGTGCCTTATCAACATTTCAATTAATTTATAGGTTCTTATATAACTGATTCATCAAAACTATGATTTCAAAAGTTATGCCTGCCTCATTTGTTCTACTGTAAGAAGAAAATCAATCTCATATCTAAAGTGAAACCACTCTTCCTGGGACACTTATGTCTCCAAGAAAGTTTTCCGATCGTTTGTTCCACTGACAGAAGAAAAAAAATCTCTCATACATAAATTATTGAAATCACTCTACCTGAGACACTGATGTCCCCAAGAAAGTTGTTGGGTCAACACAGCTGTTCAAATTGTCAAGAATGGGTGAGAAATATGGGTCCAATTTAACTCTGTCCAACAGATCACATGGCAGACCCTCGTGTTTCATTAGGGAGGCACTCTGGATGGCTAGACTACGAATCTTTTCATGACATTCCTGCCAGAAAGTGAGAAGTTTTCCTGCCATGAAAACTGATAAAGGCACAGATCAATCACACTGTCATAGTCTCCTATAGATTTTATGCACACACATCCTAATTAGGACACAGTGCATATTAACATCTAGATTTTTAAAAAGTCACAAATATTTTTTCTGAGAAAAATGATGGGGAACATTGTATTGTGCTGACACAGGGAACAAAAGTGAACTGACTGACTTTTGCCTTTGCATTATAGATATAGAGACAATACTATTTAACAGGACCATTGTTTGTGTGCTCAGACTATGTTTGAAATAGACTGCTGGAGCCGTAGCATGGTAAGAGTCTGTGACTTGGATGTGAGAGGTCATCTCAAGCTCCAATCCTGTTACTGAAAGGGCTCAACCAAACTTTTCATGCTGTTTTTAAGGAACTCTCACTTACTGGCTCCCTGACAGGGCCCCAAGCCTCATCTCTGATGTAGTCTAATTCAATGAAATTTCAGTTTAACTCTTTATGCGGCTCATGAAATTCATGTTCAATTCCAATTAAGTGTTTACGAAACACAATTTTTGTAAATACAATTCACTGTTGTACATTCAAACCTGAATATTTTAAATCTACATTCATTTTCACACAATTTCATATTTTCATTTTCACACAATTTCATATTTTCATTTTCACACAATTTCATATTTTTTGGTTGTCTATTGAGGGAACAAAATGGTGGCTCAAATATAGCTTGGTCCAACCGTGGAATACTGCCCAGAATGTGTGGTAGGGAAAGAGTTAAAAAAAAAAAAAAAAGGAAAAGAATTTTTATTCAAATTTGGCACTTCACAGACAATTTTGCTCTCAACACACGACGTGGTCAACATACAACATACATGTATTTCCTCTACACTAAAAGATAGCAACTGAATACTTGAATGACTTATGGAAATGATATCAATGGTTATATGAATCTTCTTTGTGTACACAGTATTGAAATACTGAATTAATAAGGAGCATACCTGACGATTTCCTCCTGATTTCACCATAGCCATGATGATATTCTCACTAGCCATAAATGGAAGCTCATCATTCAGCCTTCTCTGTATAACCTGTCAAGATAAATGAGCATAAAATTATCACAGTTGGAGAGAAGTGAATCAGAAACTTGATAATTTAAGTGAAGTATTGCTGAGACTGATCCACAAAAATAATGATATATTCGGTATATTCATTTGGCTGTGCAGACCAATCTGCTTACCAGAACCAGTTTACCATTTGGCTACTGGGGTAAATGTTGTGTCTTCTAACAAGTAAGCACAAAATATGAATAAATATGATTACTAAGCCTATCCAGTTCGCAGAAAAGAACTGGACACTAATCTCTCTAGCATCACTCGTCTTCAGACACCTGAACACAAGCGTACTCATATCTGTTCTTGCTTGAGCCTTCTATACAACATATATATATGACTCATTGCAAAATAAGAACAGCCCAAATCTACCTGCCAAAGTATAGTTTTTAAACTGCCTATAGCTATTTAAATGTGCAAAACTGAATACTACTCAATGAAGGAAAGTTGTTGGTCACATCGAAGTTGTGTGATATGTCATGTGTACACATTTCTTTCTTTTGTTTCAGTTTATTAGAATTAGTGCCCTTGATTTAACAATAGCCATTGTTTTTGTCAGTGTGCACACAAAAAGTCGGACGCAAACTCATTAATATCGACCATAATGCACCTTAGCCCACGGCAATACCGATTTTCAGCCTAATTTCTTTATTATTGGTGAAGATGCGACTGTTGGAACAGCCACATGCACTTTTACAGCATGTAATTATCTAAATAGATCCACGAAATAACAGTGTGCACACATGGACAATAAAAACCCTCGAAAAGAAAATAAACTGATTTAAAGTGAAAAAAAACCGATCTTCGCATTTTTATTGCCCAAAATCGAATAGTAAATTCTTTATCTTTATGAAATGATGTGTTTTAAACCTCTAAGATACCATTATTGGTCACAATTTAATTGACAGTTCATAGCAGGGTACAATCACAGGTAGATTTGGGCTGTTCTTATTTTGCAATGACTCATATACACACGCTCAACATGTAAACAAGCACAGCAAATGCTTACATAGTGCCGCTATATGTATGCTTCAGACTTAGCAGCATGAAACAATCAAATTTACCCAGACTCCACTAAAGTCTGTTCACACCATTGGAAAAATCGATATATGTAAGATACACTGGCTCATTACATGTAGTAAATAATCAGCAGAAATATCAAGATCAAAATTATATGCTCTCCCGAGTCTTTAACAAAAGCGTGTATACATGTAGATGAACATAATTACATGTACATATCTGACTATTATATGACCAGTTTGTGGAAAAAAAAAAAAGGACTTGAAGGTAAGTCTATCTAGCACCATTCCACTAAAGAAACCTGACAATGCTGTGGTATACATGTATTATGTTCATCTAATAATTTACATAAAATCATGATCCAAATAGCAAAGTACTGTTGCCATTTTTTTCACTAGCCAGGGTGCATTCTATTTGATGTTCTGTGTCTCCAAGTACATAGATTACAAAAAAAACAACAAAAGTATCGCCTAATCTTTCAATTTTGCTCTGCACATCTTTCACTTGCAGAAAACTTGCCCTTACGTGGTCTTGATCTATATTACATGTATAAGACTGTTTCAGAAAGGTAACTGCAGTGAATGAAGTGTACAGCCAAACCACACGTTGGTAGCAGTTGATTCAAGATTAAGAATGCAAATACATGTATTCATTTCAGACAAAGCCTGAATTATACTATGATCAGCACATACTACATGTACACTCTTCCAAAAAGAAGCAAATGTATGGAAACCAAAGAAAACTCATGAAGTTGAAACAGCTATGAATTTAGAACTGCTTATAAAAAGCGGGTGTTGAAAGGCAAAACAGTGTTTGAAATGTGATTTCTGTGAAACTAATTACAAGGTTAATTTAAACCACACACTGTTTTTTTTTTTTTCCAATTGCATAAAACATTTAAAAATAACTTGAATGCATTAAAAGTTTATGTTTTTCTTGTACCAATCGATTAAAATTAATAAAATCAAAACTGAAAACGTTCAAGGATGTAATTTCATTTCAAAAGCAGCCTGGAAGCAAAACATACCAACTGATGCCTGAATCATGTCTGGTCTGTGAAAATTATTTGAGGCTTCAAATAATTTCTTTTTTCTTTTTTTGGTGTTGAATAGACCATACATTTACAAGTATTAAAAACTCACATACAATCATTGAATAAACATGGACTCTAAAAAAGAAAGAAAATTGGCACAATTCATCTCTAAAAACATACCAAATTCAAATAATAAAACCTCAAAACCTGCCAGCACAACAGCTATTATAACATGATAATAAATAGTTTTATAAATGTGTCATTGCTGTCCTGTGGTGGTGGCCATTCATGCTATCTCACTCACTACATCTCCTTTAGTGATTTGTGTCTTTCTACACCATTTCTTCAAATTTTCAATTTATTTTGTGTAAACTAAGATTTCTCATGGCACACAACAACCCAGTCTTCAAGAATTATGAACTTTGAGGCTTTCCATATAAAAAAAAAAAAAAAATTTATGAAAGTTTGCTAAGATTTGCACTTACAAAAGTTAGGTGAACAATCTTGCACCTAGAACAATGTTTTTCAACGTGGGCGATATTGCCCCTGGGGAAAAGATTTCAATTTCAAGGGGGGTGAAAACAAAGAAAAGGGCGACAAGGGGGGAAGAAAATTTGGAGCCTATGGGGAGGAAGATCGCACGAAAAAGGTTGATAACCACTGATCTAGAACATTCCATCTGTCCTCATTTGTTTGTGTATATTTACACTGTATTGTCTCAAAAGTACATTAAAATGTCCAGTGTGCCGTGACATCATACCTTTGGGTACACGACCATGCCTTCAAAAACATTCTGAAGTGTATTGATGATGGCATCTGCAGCAAGAAATGATTCAGCCAGTACCACACGACGATTAGCACTGTCGTCCAGTGTCCTCTCCATCCATTGGACAGCCGCAGTTTGCAGTGGATTTTGTACCATACTGATCAGCAGACGAGCCAGGGAGCAGCACCTTTCACTTCTCATGGGATTACGTTTATATGGCATGGCACTGGAACCTGGATACAGGAACAAAATCAAATTTAATCCTCATGTGGATCATGCATCTGATCTTCTGTATGAGTTCAAGTTTGAGTTTTACGGCATGTTGGCACGATAACGGCCACACTGCCCCTTCTTTTGTACAAAGACGCTGATTTAAATTTTTATCTATGAGAAACCCATGTGACAAGACTTTAAGAGGCTTCATAAGCGACCTGCATGTTATGGGAACTCAGATTTCATTTATTACTCCACACTATTACAATAATTGTACATGTACATACAAAGTCTCCCTATTTTAATGTCACAAGTGAGTCAAAGACAGTTATTTTTTAACTAAGTGTAGGGTATTACAATAATTGTACACAAAGTCTTCGTATTTTGGTGCAACACGCAAGTCAAAGACAATTATTTTTGAAGTATGTGAAAGGCATTACAATAACTGTATACAAAGTTTCCCTTTTTTTAATGCAACAAGCCAGTCAAAGGCAGTTATTTTTGAAGTGAGTGAAAGGTTACATGAAGACAGTTGCAGGGATAGGTCAGAGGAGCTTACCAATTTGGTCTGCTTCAAATGGCTCTTCCAGTTCTTTAAAACTGGCCAGCAGTCGAATGTCAGTACATATCTGTAAAGGGAAAGAAAAACAAACAAGATAATCAATGTGTGCCAACAAATTTTGTTGAAAAGAGAAAGGAAGAAAACAAGCAATAACAAAAAATAATAATAAATCAGAACACTAATCATTACAAAATACCAGAACTTTTGATTACAAGAGGGGAAAATGTGGGCGGCTCTGACAAAATTGGGCTAAACGTGAAATTTGTACACCACTTTAAAACATCGAAATAAGATATTTCTAAGAGGATTTCAAGCAAGCTTTTTAACTGAATGCAGAAAAATGGTTAATCTTTCACATTATAAGCAAATCCCAATTTCCATCAGAAAAAAAACGTTCCCCTTCTGGAGTGGTTTTCTCAAGTATTTGGTCTTTAACCTTACGCCTGATTTCGTCAGATCCACTCACAAATGATAAATATTAAAAGAAGATGAGGGAAGTGCTGAAAGAAGACTGTTATGAGGCTTTTAATAGTTGCATGTGTTCATGCTGGTATGTCACAATATCACAGCTGTTTTAGCTGTACAGCAAAACGGGTTTTCGCATTAAAGTACATCTTTGTAAAGTATCATTACATAATACACCCAATATACTTCAGCTTTTCGGCTGGAAACGAAAGAAAGCTTCGGTTTTCATAACCGTGCGTTAATATCTGACCACTTACACTCAGTCATATGATAAAATGTGGCAACCTTATACCCCTGCATTCATTGTGATAATGCCTTTTTTTCCCCACTTCCCGTCCTATTCTTTTCAGTGCCATACAAAACAATTTTTGAGAATTTTACCATTGTAATCAAATTTATAGGAAACTATTCAATTCTATTTGTGAAATTTAAATGAATGAAGCTCTGAAACCAAATGATCATAAGTAACACCTCCCCAGCCCCCATCCCAAAATGAAAGGTACAAAGGGGCCATTATCTCGCCGATGCGCCGTAAAAAACTCTCCTATGGTAGGCAGAGGACGCAACAAAGTGGTCGTAACTGACTCGTGACCATGCCTGTGTACGACTGATAAGTGCTTTTCACAGCCAGCTTGCCTACTACCGTGGGTAGAATAACAACTTATTTACCAGCTAGGTATAGAATTACATTTTGTACTAGTAAAAATACAAAAACCCTGAAGACATCTGATCCCGAACGTGAGAGGGCAAGGAGAGGGCATAAGGATACGTGTGGACAGTGCCTAGTTGATGGTACCTTTCATGCTTGAGACTCTTGTCAATTTATCTTACAAGGGTCTTCTCACTACTCTCAGTTTAATCCCGAGTTTGCACCAGAAAAGTGTCCAAAGAAAAGAGAATGGAGGAATCTGGTGTGTATTGTACGGCAAATAATGGAAAACACCACATGTAAGGCAAAATAAATGTACACGTTTGCAGGGTGGACAGACTAGCCTACTGAGAAACTAACAAACAGAGGCACACGAAAACTGGCACTTAGATAAGAATAGATAAGACAGACAGATACTCAGCTGGATGACTATAAAACTCGATTTAAACAATAACAAGTTTTAGACCACACAAACAGATAAAGTAAATTCTCAGCCAGATTATGAGGCCGGGGGGGGGGGGGGGAGGAGAAGAGAAACCAAACTGACGTATAAAAGAAAAGTTATATGCAGGAAGTGCAGACTGGTACTAGTGGTAGTGCTTAACTCCACAGCTGGACAAGTAAACAGGCTTAGATGGGTACATGATATACAAGAGTGGATGGGTAGGCAGATATTTGCCTATACTGTACAAGTATAAAATTAAAATACGTATACACACATTATGACTGCCTTATCGCTTTCAACTAGAAGGGCTGGTAGGTACTAGATAGGTAGAATCAGAGACTTTGCGTTTGGATAAAGCACGTCGACAAGATAACGGCCAGATTGATTGTGCTAGGAAAAAAAACAACAAGAGGATGGTCAGAATATAACACAACGACAGGACAGAGGGAGACCCTGCCAAAAGCGCCCACCAACCTCCCGCGTAGATTCAGAGACGGTGAATGAAAACGCCAACTACTCAGCCTAGTACGCGCCTCCACTCTCTTTCTACAAGCTAAAGCTGAGAGCAGTGGTTTTGTCTGTCCTCCAAACCAGATATTAATTTGATCCTTGAAAAATCGGCGGGCACAAACAAAGAAAACAGTGGAGAGAACCGTTTTTGCCCTGACTGTATTTACTTTATGATAATCTCATCAACCTTACCCAGGCTGACATTAATCTTAATTACCCGAGTGACGTCTATCCCGTAGGTCGGTAAGCACTAAGACAAAAGATAAATATCTGCTGTTGTATATTCTAGAAACAAGGTCACGTTTTTCTTCCTCTCAATACCTGTATTCAACATCTCCCATTCTGTCATATAGATTTGATGAGAGATTTTCCAATACAACACGTCACAACAATAGATGATCTGATAACAATTATAATAGGTTTGTACTCCGCACCTGAGTTGTTTGTTGGTTGTTGTTTTGTTTTTTTTAATGACTGTTGGGAATAATCCGCGACCCCTGTCAGTGTTCGAGACTTGACCCTTTGGCTACCAAAGCCGTGAAAGCTGTATTTTCTGAAATCTTGTCAATTTTTGCTATTTGCTTTTCATTCACATTTACGACAGCCAAAGTGAATCTGAACTATGATATTCATCTGCAAATCAAAGTTTTTAATTGAGACCCCAAAACGACTGACTTATGGAGCGGTAAAAGATTCCCAGCAATGCAATGCCGGTATTGAAAAGGTTAAGTGGCTAATTTCGTTTTTGATATGAAAACGAGAGAAGGCCTCCAGTACAAATAAGATCTCCAGAAGTCTAGTTTTTAACCGACCACTACACTCATGACGTATTAAAATTCCCTGTCTTCCTCAAGTTCCTAATTAGTTTGTTATCACTGGCTGGGTCAGAAGAGGAACGGGCGCTGCCCCCCCCCCCTTTATCCAGTATGCATCAGTAACACATACATATATTAGACTGTCCAGAACGAGAGATGCTTACAGTCGAGGGAGGACGTAAAACTTGGGAACCGCTCAACCTATTTTGCCTCTACAGGGAATGTTACGTTAGTTTGCACGTATACAAGCAACGGTACACCACAAGGTCTCTGGCTACACCTGTGGAAAAATTACGGGGCCTTTGTCGAAAAGAATTCCAAGTCTAGGAAGAAAACAACAGGGACAGCGACAGATTCGTGACAATAACGACCCAATTTACTCTTTGAAAAAAAAAAAAATGTCGCGCAAGCAACCGTTCCGTAATCCGATGCTTTGGATAGACGTCAAATGTGCATGTAGGAATGACGTCGTTCCTACGTAGATCCGCTGGTTATGACATCCCGCACCGACGTTGGTATGATATAAGCAATCCGCCCCTATGGTAATCCTACCAATCCTAAGGAAATGTACGTCGGATTGACGTAGGCTTGCTGGCTGGGTTTTTTTTCTCTCTCTGTTTACTTAACCCCCCATTTTTTTTTTGGTTGTTATTTAACTGTATCAAGTACTGTACTATTCCCCATGCTTACTATTCAGAACATGATAAGGGTGAGAGACGTCAACATCCACCACGTGAAAAACATTCCTTGCCCTGGTCTCTGCCTATATTTTCACTACACGTATTTACTCGTACCATCACCAATTCCATTCCATTTCCAGTTTTCTGAAAACCAGGTTAAGTGGGAACAGAGGCATGCAGGTTTTCGGTGCAAGTCTAAAGGCGTTATTGGCTTTTTACAAATTCGACAGTGGCCCACAGAGAAATATTCGGAATTTTTCCCTGCACCATTTCATGGTCACGGGTTTCATACGTCCTAATTCTTCGATTCTTTCATTTTACTTAACTCGCATGTCTGAAAAGCGTCCAGCTGATATGCTCAACGTTGCAAACACTGATGATATTGTATGCTTGAATGTGGTAAAAAATTAAGCTAAAACCTTCTAGAAATTACACTTAATCTCAGTATTGAAATTTAAAATTCAAAAAAAAAATAATAATAATTGCGAACCGGCAAGACCAAGACCGTAAAAACTTAAAAATTTTAGTTTAATATTATAATGAAGAACCCACGAGTCATCCTCCAGTTGACAAGTTGTGTTTTATGCAGACCCGCTTTAATTAACGCATGAGCACACTAGACAGTTGCCCTGGGGCCCCAAGGGTTTAGTGGGCCCCATGCATGCAAATTTACATTAGTTTTTGAAACGGGGATGAAGATCGCATTACAAAAGAATCTTTCCAGTTAAACAAGCCCAGGTTCTAAGTCTACTTTTCGCAAACAAAAAAAAAAATGAGTTTACGGCACGTCATCAACAGACTTCTGCTGATATCTGGCATATTTTCAACTCTATAAATTGGCCACAAAGTGGGTCTTAATACTTAAAATTTTTATTATTATGTTTCTTACATCTTGTTTAGACCTGCCCAAACTATGAAGCTGAATTTCTCGCAAGTGGAGTCAAGGGCGACAGTACAGTTTTATATACTGTACTGAGGTGACGAAGTGTCATTTTCCTAATCTGCTTTTCAAGTTTTAAGTTTCCAGATCCAGCCATTCTTTCTCTCCACAACTGGGCAAAAAATTTCCCACTTAGATTAGACCCATTAAAACACAAACAAATCAAAGTAGCAGTGCATGAAAAACTTCACACTATTTTTTTTATATACATTTCATTGATAATTTAGAGCGCCCCAAACAAATTAAAAACAAAAACAATAAATACGATTTTTTTTAAAATTGACAATGCGCCGTTTTGTCTGTGTATAGATAGCCACGTAACGTTTTTTTTTCTTCTCTGTAGCTTTATTTCCCAGGCTGACCTTGTATTGTCAAGAGGGCTTGTGACCTGGCCAGGCGGTATTGGGGCTCCTGATAGGTTACAGTGTACAGCAAGCCCAGAGGACTCGGGGGCGACAAGCGGCATTCACGTCACGTTTGACAGTTTTTAGTTATCATCTCGCCGCGGCTAGCCTGTTGTCTAAGAATTAAAACTTGTGACTTTTCAATTGGCCTTAGGGGTAAGTGCACCAAGATTTCAGTTTGTTGACAATAATAGTTGAGTTGGCTAAGAGTTGTTTCAATACATTTTAAAATTCTCTTTCAAAAATGATTTATGCCATCAGCGTAGAGCAGTCACAGTACTTTTCCCTTTCTTTACCTCGACCTTAACAGGCGATCAAAGAAAAACAGCAGCAGCTGAAGCGACGACAAGGACAACCAGTGCTTCATCATGAGTTCTTTCAAGAAATTCTTCACCGAGAAATTGTCGGGCAAACAAAATGTGGATTATTCTGCCCGCCGAGCCATGGT
Organism: Onchidella celtica; assembly: GCA_963931925.1. Lineage (NCBI taxonomy): Eukaryota > Metazoa > Mollusca > Gastropoda > Systellommatophora > Onchidiidae > Onchidella > Onchidella celtica. The sequence continues at coordinate 74,106,946 of OZ007568.1, forward strand.
CAAAGCACCACCGCCGGGCAAGGTCACTGACAGAGATGGTGAGTACCGAAGTACTGGTTGCAAAGAGGGGCGCCTGATGGTAGTTAACTGTACTTGCAAACCTCTCCATGTTAAAGAATTGGCTAGGTAGACATTGCATTTACATTATGAAACCACGATATGTTTTATTTTAGCTGTATGTAAATAAAAAAAATAATAATAATAAACAAAACGGGGTAAAAAAAAAAATTTATTTGGAAGTATTTGCTAAAATAAATAAATACGAATGGACTACTTAGGCCCACATCGCACTGAGTCAGTTGAACTGTTTCATCTCGGGTTTAGAGTGAGATGTGGACCGTGGAGCTGAACGGTACCTCGCACATTAGTGAGGCTAAAACACGTCTGTCGCGCTGGTTGATTAAAAAAAGTTTAAGTCTGAGTCAAAATCGATGCAAAAAAGTCTTGACTTAATAGGCTCAAATCTTATCTACTCACGGCACGCGTACAAACGCCTGATGGAGGTTCTTACTGGCCAAATGCTAGCTAGCTAGCGCCGTTGATTATAGCCAGGGCTGGATTAACCATTAAATTAAGCAAATTAGCATGTGCTTAGGGCATCTAGGGAAGGGGGAAACCACAGACATTTTTCTTTCCAGATTCACCATGGACCATATGGTTCAAAACTGCAAATGTTGCAGTTGAACCAGACTCCAAAAAAGTGGCCCCCGCAATAAATGAAAAGATTAAAGTATTTGCTGGCGTATAAGTCTCGCCTTTTGTATTTTGAAATGTATTTTTAAAAAATGCCTTGTGTCTAATGCGGGCGTGAACATTCAATGAAGAACGCTCCAGCGTTTGTAGTATGCTATGCATACATAGTATATACATATAGGGGCACCAAAATCTTTAAAGCGCTTGTTGCCTCTAAAGGCCTTAATCCGGCCCTGATTATAGCCATTCTTTTGGAGTTTATTGTACAGTTCTATTGCTGTTGAATTCTAACGTTGGTTTTTGCGAAGTACATGTACACAGAGCTACAACTTTCCTTGTGGTTGTTGTTCTTCCCGCATTTTAACTCTGTACTTTAACTCTATCGCGATCCTAAAGCGTTCTCTGCTTCTTTTCTAAATCTGTTTGTAACAAGTCCAAGTTTTATAACTATGAGTATAATGCAATCCTTGTTTTTAACACAAAACAACTCGTTCAATCTGGGAGATACCCCAGACTTACAACCCCAACATCAACTGTCTTGTATAATTCCCGGCGAGAAAGTAATGAACAATTTGTATGCGGCCTTGACAGTGTCGCACTGATCCCCTGGCCCCTTCAAACGTTCCGAACTCCAAGACATGTCAGAATGACCAACGTCTTCTCTAATTCTGAGATTGATTTTTTTGTTTGTTTATCTTCACTCCACATTAACTAGCGCAGCCGGGAGAGAGAAACAAAGAATGGCATAGACTTCAATTCAAAATTTAATTAGTTTTACTGACTTGTTCCACCTTACAAAACACTTCCCAATAAACTTTAGGTTCTAGTCATGGGACTCAGTTTTATTTTTACTGGAAAAAACGGGGGAAGAGGGCGGGGGAATTTGTAACATACAGATATATTTTCGAGTTTTTGTTGTTATTTTTCAGGGGGGGGGGGGGGGGCATGCCCAGTAATATGGAACCTAAAATGTTTACCTTGACGGATTACATCGGACCACAAAGTTCTTTCTCCGATTGAATTTCGGAATGTCTCACCACCTCCGCGCCCCCCCCCCCCTTCCTGAAGACAACATTAAGGTGTGCATTACCATAAAGTGGACGTGACATGACAGCCGTGCCAAAAGCCACGGTTACTTGTATGTCGATCTACTCAGTGTCCAGTCTGTCTCAGTCCCCAGACTCAGTCAGCGTGATCTGAATCGACAACCAAAATTACCAAATCCTGAATGACATTACAATGACCGAACAAACAAATTTTACCGTACTGCCTGAAAGCTGTGAGCAATCCACCAACTACTTTTATTAGTGGGTAAATAAATATACACTTTAAAAAAACGTTGCATGATAAGGGCCACCTCATTCTAGTTCGGAGGGGGGGGAGGGGGGGGGGGAGTGAATATGAGCTAATTGACATACAAACCACACATTCTGACATTCATGGAAAACAACGACAGTGCATGCAGATTTTTTCTATAAAGTGTGTGGAGTTGTAAGTTCCCTATGCTCCCCGAGATATTATATACGTCCTGATTATGTCTAAACCACCAGTAATTTGGTATCTGGTTTAGGTTAACAATTTCAGTACTGAAATAGCATTGCTGTTAACTCTTTACTGCTGCATCAGTTACAGGTTTTGTTCCTCCATTACTAGGTTTTACATATAAACCAATAGTCTGGTTAAGATTCATGTTTACCATTGAAAATAACTGAAATACGTGAATCTTAACACAAACTGAATTTGGGAAAATCTAGCTGTCACGGCGTCAGTATTCAAAGGGTTAAACTATTTATCGTAAACCACACAGACAGTCTTGCCACATACATCCTCTCGACGGTGGTCCTGTTCAAGTCCGTGCCATTTCCTTTAGTTCTTTTGCTATTTCAATACTCTAAGGACTAAAAATAACTCTAGCTAACCACCATTCTTCATTCACATTATGTTTACTTGTTTGTCTATCCATTTATTTTTTTCGTCAATACGGTATATAACACAGATCCGCACCATGAAGTCTGGAAACCTCAGTTCTCCAGCGGCGATCAAACAGACGAGGGGCGTATCCCTTTCTTTAACAGTGGGTTTGCGGCGTGCCCAGACTGCGGGGAGAGAAACATTTGGCGTTTTGAGGAGAAGGCTGGCATCAGACCCAACGGAGACACCTATGGCACAGAGATATTCATTTGTCAAACCAAGGGCTGTGGGTGGCGGACCTCCTTCAAATACGACGATGGCGGTAAGTGAAAAATTATTCATGATAAAGAGCCATGAGCTCGTTCGAATCAAAGACAAGGATACCAACAAATAAAGAACGACATTCCGCTCGTTTGCCCTATCTTATATGCAGAACCGTCATCTTCCTTTGTGTACACATACTATTCAAGAAACGTAAATGTATGATTTGTCTTGCAGAATGTAATGTAAAAATGTAATAATTAGCTTGTGCGGTTCTCAAATCCCCAAAACTGATGCGCTCTGGGCGCTGAACTAAAACTAGAAACGGGATTAAGATCAATTCATGATGCTTCCACTCACACGATTAAAAAAATAATTAATTAATCTACTCTCATGCTCAAACCTCTGAGACCAAAAGAGACATCATCCAGTTTTTTGAAAAAAGAAAAAAAAAGTCCTAAACAATTCACTTATGAGACTAGTTTTTAAATGTGATCACGTTCTCAGTTTTTCCGGTGTCAAAACTAATTAAATTTCTTCCACAATTTAGGCCTTCCAGCATAAAAAAAAGTCTTTTCACTAAGCGACAATCTGACTGTGGGTGTCTTTGCGATTCAAATTACATCCTCAAAGTAACTTCCTGCGATGTGCAACTTATTTCAACATCCCTGACCCTCAGTACAATTATTATATTGCAAGGCCATTACAACCCCTCTGTTCAGATTTCACATATATTTTGGTGGGAAAGAATGTCACGAGTGGAGTGAGTGCAATTAAGGGGATTGCTACAGAGCGGGTGTAGAGTAAGAAGGGCTCACGGCAGACAAGTAGGGAAAGACGGGAAAGGAGGAGAGTAAAATTAACGCACGTAGACAAGTAAGTTAAGCGTGCTGTTGTGAGTGGTGGGGGGTCTGAATGAGGCGAAAGCGCTGTATTACTATCACTGCAAGTTAGAAGGTCCTACGGAACGGACCTGTGGATAAGAGCCCATCGGGCGGACATGAGGGGAGCAGTCGAGAGACCAGTGAGAGAGTTTCCAGTGATGACTGGTACGTAGAACGTTGATTGGTTATTATGATTGATGTATTATATTATATTCGTCTATTACCATGATGTAAATAAGTATATGTGAGGAATGTGGAAGCCCTGGATATTGGATATAGCAATGTGCGCCATGAGCGATAGATGAAAGTGAGTTCATGGATTTGTAGCGCGAGTGAGTAGTGTGTACTCCGATGGAGGTGTGTTACCGTAAGATGTGCGGTGAGTGAAAGGTGAACTAGTGTGTGTACGCTTCATGGGTTGTAAGGAGAGGTGGAGTGAATAGAAATGGTAGGGTATTATACCAATGTAATGTTATTCTTGTAGGTGTCGAGGACGGGCCGCAGAGCCACCTCGATGAGCACAGGGGATAGGCCAGCATAGGGCCGGAGGCCACACATAGGCCAGAAGTGAGGCTGTCAGTGCAGGACAGTAGAGGCACATAAAGTCGTGGCAGTCAGGCCACGGACAGGGACGTAGATATGAGCGTGAACGTGATAATGTACTATTGCCATGTTGAGGGGCTAGTGAACTAACAATGTACTATTGAAATGATAATGTCTATTGAAATGATAATGTGTTATCGCCCTGCCGAGGTGCTAGGGGAATGCTAAGGTGTATGACAATAGGAAGGTGATATTGAGAGACTGCGGTGCCAGTGAATTATTAATGTGCTATTAAGACCCTGAGGGGAGAGGCTGAGGCCGAAGTGCCTTTAGGAGTAACTACCGGGTTGTGGATCCGAGGGAGAGTGTGTGTGAGAATAAGGCCATTGTACGGCAGTTAATTGCAATAATATAATGTATGTAATTGCGCTATTATCTGTATAATTATGTTTAATAAATGTGTGAGTCTGATGGGTTGTTCTGTTAAGTGTTAAACTTGTTTGTTCGTGATTGTTGTCCTGTCATAAACTATTACATCTCCCAGTCTGGGATTTGTGACAAAGAACACTGCAACAACAGTATGCTAGACAGTCTGGTGTGGTTTGGCCTTAATGTACGTATTAATCTCTCTATCTGGCCTATCCAGAAATTTAATTTGGGGGGTGGCAATATCGACAAAGAATATTTCATATTAACCTCTAGTGCCCAGACATAAAGTTCATTGTCCAAAAATTTTGAAACCTACAAAATTTAATTAAAATGAATAAAAAGAAAGAAAGTAAGATAGAAGCCAAGATCATATCACCAGGTAAAATCATTCATGGAGAGGTTAGATTTGGTCCGCCGAGGGGGGTATTCCAACCGTGGTATCTTGGACACCAGCGGGTTTAAGCTCTTTTTGCATTCTTGTCGAGATATAAAAAGTGTATAAGCCAATCATATGCTGTTATCCGCCCTCTTCCCCTTCTCCAACTAAGATGTGTAAATCTGACAGTGATGAATCAGGGCTACCACAAAATGTGGAAATTTGTACTGATAAGGAAATTTATGAAGAAACGATTTTTATTACTTTAAAAGAAAACAAAGGGGTGTTGGGATGTTTACACAGTAATGTTGTAATCTCTGAAAACAAAGAATCCACTACAATGTATGAGTGATTTTTTTTTCTTCTATATTTCCAACAGTTCCTGGAAACACCCACTTCGAAGCCAAGCACTGGCCCAGAGGAGTCATTAAGTTTCCTATCGCCTTCATGATGATGTGGGCCGACAAACACAAACTGTCCAAGAAGTTCAAACACCAAATATTCACAATGGTAAAGAATACACTGCTGGAGATACTAGCACCCAATCTGACAGCAGTGTAACCAGCTGGCATCTTTGAATGCCAGATTTGAGAATGCTGGCACTTTTTTGTACGGCATGTGGCAACTCTGAGAGAAGCTTGGTTGCCTGTCAATAAATTTTTTTTGCCTTTTCTGGTACTTTTTTTTTCTTGCATTCCCAGAAACTTGCATACAAACGCAAGGCCAAAGAATGGAGATTCACCTCTTAAAAGAAAATTCTTAATTAGGGTGTTATTATTTTTTATTTAATCTGCCTTATAATAGCTTGTAATAAAGTTGGTTATGATATCTGGCAAGGCTGCATAATCACTGAGGAGTAAGCCTCCGATTCATAGGCATTGGTAGGTGAGGAAAGCAAACTATATTTCTAATGTCTTATTTCGCACATTAAATTCAAATATGAGAAATGTATATTCTATTAACTGAAGTCCCATTTTGTTCAATCCATCTGAATAAATAATACAAAAGAGGTAGCCCCTCTTAAGATATATAAAATTAGATTGGAAAATGACATTTGTTAATTACTTTGGAAAATAACTTTCTTAAACACTAAAAGCCAGTGTTAACATTCATTACAGGAAGTCACAGGGGACAGCTTGCTAGAACTGGATGCAAACAACAAAATCGGAGAGGAGCTTGGACTTAACAGAAAAGAAGTGGAACAAATAAGGAAGGCTTTGGCAGATCCCAGAGGTGCTTTCCTTATTCGTGGTACCAAATAAGTGCCAAATGAGTGGAGGAAGGAGAAACAGTCCAGCAATGATGAAATAATAAGTCCTCAATGGATGGCAGAAAAGTGCGGCAAGACTTCTGGATTAAGTTTGGAGATAATGTACATACTGAACCCTGATATTCATACATTTATAATCATTCACACAAAAGGAACTCCTAACAATAGGGTGGAGGCTGCACACAAGTGTGAAGAAAAGCTGACAGGAGTTGAAAGAGGAAGTTCTGAAAACGACAGAATGAAAATAACCAACTTGCTGTTTTGGCACATATTTCTAGGTCATAATTCTTAGTAATTTTAGTTACATGTAGTTATTCTTTAATATAAAACACGCTTTACTTGAAACAGATCAAAACCAGTGCTGTCAGCATCCTTGAAGATCTTTGAGTATACATTTTATTTTGAAGTCAAATCTGCAGACCAAAAAAATCATCTTTTGAGAACTTGCTTGTCCACAGCTTGCCTTATACAATCTGCCAGTCTTCTAACTGTGAACATGCATTGAGATGCCAATTTCATAGTGTACAAAGGGACAACACCATCCTTACCTTGCTAAATCAGCCAGTCATTTCTCTTGCACATCAAGTTTTCAAATTTATCTTAATATCTAATTTTTATTTCATATTTTATATAAAGTTATATCCTTATTTTAAGTTTTCATTACTAGAAAAGTCTGGTTGTATGAATATTGGCAAAACCAAATGCTGACAGATCTGTTTATGGATATAAAAGAAAAGCGCTGGTTCTTTTCTGTCCACTGTGTATGGCAAAGTGGGTACAATATTCATTGAAATGATTTCCCTATGAGTAAAATATTTTAAAGAAAATAAGCAATTTTCTTAGAAATATCAACTTTGGCTGATTGGTCATTATTCCACTTCCCAGATTAATGCAAAAATCTAATAAGATAATGGAACAGCTTGGATTATTATGAAATTATCATCAGTCATAACACCATTGCTTAGGTCATTTTTTAATATTTCTTAGGAGGGGCCTGACGTCCCAGATCAAATAGGGTTAGTTTGCTTTGTTTCCTGAAAAGCATGAAGTTTTGTATCGAGCCTTCGAAGTCTGAATTTTGACACAAAACCACTTTTGTGCAAGTCACAAGATTTGCAAAGCAATGATACTTTTTCACACTCTCTTAAAATTCATAAAAATGACTTAGGCAAATGTGTTATGACTTTGATGTCGTGTATGTGTATGGTGGCCAAAAATAGATCTATTCGGTTCAGGAAATGTTTCTGTTCACCCACAGTGAATATTAAATCACACATGTATTTTATTTCATTATTTTGTTTAGAGTAAATAGAAATGTACAAGCAAAGACTGAAATGCCTCTTTCATTAGCAAGATAATATCGCCCTGTTCTATGATAATGGCATATGTCAGATTTATGCCAAAAGGCAACTGACGGTTCACTGCATTCCTGAGCATGAGGGCTATCAGATGATATTATAGAAAAGGAAATACACCAATAAGAAAATGTGATGATCCAACAGAGTCATAACGGCATAGGTCACCTAATGACAGGAAAAGAAAAAGTTTTTTCTTAATATCTCAAAAGTGTCAAAAATGACACACCAAGACCATACAGCAGGTACGACATGTATTTTGTATGTGTTAATTGTCAACCTCAATAGACTACATCTATAACAATCAAACGGGACTTTCTAAATACATGTAGTTCAAAAGGGATATCAATTTGAGAAGTTTTCCACATTGTTAATCATGTATATATCATATTTTCAGACGTAATTGTGCAGGGTCCAAATGATGCAAATGATCTAATGTATCTTGAGCTCAGTATTCTCAAGCCCAGGGCCATCTTAACATCATTATAGGCCCCTGCGCAAAGCAACAGGATTTTCTTCACCTTTTCAAAAACCAATGTAAGTTTGCATGCATGGGCCCCCGGGCAACTGCCCAGTGTGCCCATGCGTTAAGACGGCTCGGCTCAGGCCATGATCCACAGATATGACACAGACAATTGAAACTCTCAGATTCTATGCATCTGCAGCAAGGCAAAATTTTCAGGAGAGACAGAAACACATATTACATACCAGTGTGCTTTTCAGAAGCTGTAATATAATTCTCAGGGCAATGCATGCACATCAAATGAAATAATGTTTTGCATTAAATTGACAAAAACTGTATACACTTGTCTTGCTTTAACTGTAGATGCACAATTAGAGTCTGTTAACACAGGTACAAGAATGCAATCTCTCAAGGCCTTGGGCAATATAACTGAGGAAAAGTTACCAAATGTAGTCTGCTGCGCTGCCTCTCTTCCATCCACTATAAGATGGCCGCAATTTGTGTGGCCACCTAGCACTGCGCCACTGCAGACAAAAGGAGGGCAAGTGACTATTAATTACAGCCCACGCTAATAGTATGCACCAATTGCACATATTTTTCCAACTTTTTTTGTTGAAACCTTGCCCTCCTTTTTGTCTCTCCTCGAGGCACCACACGATGCACAGTGACTTGTTCTACTTCCCACTCTAGCCTACCTAAAGAGCTCTGTGGGCGGTACTAACACTATTAACAGTAGCACTGAAGAAAATTAAAAAAAAAAAAAAAAGAAAGAAAGAAAAGAAAAAATATATTAAATTCGCTGACAAAAATCTTTGACCGCCCCAAATGTGGCCCAAGGGCCCTGCACTGGACAAGCCTTGGTTAGTGGAAGGTGTAAACATAAGGGGACGAACTTACCTTATGCACAGTAGCACCAAAACTGGCTAGCACAGATAAAATCTCTGTGTCCACTTTCCTTGGGTAGGTCTGACCACAGATTGTAAAATGGCTGGGGATGGCAAACAAGGGACATAATAAATGAACCGTCGCCAATGATTAGAAATGAAGAATTAGTTCATCCTAAAACACATGCCTCTGTCATCAGTTCATTAACTATAACATCCATACACAAGACATGGGGACAAAATATCATCTCACTTCTAATTGTTCACCTACACATACAGTCCAATAAAATGTCCTATAGTATTCTTCATGTTCACCTACATGTACAATCCAATAAAATGTATTACAGTCTTCTTCTATTTTCATCTATATGTACATGCCAATAAAATGTACTGTAGTATTCTTCATGTTCACCTACATGTACAATCCAATGAAATGTATTATAGTATTCTTCTATTCACCTACATGTACAATCCAATAAAATGTATTATAGTCTTCTTCTATTTTCACCTATATGTACATGCCAATAAAATGTACTGTAGTATTCTTCATGTTCACCTACATGTACAATCCAATGAAATTTATTATAGTATTCTTCTATTCACCTACATGTACAATCCAATAAAATGTATTATGGTATTCTTCTATTCACTTACATATATACAATCCAATAAAATATACAACAGCAATACTGAAACAATTAAGATTTTTTTTCCCTGACAAAATCATTGTTCTCCCTCATTTTCCTATGCTGATAATATATCACAAGAAGACATGTTATAAATATACAGTCTAGCTTCTGTCATAATGTCTGACAGTAGCTGACAGTGCACACCTTTCAATATTTATTCACACGGCTTCCATTGTACAGGCTGACTTGACTTGACTAATACCATTGTTTTGACAGCCCAGGTTTTTGCCCAATTGCATGATGTTACAAAATGCAACAGCTCCTCTCTCAACAAGCTCCCATTTTTCGAACTTTTGAATTGAAGATAACATTACATTTAAAAAGTAGGTTTTTACCTTTTAAATCCCGCTAACTCTGTAACTCGATCGTCCAATGCTTCTACTTTCCTTGCATCATTTTCAAACAGTGACAGAAAGCTGGCTTGTGTACCCGTGGTCCCTTTCACTCCTCTGAACCTCAGTTCACCGCTGACTCTCTCAAAGTTTTGTAGATCCATTAAAATTTCTTGTACCCAAATGCATGCACGTTTGCCAACAGTGGATACTTGGGCTGCTCTACAAAGAAAATTTAACAGTTTCAAAAGCCAGAGGATGTGAATTACAGTGAGAATCTTGTACTTACAACCGTGATTAAGAATACAGAAATTGTCATATGATGAAAAAAGCTGTCAGTGGTCCACGGTGTATCTAAATTAAATCAAATTCTTACCAGGAGCAAAACTGAGTCAAAGCAAAATACTAATGTATTTCCTAAGTTTCAAACAAGTACTGTCACAAATGATCATCATTATTCCTCCTCCACAAAATGTGGCAGAATAATGAAGATTTCAAGAGGAAACATAAGTGTATATTAATTATATACTTGAGACCTAATTCTCTATGACTGGAAATTTTCCAACATTGTCAAGAATTCCAACAATAATTAATGAAATACTCTCTCATATGATTTGTCGGTTCGTTTGTGTTATCATCATTTTGGCATGCAACAGGCGTGATGATCTTGATACCACCGTGTTGTTTTCTTTCTTTGATTTCAGTGCTACTCAGTTTTCACTCTGATGTTTATCAAGTTGATGGCCAAATAATTACCAGTGTACTTTTGAACACCAGGAGATACTAGTAAACAAAACAGCACTAGAAAAAGTGACTGATTTCAAATACCTAGGATCACATAAATCGCAAGATGGAAGCTGCTCAAAGGACATAAAAACAAGGATAGGAATGGCAAAACACAAAATGGTTCAACTAAACAACATTTGGAAGGATAGAGGCACACCAACGGACCTCAAAGTGAACATACTTAAGTGCTTGATCTGGCCAGTCCTACTATATGGTTGTGAAGCCTGGACACTCAAAAAGGCAGACATAACAAGATTGGAGGCAGCTGAAATGTGGCTTTACAGAAGGCTACTCAGAATAAGTTGGACAGAAAGGAGAACAAATACAAGCATCTTAGAACAGCTTGGCACCACCAGAAGAATAACACCTGAAATAAATAAAAGAAGACTTGCATACATCGGCCACGCGGCCCGAAACAAAAGCACGGCCCTTATGATATCAATCCTTCAAGGAAAGACAGAAACAAAGAGAAAACAAGGAAGACCACCCATTACATATCACGATAACATCAAGAAAGTCAGCCAGCTGGAAATAAGTGAACTAACTAGGAAAGCTAAGGACAGGATTGGGTGGAGGAGATTTTGTCGTGACATCCACTGTAGCAGCTAACATCGATGACGATGAAGCCGACAGGTGACAGGTGAGGTGACTTTAATGTGTGGTCATGAAGGAGGACTGAACTATTCAAATTCATCATTGGGTATAAGATAAAAATAAGATCTATGGCATGCTTTTCAACAAAAGAACTGTACCAAAAAAAAACACAAAGATACAGATGGATCACAATATGTACTTACTGTAAATGAGTGTAAGAAAGACAAGGCAAGGCTTTGTGTTTCTGGGCAAATTTACACAGCTCATTTAAACAGGAAGCCAACTGCAAAACACGAATACACAAAAGACATTAGCATTTGGATAACCAAGACATCTTTGTTCCAGACAAAACTGAAACGACTTCCCAAATGTACCCCTCTCACTACCCTGTTTCTCTGTTACACCTGGATTGTTGATTTTGTCAACAAATAAACAAATGGTGAACCAAATGTCATGCACAGACTGGGACCAAAAGATCACCTCTCTTCTTGTAAATCAAACTAACCCTGCCAATATATTAATGTCACTCCTGCAACTTGTGTGAATACTGAGAGATACATGCACATCAAAATTGAACTGGAAGCAGTTGACAAAATTGATTTGAAAAGTATGTGAGGTCCTTAAAGTGGACTGTTATTTTTTTTTTTTTTTTTCATATTCACCAAACAACTTCCAATCTCAATCCACACTCTCTAAGAAATATCTCTGAAATCAACACAAATAGTGTAAAGTTATAAGATAAGGCAACATTTTCATACTGCATTTAATGCAAAAAGGTTACCATCTAATGTTTCACAACCAATCAGAAGTAGCATAAAAAGAAATACCTTGGGCTTTAGGATCTCTAAACCATCACGCAGCACAATCAGGTCCTGTAAATAATAACAAAATGCTGTAAATATGTTTTTCATTCAGGCCACAGGATATCATCACTCTTACTAAATTTCATTAAAGCCGAACACATGATAATCACACTTTATACACGTGTACTGAACCAAGAAAATAAATTAGCATTAGAATGATGGTAGAGAGCTCTAAATCCTCTGGCAAAGCAAAGAGAATAATTTCATATTTTGCACACTGTTTATGCATGTAAATATACTACATAAATGATTTACTTTTTACCACAGTCTTCCGGTCTGGTAAGTGGTGGCTGTCAGAAAATGAAAACATGAGGTACATTTTTTCCTTTCCATTAAATTAAGGGCAAGGCTTTGTGTTTATCATAAAATAATGTTAACTGTGTTATCTCAGAATTTTACATTATGAAATAAATTATTTGAGACATTCTTTTCATTATATTAATGGCGGCACTTTGTGTTTGTCACAAAATAATGTTGATTGCATTACTTCAGAATTATACATGAAAAACATTGTAAAACAAACAATATCTACTTACAGTATTGTCACCCACATAGCATGATGTGGCACCAAGATGTATGATGGGTGCTGCCTTAGGACAAACAGCACCAAATGTATGCACATGGGCCATCACATCATGCCGCAGTCTCTTCTCCTCCTCTGCTGCACGCTGAAAGTCAATGTTCTCCACATTTTGTGCCATTTCCTCGATCTGGTCCTTTGAGATTTGCAAACCCAGCTCCTAATTTATAGACAAATAAATGGCTGTTTAGTAATATAATGAATAAAGAATCCATCAGTATTTTCACGACTACAAATAGAGATAGTCAATGCTGAAACGCTATAATGGAACAAAACTTGCGTTTGGAGAAAGCATGACAGTCATATTGTGGTAGGAAGAAGCAAACTGACAGAATACAGCAGAATGATGGGGCAGAAGGGGACCCTACTTGAAGTGCCCACCAACTACCTGCGACAGAACAAAGAAACAGATGATGCATACATAGCCCTTTATTTTAAGGAAGGCTATACAATGTGAGGGAAAAACATCCATGTAATGGTATAAAGTTGAATTAGATCCAAGGATATGAAAATTAGCATGTGAAAACTACACCAGTGTAAAGTAAATAAATTATGAACTTTCATGCCTGGAGTCTATTCAGGCCGAATAAATACACATTAACAAAATTAACAAATATGTCTCTTGATGGATTTTACCATTACCCCACTACCAGTAATTTGATAGACAAAATAATGTACCATAAAAGAGGACAAGAACCCATAGAGTCATAGAGATGTGCTGCATGGATTGGGAGATAGAGGTGAAAGAGAAGATAGCAAAGTAAGGGAGAGAGGGAAAACCAGATGCAACATGCGAAGGGCAGAGGACAGATCTACCAGAGAGAAATGGAATGGAATAGTCTGGGAGACTGAAAAAAAATAAAAATCACACAACTAAAGAGGCTGATGAAAGGAGGTAATTAAAAGTATTAACAAAATTAGAACCAAGGAACAAATAAATGTGGCGACTGGAGAGAATAAAATAAAGACCAACACTCTTTCGCATGTATATGCCCAGCATATTTTGTGGTACTGACATTCCATTTAGCTCTTGCATGTTATTGAATGCTCTTACCACATCTCTTACAACCCCCTTTGCAGACCCTATTTTCTGCAGTTAAAACAATTTTGCTTTTTATGAGACTAATGACTGCTGGTTCAGGAGATTTGAAATGGAGCCACTTTGCAAAGAGAATATATATATGTGAGTCAATGCCACAGCTTGTCAATGAAAACCTTCCAGTAATTTGCTGTATGCTAGTTCTTTATGTGCACTTTTATTCTTGTGCACATAGACCACCAAGCAATACCTTGCCGGACTTGAGAAGGAGCCACTTTGCTATTTTAAATGAACATGCAAGTTACACACACAAATGCACGTGGCAAGAAGCCAATGAAAACCCGGCTGTGATTTGCTTTAATTTTATAAGAAATAACCACCTATTTCTTACTTCAAACATTTTGGAAAGTTGGGAAAGGAAAGGGGGAATCTCTAATTCGGAGCAAAGGTAAGTATTTCAAAAATAAATTCCTTTCAAAGCATTTACCACCAATACACAATGAAAAAATGTACAAATACTATTCCTGTCACATACCATGAGGAAGTCATCTGCATTATCCTTGGTAAATGAGGGATTTGATTCTAGAAGCAGATGACAAAGTCATTAAGTTTTGCTTGGTTAGAGATAAAACAATAACCAAAAAAAATATAATTTTCCAGAGGATCTCTTTTCATATTTTCTTCTTGGCTGCAAGAATATGACAGACAGGTAGATTGTTTCCACAATGGACAAGTTAAGAGTTCTCCGAAGTGACAGTGCTTCCTACTACTAACATGCCCCCTTTCCCTTTCCCAAATCCCCATTGGCAAACATTTCACACATACAGCATTTATATGAATAACATCAGAGAAGACTAAGGCGTGAACCTAGTATCTTATGGCATATTTTGTATGCCTAGTTATCTCTGAGTGGATCGATAAAAGACAGTGACAATTGGAATGCAATGGGCCCCCTCTGAGTTATGTGTCCATACTAGCTAATAATCACACTATCGCCTTGTGTAGCTTTGAATTTGGAAGAACTTTGAATAGCTGGCATTCATTTCAAAGTTGAATGAGTTATGGCAGTGTTAAGCGGGGGGGGGGGGGGGGGGGGGGGGCATGAAAATAACTGCTTCACGCACCACCCCATTCCTCTTTTCTATTTCTGAGCCCAGGTGCCAATCCACCCCGTTAGAAATGCTCTATGTTCACCACTTATTTCAATCATAAACTGGAATTTTCTATGGTGACAAATAACTTTCTTTTATGTAAGGCATGTCTCATTATAAGATAGGGCATGCAAAGTCTTTTTTTACTTTAAAAATGAACCCAAATCTTGAACATGCAGTTTCATGTCAACGGGGGCATTTCGTAATTGGATATTTAACAATAACAATGTAATAATGGGAGGTTTGGTGCAGCTATATTATTATTATTATTCGTGCCCACTCATGCAGATACACTGGTAGTGATATATTGATTTCTTCTATTAACCATTCCACTGGCATATTCATTCTATATTGCAAGATCCCCCAATGGCAGATTATTTTTACACAAGGAAACCAGTAGGTTGGTAAAGGAAAAAATGTATACTATAACTTTCTTCATTTGTATCACACAGCCACAAATCGCATATCAAAAGAAAAGAAAAGAAATTAAGAGTATGACTCAGATGCCCCATGAAAGGCTCCACAAGAGGAGCAGAGGCCTCAGGTACCCACATATTTTGTAGATCTAGATCAGTTATTTTTGTTGCCTGGGGCTTGCACAAGTGGCCAAAGGGTCATGACAGTCCCTCTTGCTACTTCTCTGATACTGTGAAATGTTCCGTCATCAAAAAAATCAGAAGAGTTGGCGTACATATCATCAAACAAGTTCCTGTATTCACGATCGTTCGCCTTGATGTGCACAGCTGATTTGCAAAAATTTAAACAAGCTAGGAATTTCCGCTCCGAAGTCTGAACAAGAGCGGTACTGGGGGTCCTAGGTTACGTATAGCAAGGGAAACCGGTCGATAATATATTTAAACTGGATTCATGACACCATACAGCTCCAATGCTCAAGAGTTACTTGGATTCTCCAGTCTGTCACCTGACAGGTGTCTGTTGGAGAAATCAGTATTCCTGATGTTTCTGCATGACAACTGCTCGTGTAAGGACAGTTCACATAAGAACAAGAAAACTGTTACTTCACAAACTGTTGCTACAGGTATTTACTAACCATCTGTCACGTAACTCGGTGGGGAGAAATTTCGTGCAACCCTATTGATTTCTGAACTTCCGGCAAGCACACGCCTTCTGAACCGCGAAATTTAAAGTTTTTAGTGTTCATTTCAGTTCATGGTATCTGCCAGGGAATGGGCTGTGATATTTAATGCTTTCAAAAGAGCTCTTCAAATTGGTGGCCCCCTATCTATCGATTTTCTAAACCTAAACAGAGCAAGGGCAGAATCTCAGGTCTCAATGTGGCAGTCATTACTGTTTAAAATTGAATGTGATAAAACCAGCACCCTGGGTAGACTTTAAGCCAACTGATGTCCTTTCATTTCAGTTACATTTACACTATTATGGAGAACTTTTGAATATGTCTCATGTCCAGACTTTTTTACAGTAATGAAACATATCCAACTGTGGGGATAGGCCTATTTGGATCCCACAAAGACACAACTTCAGGAGCAGCCGTGTGCAGAGCCCCCCACCCCCTGGCAAGTTAGTGTTTTACAGCCGTGGATATTTTTTATAAATACAGCTGAATGTGGCTTGACGATTAACTACTGAGTACATTAAGGTCGTGTTTTAAGATCACTGATCATAGCTGGTGTCTGAATTGACATTGCATGATAGGAATAACATTAATATTACAAAAGAGTTCAGTATGTCCTAACCAGTATACCAAGACTCCCCTATCCCTGCCATACACCCATCCCTAACCCTGTCTTTACATCCATAACTCTCAACCTAATCTTCTTATCCTTTCAACCATTTAAAAACAATTAGATCTAGATTTCTAGACTCTATATGAAAAAAAATGTAAGAATTGTAGGGGTTCAAAATGAAGAGAAAGAAATGTTGGACGTAGGAAACTCTCACCTAATACTAGATCTAGATCTATCTAAAGCAGGGGTTATTAGAATCTAAAAAATAGGCTGGATCTAGATCTACTAAGGTCTAGATCTAGACTCTAGTTTCTCTCTGTCATTGTATTACAACAGCCTAAGTGTAATAACTGCTGAATGTGAATATAATTTGTAAAGACCTGTTCTGCCTTTGCAAGATAGAGCCAAAGTTTTCGCCAAGTTGAAAACTTTTTGAAATCGCTGAAATTCTTTTTCATTGCCGTGCTTGCATAACGTGACGCAAGTGGCGTCTTGTAACAAGAGAAATCAGCATTATTTGAGCCGCTCCGATTTCCACCTGTTGAGATGTCCGCCATGATTGCAAGGATGGGGTGTCTACTGTCAGTAGTCAGCAGTCTAAAAACAACAGGAGGCAGCAGCGATGCCGGTGAAGATTTTCAAAAATTCCAAAATGCCATATAAAAATCGCAAGACAATCTCAAACTGCCCTTTAGCCCATTTGCCTGCTATTATCCCAGGTGAAATGAGTCTTTGAATGCAAATGTCCTTGATGATATACCGGAAAACCACGGAAATGCTAATTTATGTATCTTATACTTGGTGTTGTGTAGCACTGAATTATGAGGGGAAAGAAGCATGGGGCTGCATTACATCTCCCAGGCAGAACTTAATATTTTAACAGCAGACTACGGTCAAAGCAAGATGCGATAAAGTTATACAATGCTCATGACCATAGACCTTTGATCTGTTGAAGTGCAGACGCATGGAGTCGATGACCGAAAATAATTAATTCTACCATCTTTTGTAATAAATTATATAATCCTATATTTTCTCGTCTCACTTTTATTATTTGTACCGCATTCAAAAAAAAATAAAAATAATGAAAGAATGGCATATGTCTGAAAAAGAGTAAATAAAAGCAGGCGGGTAGACAAGTACAGAAAGAAAAAGGAGTCTGAATAGGGGAGGGTTATGAAATGAAGAGACCCTGATTGATTTATTCAGAATTCATTTATTTATGAAAAAACAACAACAAAACGCCTTTGCATACACAGATATGGGCTAAGATTGTTTTTGGGGAGGGGGGGGGTGCACATAGGCCTACATGTTTCTGTGCGTCAACACAAAATATTCAAATTACAAACTGGCGATTTTTAATTATTTTTTTTAGTGTGTGTGCTGATTTACTGATATTGCACTTCGTCCACAGCCTATCGAAGCTATTAAATTACACTGCCCTCTAGAGAGCCCATATACCATAAGTGTATTTTTCCTCTTATCAATCTTTAAGAAACCGCGCTGTTTCTATTTCAGCCAAATGTCTCTCGAATAGCCAAGAAAATTCTGGGAGCCCGAGGCCGACAGTATACAAGTACAAAGTTGCCTGAAGTTACATAATATCGTCGGCTATTTGCTACAATTTATTGTTGTATTGTGCATTTTTGACTTTTCGAGAAAATGAGGATTGAACTTTGGTCGACAAAAGGGCTGCAACGCATAAACCTATGACTCGAAAAGTATTTAACCGATTGGAATAACACTTATCTATGTAATAAAGCTACAACAAAACCCCTAATAGTCCTATGGACTCGGAAACTACACAACGCACCGACCTGAAATTTGGCACAAAGAATTATGGGATAGCGAACATTGTTCCTATCGCTATACACAAACAAAACCGTTTGTTATTTCTGAGTTAATCCGTAAATGCGGTTATAATTAAAGAGTAAATTCACGAGAGCGTTTGATCCGAAATTTACGATCAATAAGATATTGCTTGCAACCGATAACCTTTCAGGGTTCCAGGGGAGGGATGTATGTTTCTAATAATAGCCCACTTCCGCCTACACATGACGTTATCAATAGGCGTTCGTTACCGTCAGTGCGTCGTACTAATATAATATCGGTGTTTGTAGCAAAAGCGGGGTTCCGTGTTGTAGACTTCGCTTCCGGTTGATAGATTTCGTTGAAAATGGCTATGTCCGACTACGGTTCTAAGACGCTCACCCAGCTAAAAGAAGAATGCAGGCAAAGATGCATCAAAATAAGTGGGAAAAAGGCAGAATTGGTATCGAGGTAAGTAACTTTAATATTTTAAACTAACGAATCTATAATGAATCGGGCATATTTTGCAATATGCCGCTATAGATACATCTAGCTAGCAGTCGCCAGTAGTAGCATCATGATCTACATCTACATAGATAGATCTAGACTCTAGATCTAGTAATAGTAGTTTTTGTTTACAGTTTACGATTAAAATCACATATATATATATATAGATCTAGATCTAGAGTCTAATTATTATTAACTTCCCGCAGTTATCATGAATATAATGGTAGACTAGGATCTAGACTAGTTCTAGCTGCATGAGATTCAATGGTGAATGAATTCAATGAGTCATAAATTTAGAAAAAGACCTCTGTGTTAATGGGAGGACTTCTGAATGCATTCCATAGCTCGACAAGTGCATAGGCATTGTCAGATTGATATGTAACGACGTGAGGGTCTAGTCAGTTTGTACCATCGAGGCCGTAGGCCGATGTTCGTCTGGGCAGTAGTCAGATTGACATATCAGGGAAAGCCGCCGGGGTAACTTATAACTATGTATTATTTTCACTCGGGCTTTGGAACGCATTCGGAAGTCCTTCCGTGTTAATAAAGGTACTTAAATTTTATCGAAGTTATATTGTAGTTTTCTAGTCTGAGTGTCAGAAAATGCATATCTAGTAGACAGTGTAACAAGACATATAAATTGACTATACCTGTTAAAAATATTACTCTTGAAGTGAACACCATGTTGAACTGTTTTATCTCACATCTATCCACTTGACATTAAACTAAAAAGCCAAATCACAAATGCCAAATGATGCTATTGCATTTTCTAAGTTTAAAAAAAAAAAAGTTAAGCATTTCCTGATTTATTTTCAGGCTGGAGTTCTTTGACAAATGTCATATAGGGAAAAGCAGTGACCAAAAAGTGGACTATGTTATGGCTGTCCCAAGCAGAAGTTCATACAAAGATATTCACACTGATGTCATTCTGCCTCCTGTTACTGCAGAATCAGTGAAGGCATACCTGTCAGCCATGCATTTAACAGTAAAACAGAGTGATCGGGAGCTGTATGAGGAGAGACATATTTTATTTTTACGTTCATCAGAACTGCTGCCTCCCCTCACATACATTTATGTACAAGTGAGAGCCAGCAAGAAAGTGAAAGTGAGATACTTTGTTGATATTTCACTGGGAAAAGTAGGAACCATAGAACAGTGCCAGTGCGAGTGCAGCATTGGCATGGGACCAAATGCTGCATGAAAGCATGTTGTTATGGTTCTCCTAGGCCTGGTTGACCATCACAACAAGTTACCGATCATTACGTATGAAACATGTACACAGAGGCTACAAACTTTTCATCAACCCAAGCCACACACGGGTTCACCAATAAAAGCAAAAAGTCTCGACGTTAAGGTGAAAATGCATATCGATGATCCATTCCAAGGCCACAAGAATGTCAGAACGTCACATCGTATGCTTCACACTTCAGAAATGTCGTCATGGCTGACAAAAGTGCCAGCAGCATGCCAATTTTTCAAATGTATGCTCCTGCCAACACCAGAGCAATGGCCATGGATCACACATATTCAGCTCTTGGCATAGAAGAACACTTTCTGAGGCAGCTGGGACTCATAACCATGAGTGAATCCCAACGCAAGGTAAGTGCTGAGCCTTGAAGTTCACTGTTCAGTTTTGCTAAACATTATTGCTGGGCAGTTGAATCATCTCCTTCTGTAACTCCGGATTTCCCCCGTCAGATATAATTTGTGAAAATGGACTAAATGTAGTATCAGAATTTTCTATTAATATTATTAGGCATTTGACAGATTAAGATTAATTTAAAAATAATCACTGTTCACAAGGTAATTATATGCATGGGTTTGTTGAAAAGCCAGTGTTTCATATGATTTCTACTGAAAATACTGTGATTATATCAGACCTATGTATTCAGAACTTGATCATAAATTTATGGTAATGGTAAGCAGTTGATGATATAAATATTTATTGTTCAGTAATTTTATTTTCCACACAGACATTAAATATGGCAACTCTGCACCAGGCAGGCTCATCAAAGTGGCTTGCAGAAAGGAGGATAAGGCTAACTGCATCACAGTTTGGACAGATCTGCAAGGCCAGAGACAAGAACAAGGTAGGCTTATTATTAATGAACTGCAGTTTATTTTTGTGCATCAGACTGTTGTTAAATTACCACCTCAATGAAAACTTTATAAAATTATGTTATCCAAATTTATGAGATCTAATCCATCTTGTTGCCAGTTCATAGGAAAAAAAATAGGTAAGGTTTCCAATATTTAGTATTAATAGGCCTCTATAAATAACTGTGTCAGTCTTTTAAAAATAACTGATAGCTGACATTGACATGTTAAATTATTGTCTTTTTTATTTGGAGATTTTGGGAGTATAATTCAGTACTATATAATAAGCTTCATGTTCAACATCCCACAGTGCTTTTGGCAATATAACACTAACTCGACTAACAATAATACATGCAGGTTTTTTTGTTGTTTTTTTTATTTTTCTAATGACTGCATTTTTATTGTTTTTGCAGCACTTGGATTTAATAATACCTGTAACTGCAATGGAATGTCTCTGTGCACTTACAGTAAAATAAATGGAAGGCTTCATCTTTAAATTTCTTTTACTTTTAGCACCCAAACAACCAACACCAGTTAGGATGCAAGCGATTATGTTGTTGTTGTTTTTTTTTCCTGGGGCTCATGTCCTCTGATCTTTTGTAGATAATTTATCTGAAATAGAGGCTTCAACTGTTCGAACCATTCAATTCACACAATTGGCTTGGTAACACAGAAGTCTGCTAATGAGTTTATGCATTTTTGTTTTCATTTTGACAGATTTCACAGGGACTTCTGAATCCTCTGGACTTGAGTCATCTGCCTGCAGCAATAGCACATGGGAAGAAATACGAACATGTTGCAATTAAGCAGTTTATGGAACTGACCAGATGCACGGTTGAAAAGTCAGGTCTACAAGTGCACAAAGTTTTTCCATTCATCGGTGCATCACCAGATGGTTTAATAATTGATAGTGACCATTAAAGCGTTGTGGTTGTAGAGGTTAAGTGTCCCTATGCAAGTAGGGATAGGAGTATTTGTGCTGAGACAGTGCCCTATCTGAAACAGACCGAACAGGGTCTGGAATTATGTTCTAATCATAATCATTTTTTCCAGATTCAAGGACAGATGGCATGCTGTGAAGCAAATAAATGTTATTTTGTCATTTACACCTTGAATGACTTAAAAGTCATTGAAGTGAAAAGAAATGATGAATTTATAAAGAAAATGTTGGATGAATTGGTATCCTTCTTCAATGACTACTTCAAAACTTCCCTCTTGGATAAATTTTTATACAAAGACTGTTAGCTTTTAACTTTTAATATTTCATTTTCTAAAGTAATCTAAATTTTCTTTCACATGAAAATTATGATGTTTGCTTTGCAGAAGTTTAAAAATTGCAGTGATTCTGTACTGTTTTATTAAACATTTCTGATAAACTTTACTGTAAACTGTAACAAGTAACACAACATACTGTAAATGATAAAAATTGAAAGTCATGCCATGGTGGTATTAGAAAAACAGAATTAGCATTTAATATAGTAACATGAAATTTATTTCAGTGCACATGTCTTGTTTGACAGTAATACATTTATTATAATTTCATATGGGCATAATAACTATACAAATTTTACAATCTTTCAATCTATCTAAGGCAGAAATGTCCCAGAAATTTATGTGAGATAATGAGTAATATGGATCAACAGTACATGTATTACTTTTTTGTGCACCAAGCTCAAGAAAGTTTTTTTCTCTCTCCTGAGAGATCTCTCAATCTACAGAACACACAAGATGCGTTTTGTGACTTACAATGACAATTCACTTTTTATTACAGAAATAACTCGGTATCGTTTTTTTTTAAATTTTACTGTATCAATTTTTTAAAGGGCTGCATATCTTGTTGTAGACTTTCTAATGCTCCTTTTTGAATTAAAAAGCACAAAGGTGGATTTGATATTTCTTAAGTGTTTGCTTTTACAACTCTCCAAGTATATTTATCATAAATTTATGTATTCTCATGGAAGAGCTGGTATAGTAATATTGTAATAAAAAGATGGTCATGTCATATTTTTTTTTTTTTGGCCATGATGAAAATAAGTTGCCTTTATGTTTTGTATTCTATATGTTTAAATATGTTCAATTAATTTAAAATCATTTGGTCTCCCACATCATCAATGCATTTTTCCATTTTTGATCTCAAAGAACAGTGATCTTCCAAAGTGGATGACATGTATTTCCATTATATATAATAGTAAATACAGTGTACATGTAATTATAAATCATTGTCATAAAAATAATAAATAAGAGCAAAATTGTTGTTTGACAATCTGCAGTACTGGCTGACAAGATTCTGAATAATAGAGGACACTGAAGATGAAACATTAGTTATTTTCAGTTTGCAATCACTAAAGATAAGATAAGATATGACTTTATTATCCTGTTTCCAGGAAATTTGTTGTCACAGCATTCAGTAACAGCACAACAGCAAGTACAATATATCTAAAACCTACAGGTCTTTAAGGCACACACGCACATTGCTTCAACAGCCTTACCAACAAGTAAGAACATTGCTCACACACACACACTGTAAGAACAATCCATTAGGAAAAAAACTAACAACAGCATACTACATCAGGAAACACTGCTATTTTGAATTGCGGATGGCAAAAAAGATCGTCTATAGCGCTCTCTGTTTGTTTTTAAATACAGTATTCGTCCACTTCTTTGGGATCGGACTATCTGATGGAAAGAGTAACACCAGTTATGCAGTATGATTCTAATCTTTTGAAATATGTCATGGTCCAATAGGCCTGCATTACTATGGCAATATAGCATAATAATATAGATGTCTCTACATCACATCAGGTTAATTTAATGAGAAACTGGCATCTTTCACCATCTTTAAGCATACTGTGAAACAACATTGTTTCTGAAATTTGTCAACATCAAACATACAAAAATAATATCAGTGGCAATATTTGTTTCAGTTGCATTTAGTGAAGACTTAAGGATTTTGTATACCTTTACATTACCTATTATCCTTTCAACATGAACGCGTTTGCTTGAAATACATCTATCTTCCGCAACTCTGCTTCTGGTGTCATTCTGTTTTTCTTTTTGAAAAAATTCGGCATGTTAATCTTAACATCTTTAGTTCGAAACATGTCTTGGATATTAAAACCTTTGTCAGCCATGATGGAATCCCCTGCCTCTACTTTGTCCAATAGACTGCATCTTTCTACAATCTGCCTGTCACTAGCTGCCCCCCCCCCCCCATAAGCTTCTGAACATAATGATATTTGCCCCCCTGGCGTTACACCCACTAAGACTTTAACAGTATTCCTATGCTTATATGTAGAAAATGTTGCTCTCTGGGCAGTTGGGTTTGATGGTCTCTGCACTGGTATTTCTGTCCCATCAATTATTACTCTTGTGTCAGGATATTTCATCTTGAAATCAAGTGGGCAGTAATGATCAACAATGTATTTGTGAGCCCATGTGTTTATTTCTCCCCACTGCTTGGAACAAAATTTAACCCACGTATAACAAATGTTGCGCACAGTAAATTCTGAAAGACAAAACATGTTTGATAATTCTGCATTGCAATAATGATGTCTCAGATACACTAGGATAACAAGAAAAGCAGTCTGGGGAACCACAGAATCAATACTTTTCTTTGTAAAGATAGACTTAATATTATTCACATTTGGACCTAAAGAATGAAAAACTGTCATGAACCTATCAAAATTGGGTAAGCCAGTGTAATGCAGGCAATCTTTCGGTGAATATCTGATCCTATCAATCGACACATAAGGATGCGTAAAAAAATGCTGCTGGTAAATAATTGAATTTAATTCATTTTCATCTTTATCATCTTCATCATAGGGAACTCTCTTTACAGTAAATTTTTCTTTGGTCAAATCGACATCACTCTCCTCCTCATTATCACCTTCGTCAAGATCAAGAGAAATGATCTCCCGTGAATTAACAAAAGAAATTGTAGGTGTATCACAGATGCCTTCACCACCAGATGATATATCTGGTGGTGAAGGCTCAGACATTACAGCATTACAATAAGACATTTCCACAAACTCCGACACAGGAATGTCCTCCTCAAGATACACCTTTTCTGCCTCCTGTCTTTCAATTTCCCTTTCTTGTTTAGCAATCTGCTCTTCCTCATCCCGTCTTATCTCTCTCAGGTGTCGTCTGTGGTCCCTAGGCTCTTCAGTAAGGGCATGAGGCTGAAATATTTGTGGGAAAGAACCCTTCTTTAAAAGTCTGTTTTTTCTCTCTGTGTTTCTGTGAAAGTATAAGTATTTTCATATTTAATACATGTAAATAGGAGTAAAATAGGCCTTTAGAAAGACATTATTTAGTAATATTACTACACAACGTGAAATTTGTTCAGATCTGATTTCTTCTATGCAAAGAAAAAAAAAAAGTCTTGATATCCCTGGTTTGTATGCAATATGTATTGTGTAGCCCTTCCCCTTTTTCCGCGTACTCAAACATAGCAATTTTGCATACAAATTAGCAGCTGAGTGAGCAAATTATTTTTTCTGTCAATCTTGAGAATCATTTTCAGTAACAGGCTAGTGTAAATCTGAGCAAATCGCCAATAGAGCAATCTTCACTACTTTCAAAATCTAAAACCATGTTTTGGTTGTGGTTTGAATACACATTACAATGTTTTTTAGTGACAGCCTACCGAATGACTAAGGTCAGCACCCTAACCTTAAGTGAACATCACGTGTCAAACACACACACACACAAATTAATTTCCCTGCCACATAGAATTCAAACACATACAAATTATTTATGTTTCATTTTCAGGTTAAAAGGATAAGAGATAGTATAGGATCTGTAGATCTAGGCTCAAGAAATGACTAGGTTTGGGGTTGGGGAAAAGGACAGGGTCATAGGTTTAAGGTTGGGAACTGACATGATAGGCAGGCCATACAGAACTCTTCCTGTTTTGGTAATGGTATAGACGCAATGCAACTAGATCTAGATATAAGAACTTGACTAGTCTAGACTAGATCTACATGTCCATGTACTTACTTCTCCATGTTGATGTCGATGAATCCACAAAGTCATCTTCACTAAAGTGTTTTGCACATAAAACAGAACTGTGGGTCCAGCTCCATGCCTTTCTTTTCCTGTTGACAAACGCAATCCATTTTTTCTTGACTTTGTCGTCTTTGGGGAAGCGATATCCACCCTCTGTATGACAGAGAGGTATAACGCAGTAGTTCACAATTTTCCCCCAGCAGAACAAATGGCTACCGAACCCCTCTTTTGCTCGGGCAAATCAGGGGGAGATAATTTGAGGTTACGGATGCCTATTCCTGCGATGTGTTCCCTAACAAACAAACTAACCCGTGCGCAAATCATTGCCATTTGACGGATGCTGACGGAATGCGCAGGATGTCAACACGCAAAGGGAGAGCAGTAAAACTCATCTAAAAACAAACAAACAAACAAACAAAAATAAAATAAAGCTAAAGGAACAGGCAAAATGAAGCAGGTCCATAATAATCACCCAGAACTGAAACTAATAAATCGATTTATCCCGGACAGGGCCGGGCAACTCAGCTAGTACATAATGAAATTAGGAGTGAGGGAACCACTTTCATGACTAAAGCTCAAAATCCGCAAAATGTCGCATACAACAATATGGTAAATACCCTTCGATATTTTAATTCGCCTTTCATTGAAGTCACTGACGATTATGTCAATTTCACACCCATATAATGACAGACATGACACTGTAGTCTAGTAATAATGTACTAATATGCTATTCCAATCTTTCATTCCACAACCCACATAGCTTCCAACATGATGATGAAATAGAAACACATATATTTGTCAGTTTCAGCCCGAATGACGCTCAACTATAAATTTATCCTGGGATGCGAATATAATATTCACAAGAAATACAGAATTCATTGGTGATCCAAATAAACCCATAACGAAAGAGAAATGGTCATTTTGTCGTTTGTTCAGAGAAATAAGTTTGTGTGGGAATATCTGAAACCTGGACAGAAATATTTCAGCACGTAGTAGTAGGCATCCTTCAGTCTCGGAAGTCTATGGGGTCACGCTCTGTTTTTTTTCTGGTACAGCGTCTGGTGTGGCTGGCCAGTCCGATGCGGGAATGGCATTCTCTGTGGCAGAGGGCACAGATGAAGCCTGAGGCTGATCTTACTGTCAGACTTATAACCGGTAGACTGCTGCTTCCCGTGTTTTGTCGACGCTGTAAAGGGAGTGACCTCTCCAGGGAGCGCAAAGCCTGGGTATTTCGCTATGGAGGGCAAGCTGTTACCCATGCAGCAGACCCCCCCCCCCCCTCCACGTCACTGGAATGGTCCACTGGAAAGGCAAACGCACAAGAAGCACGTAAGCACAAGATTATTCAATTAGAATTGTCAAAGACTCAAATAGAACAGAAAAATGATCCATTTCATTTGTCAGTCCTCTTTGGTATCATTTTATTGCAGATTATACATGTAGTGCGGTGTCAGGATTAATACTGCTCATAACTTTCTCAGGGACACATTCACGTCATTAAGCAGGATGATTTTATAACATACAGGGTGTGTTTATGGGCCCCCTAGGCATGACAGTCGCATTTTGTTTTTTCCCTGCGTTTTGCCCTGACTTTCACTGGCAGTCGCAACAGTAAGTTCCGTGCCGTTATTACAGTAAGGCCTACATTCTTGGGTACAGCAAACAGTGCCGGATTTACCATTTGGCTTGGTGGGCTGAAGCCTAGGGCCTCAAAATCAAGGGGGTGAGGGTAGGGGGAAGGGGAAGGGGGGCTCGCCGCCTCAGGAAAATATAATGCATATTTTGTGACACGCGTGGCCTTTTCTTACATGGTGTTACAATAAACTGTAGTTTCTGAACAAATCTTTTGTAATTTTCCAAGCTTTCGAGAAGGAATTGCGGAGAGCGGAATTTTAAACACCTGCCATCATCACTGGCGTTACTCAAATTATTTAAAACACTTCCATCTTCCTCTAGGCGTGAAGGTGGGGCATTGGGATGGACCTCACAGTTTTAATAGCCAAGGGCCCCTCTTCATCTAAATCCGGCCCTGGCAGCAAAGCTACGGTACATGCATGTATTTTTAATTTTACTTACTTTGGTGACAGCGAGACTAAACGGGGGATTGGCACGATGTTAAAAAATACATAGTCTAGTTATTATCCGTATCGTACGTATAATTCAGCCATTGAAATCAAGGAGCAGACAGGAATCTGGGTCAGTTACTTCGCTGCCTATATTTCGTGACCAGTGCTAAGACACATGAAAATGTCACAAATGGTGTGTTATTAAGTACACAGATCTAGCAAACCCCCATCTGAGCATACATTACATTATAAATGGATGGCTTCTTGTCAAAATGTACATAATGATGTATTTAGACACCATTGTCATCAACTTTGAATCTAAAATTTAAAAGATGTATAATATAAAGTAATAATACATGTGCAGGAAATTTGACCTCATGTGAGTTTATACAAATGAATGAAAAGCACAATCCTGAATTTAATATGTATCAGAAAAACATTAGCAGTCAGACTTACCTTTTTTTATGGTGTTTCTTGAGACACCGTGCGTTTTTTAGCTTCTTTTTATATATTTTGTCCACATCATCGAATCAGAATTTGCTGTGAAAGCACACTTTTTCTGGATTATTTGTAGAAATGTTAATACATGTACAGCACAAAGTTTCCATTGAGTTTACATGCACTTTAGCTGAATTCTGTTTGTCACCATGTGAATGAAATTTGATCCTTGAGTTTATTTGAAAGGAAGTTGTTGTAATGAAAAATTAGAACTTTAAACAGATTTAACAGACTGGAGGAAATACTTGTGCATGTCATAACTTAATTCAATAACTGAAATCACAGAGAATGTCACACATGTGACAGAGTGTAAATTTCAAGTGAAAAAAAATAAATAATAACCAGTCACATAACAATACCCTCTCGTGTTTTAAGACGTGAGTCGACATCCATTTTGTTGCACCAGAAATTGGAAAAGTAGAAGTAACGACACACTACACTACACAGCAGGTCGCTTCGAAGCTGAAAAAAGAATGCTCTTTCAAAATTTCAAAACACGTTTAAAAATTAAAATAAGCCTACTGAAAACAAACAAAAAATAGTGGCACGGGGACTCCAGCACACATTACCCTACTTAGCTACACTAAGTGTGCCGTTTGACTATGTGGTTGCGAGAGCACTTTTCCCATGACATGGACGATCCTAAGTCTAATACCCTAAAGTACCAGTTGCCCCTTAAGATCTAAGGAAGTAGGTTCTAATCCGTATGTTTTGTCCGGCCTACCCCCGACCAAACTCCACCCCAGCACTCAGTCCCTCAGCAGCGTCTTAGGGGAGGAAACTCGCCAGATCCCAGGCTATATTACAGGTTAGGTGGGCGTGACTAACCGTGCGAGTACCTTGGTCGACCGTCGACCTCAACGCTACATGGAAGCAGGAGCCAGTAACCACCCGGGTTTCCCCAAAGTGGCTGTTCTGTACTATAAATAAATTTGGGTTTTTCTTATATGACACAGAATCCATACATTGTCTGCCGTTATGGGTTTGACCTCATTATGCATAAACTCACATATTAAATCCATTCACATACATAACGTACTTAAAATACATGGTTTTCACTCAACCAGGTTCTATTAACACCATAAGCCAAAGATACAAACCTTCTGTTGGAAATAGGGCAATAAATATTCTTTTTTGCAAAAAATGTAAACTGCACACATGATTACCTTCCTTTGCCCTTGACCGCTCTTCTTGACTTTTATCTACAAATCTTAAGCAGAAGTGGGAATCGATACTATTATATATCCTCCTTAAAGTGAATGTCACAATGGATTGAATACTTTCTCTTACTTTCTCGAACATGTGAAACTTTTCACTTGCTTTTACATTAGGGTTTTTCGTCCCCTGGTTTACAAGTTTGAATAAAATAAAATAGGTCTAACAAAACATAAAAATGATTTCATAAGAGTTTCATGTCTGACAATATCAGAAAGTCCTTATTTAAGATTCGAAATTCGATACCAAATCCATTACCAAAGAGATGGCCTCACCACCCTTACCATTAAAAATTCCATAACTTCTAAATTATGATATTCATTGTCGGGGTTGCGGCTGAACCGCCTACCTCATGGAAACAAAATTTTACAAAAGAAGAGAAAAACTTGTCAGACTGTTTTACTGTTGGACTTGTGAGGCAGATTTTTCAGACTTGTCAGACTAGTCAGAACAATCATGGGAGAAAGAGCTTTTTCAGTGTGTGCACCTAAAATGTGGAATGACTTGACTGATCATGTGAAACATTCAAACAGCTTGATCCAATTCAAAAGAAAACTTAAAACAGCGTTGTTTACAAAAGCGTATACGCAGGATATGTAACTTTCTTGAGACAGTGATTAGGTATAGGTTGATGAAAATGTGTGTTGGATTTTTTAGATTTGTTGGACTTGTCAGACTTGTGCCCTGGAGTTGCCGGTATTGTGCGACGCACTTTTGGATTTGTGCGGCAGACTTGTCTGGCTTGTCCGACGTACTTGTCAAACCTGTGCGGCAGACTTCTTGGACTTGTTGGACTTCTGCAGTGAACTTGTCTGACTTGTTCTGCGGACCTGTCAGATTTGTGCTGCTGACTTGTCAGCCTTGTCAGACTAGTGCTTGTCAGACTTATGCGGCAGACCTGTTGGACTTGTGCTGCTGATTTGTCGGACTTGACGGAGGTCTGCAGTAATCAGATATGTTGGAGTTGGCAGACTTCTTGGGTGAACTTTGTTGGGCATGAGCCGGATTTGTTAGATTTGTCATAATTGTGCAGCCGTCATGTCAGACATGTAAAAATTATGGGGTTTGAGCAGTGGACTTGTCGAAATTGTCGAATCTGTGCCGAGAATTTGTCTGACTTGTGCAGATGACTTGTTGGATTTGTTGTACTTGTCAGACTTGTCAAACCTATTCAGCCGACTTGTCATACTCGTCAAACTTGTTCGATGGATTTGTTAGCCTTGTCCAGCAGACTTGTTGAATCTGGACAGCAGAATTTTTTACCAACTTGTCAGACATGACGAAATTTTTTGAGCAACTTGTCAGATTTGTGCATCAGACTTGTGGAATTTTTTTTGTTTAACTTGTTGGATTTGTGCATCAGACTTATGGAAATTTTTCAGCCAAATTGTCATACTTGTGCGTCAGATATATCTAATTTTTTGGGCCAACTCGAAAGACTTGTGCATCGGACTAGTCGTAATTTTTCGGCTAAGTTGTCGGACTTGTCAGAATTTTTCAAACAACATCTCAGACTTCTGTGTTAGACTTTTCAAATTTTTTTGGCCAACTTGTCTTACTTGTCCGTCAGACTTGTTTGATTTTTTGGCCAATTTGTTTTGCTTGTGCGTCATTCTTGTCAAATCTTTTGGCCAACTCGTCGGACTTGTTTGTGAGTCTTATCGGAATTTTTTGGCCAACTCGTTGGACATGCATGTTAGATTTTTTGGTCAACTTTTTGGTCTGGTGCATCGCACTTGTTGGAATTTTTCGGCCAACTAGTCAGACTTTTCAAAATTTTTGGCCTAATTTGTAGGACTTGTCCGTCAGACTTGTTGGACTTGTCAGAATTTTTCGGTCAACATCTCGGACTTGTGCGTTAGACTTGTCAAAATATTTTGGCCAACTTGTTGTACTTGTGCGTCAGACTTGTCTGATTTTTTTTGCTAACTTGCCTTATTTATCCGTCAATCTTGTCTGATTTTTTGGCCAACTTGTCAGACTTGTGCGCGTCAGACTTGTAATTTTTTTGCCAATATGTTGGATTTGAACGTCGGACTTGTTGGATTTTTCTACCAACTTCTTGGACTTGTGCATCACACTTGTCGGACATTTTTGGCCAAGTTGTCGGGCTTGTCAAAATTTTTTGGCCATCTTGTCAGACTTGTGAGACAGAGTATGTCAAAAGTTTTTGGCCAGCTTGTTGGATTTGTTCGCCAGACCTGTTGGAATTTTTTGGCCAACTTGCTAGACTTATGCATCAGACTATTTCACATTTTTTCATCCAACTTGTTGGATTGGACGTCGGATTCAATGGATTTTTTGGCCAACTTGTTGGACTTGTGTGTCAGACTTGTCAGATTTTTTCGCCAACTCATAAGACTTGTGCGTCAGACTTGTTGTAATTTTTCGGCCAACTTGTCGGACTTGTCAAAAATTTTCAGGCAACTTCTTGGACTTTGCGTCAGGCTTGTCGTAATTTTTCTGCCAACTTGTCTTCCTTGCTCTTCAGTCTTGTTGTAATTTTTTGGCTATCTTGTTGGGCTTGCATACCGGCCTTGTCCGATTTTCCGGACAACTTCTTAGACCTGTGCGTCACACTTGTCGGAAATTTTCGTCAACCTTATCGGACTTGTCAAATTTTTTGGCCCAACTTTTCGAACTTGTGTATCAGATTTGCTGGAATGTTTTGGCCAACTTGCCAGACTTGTGCAGTCGGGCTTGTCAGAAGTTTTCGGCCAAAATCTTAGACCTGTGCGTTAGACTTACCAAATTTTTTTGGCCAACTTGTTGTACTTGTGCGTCAAGCTTGTATGATTTTTTGGCCAATTTGTCTTATTTGTCCGTCAGTCTCGTCAGCCAACTTGTTGGACCTGTCCAAAAATTTTGGCCAACTTTTTGGATTTGTTTGTCAGTCCTGTCATAATTGTTTGGCCAACTTGTTGGACTTGCATGCCGTACTCGTCAGATTTTCCAGAAAACTTCTTGTATTTGTGCGTCACACTTGTCAGAAATTTTCAACAACCTTATCGGACTTGTCAAAATTTTTTGGCCAAATTGTCGGATTTGTGCGTCAGACTTCTATAAATATGTCAGCCATCTTGTCATACTTGCGCGACCTTCTTAGACCTGTGCGTCACACTTGTTGGAAATTTTCGTCAACCTTATCGGACTTGTCAAATTTTTTGTCGAGTAGGATCGAGTAGTTCTTGGAAATTGGATTTTTCTCATATTTTCAAGTCCCTGGTCCTATTGGGGGGTAGGATCGAGTACCTAGTCTTCTCGGATAAGGACGAAAAAATTCGGAGGGCCCGTGTGCACGTTGCGCACGTTAAAGATACCTTGGCAGTTGGAAATCGTAAAGAGCAGGCCGAAAGGCCGCTGCCCGGGCAAAATTGAAATTAATAGATTAAAATTTATCCATATCATCTCCCCCCCCCCCCCCCCCCGCCAGAACAAGAAATAATAAAACAAGTAAAGTGAGGTGTAAATGCCAAGGGCAGCAAACCTCCTAAAATAAAGACCTCAAATCATACTTGCGCGACAGACTATGTCACAAGTTTTGGCCAACTTGTTGGATTTGTGCGTCAGACCTGTCGGAATTTTTTGGCTAATTCGCCAGACTTATGCATCAGACTATTTCATAATAATTTTTCATACAACTTGTTGTAATTGGGTGTCGGACTTGTTGGATTTTCGGCCAACTTTTTGGATTTGTGCGTCAGACTTGTCTAATTTTTTAGGCTAACTTGTCTTTTTTGTTTGTCAGTGTCGTCAGATTTTTTGGCCAACTCGTCAGACTTGTTTGTCAGTCTTGTTGTAATTTTTTTGCCAACTTGTTGGACTTCAACGTCGGAATTGTAGGATTTTTTGGCCAACTTGTTGGACTGTGCGTCACATTTGTCAGAAATTTTTGGCAACCTTATCAGACCTGCCAGATTTTGGGGACAACTTTTCGGACTTGTGTATCAGATTTGCTGGAATTTTTTGACCAACTTGTCACACTTGTGCGCCGCACTTGTCAGAATTTTTCGGCCAGCATCTCAGACTTGTTCCTTAGACTTCTCAAAATTTTTTGGTCAACTTATTGGACTTGTGCGTCACATTTGTCGGAATTTTTTGGCCAACTTGTTGGACTTGTGCGTCAGATTTCTGTACATTTTTCAGCCATCTTGACAGACTTATGCAACACACTATGTCATAAGTTTTCGGCCAACTTGTTGGATTTGTGCGCCAGACTTGTCATAATTTTTTGGCCAACTTGTCAGACTTGTCAGAAATTTTTGGCCAACATCTTGGACTTGTTCGTCAGTCTTGTCATAATTTTTTGGCCAACTTGTTGGACTTGCATGCCGGACGTGTCGGTTTTTGTGGAAAACTTCTTGGACCTGTGCGTCACACTTGTCAGAAATTTTTGGCAACCTTATCGGATTTGTCAAAATTCTTGGCCCAACTTGTCGGACGTGTGCATCAGAATTTTTTGGAATTTGTCAGAGACTTGAGCGTTGACTTGTCAGAATTTTTCGGCCAACATCTCAGGCTTGTGCATTAGACTTCTCAATATTTTTTAGCCAATTTACTGGACTTGTGCGTCAGGCTTGTCTGATTTTTTTGGCCAACATATCCTATTTGGCCGTCAGTCTTGTCAGATTTTTTGGCCAACTCGTCAGACTTGTGCGTCAGTCTTGTTGTATTTTTTTTGCAAACTTATTGGACTTCAAATTCGGACTCGTCGGATTTTTCGGCCTAGTTGTTGGACTTATGCATCACACTTGTCGAAATTTTCGGTCAATTTGTCAGACCTGTTGGAACTTTTTTGCTAAATCGTCAGACTTCTGCGTCAGTGTTGTTGTAATTTTTTGGCCAACTTGTTGGACTTGCACGTCATACTTATCAGATTTTTTATCCAACTTGTTGGATCTGTGTATAAAGTGTACTTGTCAGGATTTTTTGACAAATTTTTTTGGCCAACATGTCGGACTTGTACATTAGACTTGTAGGAATTTTTCGGCCAACTTCTCGGCGTTCCATGTAGGACTTATCGGATTTTTGGCCAACTTGTTGGATTTTTAAGTCAGACTTGTTGGAATTTTTCAACAAATTCTTGGAATTGTGTATCGGATCTGTCATTTTTTTTCAGCCAACATCCCAGACTTCTGAAAATTTTTTTTACCAACTTCTCGGACTTGTGCGTTAGACTCCTAAAATTTTAGGGTGAATTGTCGGATTTGTGCATCAGACTTGTCAAAATATTTTGGCAAACTTGTCGGACTTGTGCGTCAGACTTGTCAAACTTTTTTGGACAACTCATTGGACTTGTGGGTCGTACCCAAGGAAAATAATCCATACTTTAATTACCTAAGCACTAAAAGATTAATTGGTTATTGGCCTTGGCACCATTAGTCCATTACCGTCATAAAGTGGAGAGTTGCAAAGGAATAAAATGCATACATACATACCTACAAGCATGGTGTATGCCAATTATTTAACATAATTATGAATCAACTACATATGAATCTGTAAGAAGGAAAATGAGTCTTCATGAAATTTGCAGTTAATTAGTTTATTTCAATCTTTTTTTTATATACTTTTTTTTGGTCAAACTTTATTACTTGTAAGTACATGTAAATGGCTTAATAGTTACTGTGATTTAAATATAAAAAAACAAAAACAATTAGACTTGTGTCTTATTCATACTTTTGTTTTAGAGCATCAGACAATATGATTTTTTATTTGTTTATTTATTTATTTTATAAACTTTATTCATAATTTTCTTAGCAAAAGTAAATGAATCGTTGGGTGACATGATTTTGAATTTGATATGGTTGGAATTCTTCAAACATTCATCTCATGCCACTGCATTGATTTTAAACTCATTGCATGTGGATATTAAATATCGTAAGGGTTAATTTTTCTTTCTTATAGATTTGCTTATACATGTGTGGTATGTGGTATTTTGGCATTCAGTATTTTGTCTTAAAGGAGCGTAGGAGCGTGTTCCAATCACAGTGCTTAACTGTGAGCGACAGTTAGACTGACCCGCCCCCAAGACCGTGGGAGGATGGGAAAGAATCGTATAAAACCCCGGGCCTGTCAAGCCCCAAGCACTGCGTCTCTTCCCCCAGTCGAGAGCAGGTGTGTGTGTTATTGAATAAACGTCTTTTGTGCCCTACAATAGACTTATATTCTTCTTTGACAGGTATGTGCTCTTTAATACTTATAATACTGTTCTTGCTGATTTTAAGATGATAATATCAGATGCTATCAGATATTTACGATGAGTGTAACTCTGTAAGCAATAGATGTATTTTCCTCATAAGTATATTAGACTCTGGAAGTTATGAAAGAGTTCTGTGGTTATGCTGTTTATATTGTTTTAGATACATGTAGCCTGCTGAAATGCCGTATACTATTAGCCTAACCGAGCAGAGTGTTTGCTCACAAATGTTATGTATATCGACGACCACGATATTAGTGCGTACTGAATGTTTAGAAGTCTTTCGATAATATTGTTCTCTCTTTCTCTCTCTCTCTCTTTTTCTCTCTCTGATATCGCACATCTCATGTTGTGTTTATTATCTTCACTCTTGATTTATTTACGTTTTATACATATGTATTATTATTATGCTAGTCGTGTTAACTATGCCATGCATACATTTGTCTTGTTGTTAATTGGTATACTGTTACACGACTGCGTCTCTTCCCCCAGTCGAGAGCAGGTGTGTGTGTTATTGAATAAACGTCTTTTGTGCCCTACAATAGACTTATATTCTTCTTTGACAGTGTGAGCAGTTTTACCGCCCTGGCATGAACCGAGTGAATGTTGCGGCCTAACCAGCCGCAGTAACAAGAGTGAAACCCACATGAATGGTTCATCTACACCATATCTACACCTTCACCCTCACCCTAACACCATCTTGTTACAATTTATGGCGCCCAACGTGGGGCCGATAACTGACTGTCAAACGGTAGCTGAAAGAGGACACATCCTGGAACTGTGTTATGACTTGTATGACGAGGCACCGTGACCGGAATGACCACGTGTGAGTATCGCCGGTGCGCTGGCCTGAGAGCTGCAGCGAAGACTACGAGACTGACGACCCACCCAGGGATTCGCCGCTGACCTCGAGACTGGCGACCCACCCAGGGATTCGCCGCTGAATGGGCCCCAACGTGTGTTGCAACGTTGTGACTTTGTGTTGAACTGTAGTGTTGTGGTCAGTAATTTAACTGTCTGTGTTTGTGTTACTACCTGTTATTAGTGTTAATATGTGAATTGTTGCTAGAGGTTATCTCGGACGAATATTAGCCTATTTCAGACCATTCTTTACACAGAAGAAACGGACGAGAGGGACTGATCACCCCTGTCGTTTGGATTTCGTCTGCGGTGGCCTCAGCTGTTTAACTTGTCTAATTTTTATTTGTATTAATTTGCTTCCTTTGATGAGCATTTTTATATATTCATTGTATTATTCAATGCCATTACTTTATGCATTGTGCGAACCTAAACCCTTATGTTGTTTTCAGCTATCTCTATTATCTGTTTCCTGACTTCCCGTGCAGCGATGCAGTAATTAGCACTTCATGAATAGTATTGTTTCTTCTGGTTGGTGTGGTTTTCCACCCCTTCTGACCTTTCCCTTTTCTTATACTTTAGTTTAGCGTTTGCATCGAGTGACCTTTCTGTCCCTCCTGCAGTTTCTGGCACATTGTCGTCAGTTAGTATTCGTATGCGCGGAGATTTCGCACGGTCAGTATCAGTGGTAAAGACATTATCTGCTCTCCGGTGGTCTCCCGATTCTCTAGAGCACGAGCACCTGGACGGCTATAAATCAGATGCAATTAACGAGCATTCCTTTGGGTCCATCGTCCACACCACCCTCCATGGTCCGCTTAGTGTAGTAATGATGTAATAGCAAGTCGTATTGTTTATGTCAAGATAACGCGGAGAGTGGGAAGTGTTCGCGTGGCTGAGGAATTGATATTGGTCGAGATTCCTACACCCACAGTGAACGCCGTTGCGAATTAATTAAGTTGTTCGTCTTTATCTGAAATTACTTGACCCGGCGGTGAACATTAATTATACCGCCGTGTTTTCGTTCGTGCACTGTACCGTGACGCACTGACCGCCGTGCAACCGATACACCCCCTCCCGTTTAACTTCGCGGTGTAGCTGGGAGCGTAGAAGTGTCTGCATTTAAGCCTATTATTTCAATACTGTAAAGTTTTAATTGCTCGAGTTGTTTATTGATACTTTCCTGTCATAAATAGTGATTGATAGATGGCGTCCAGAAAAGCAGCAGTTGCCGCGGCAAAGGAAAACTCAGGCCTCAGTAAATCTATTGAATCAAGAATGGACTGAAGGTCTGAGTTTTCCTTTGCCGCGGCAACTGCTGCTTTTCTGGACGCCATCTATCAATCACTATGGGAGGCTGATAACATTCCTGACAATTCAGCCTTGTTTGAACAGGTCGACACAAAAATTGACTGGGCCAACGCTCAGCAATATGACAGAAATATTAATGAAGTGATATCGTGCATAGAAGGGTCCGTATCAAAGTCGAAGTGCACTACGGGTGCAAGGCAACTTCTGAAAGAGGGAAGTAAGCTGAAAATGAAAGAAGGTGTATTGTATAGGCAATGTCATGAACATGATAATACCTTCTTCCAGTTGGTGTTGCCTGTGGCTTTCCGCCAGAAAGCTTTGAAGGGAGTTCATGATGATTGTGGACACCTTGGAATTGATAAGACTTTGGATCTTTTACGTAGGCGATTCTTCTGGCCTGGCATGTCACAGGACGTGAAAAGATATATTACTTCGTGTAAACGTTGTGTCTGCAGGAAGGCAGATACACATCAGCGGGCTCCTCTCGTAAGCATTACGACAAGTCAGCCTATGGAATTAGTTTGCATTGATTATCTGTCTCTTGAACCTTGCTCAGGAGGGATAGAAAATATACTTGTCATCACTGATCATTTCAGTAAATATGCACAAGCCATACCGACGCGTAATCAAACAGCACAAACAACTGCGAAAGTCTTGTTTGATAATTTTATTGTTCATTACGGTCTACCCGCTAGACTTCATTCAGACCAAGGACGAGCCTTTGAAAGCGGAGTCATTCAATCTCTATGTCAGATCACAGGTATTAAAAAGTCCAGAACAACACCTTACCATGCCCAAGGCAATGGTCAGACCGAGCGTTTCAATCGCACACTGCTGGACATGCTCGGCACTTTGGCTGATGAACACAAAGCAAATTGGAAAG
This sequence comes from Onchidella celtica, assembly GCA_963931925.1. Taxonomy (NCBI): domain Eukaryota; kingdom Metazoa; phylum Mollusca; class Gastropoda; order Systellommatophora; family Onchidiidae; genus Onchidella; species Onchidella celtica. Next base: position 74,146,202 of record OZ007568.1, read on the forward strand.
CTTTTGTACCTCAAATGACACACGCTTACAACTGTACCCGACATGCTTCCACGGGCTATTCACCGTATTTTCTTATGTTCGGTCGCGAACCCAAACTTCCGATTGATCTTGAATTTGGTTTGTTAGAACAGTCGATGCCGGTACCATCTAAATCCTACCCTGATTATGTGAAAAATATCCAGGAACGTCTGGACTATGCTTATAGATCAGCTCTTAAAGCCTCCGAAAAAGCAAAGCACTCGCAGAAACAGTGTTATGACAGAAAGATTCAGGGAGCTGCTATTCAACCAGGTGATCAAGTTCTTGTTCGAAGACTTGCTTTCACTGGGAAACATAAACTAGCAGATAGATGGCATTCCGATGTTTATGTAGTATTGAAAAGACCTAATTTAGACATTCCTGTATATGTTGTGCAAAAGGCTGACGGCCAAGGTCCTAAAAAGACATTACACCGAAATTTGTTGCTACCCTTCACACCGAGAGAGGTTGGCGAGCAACCTGATAATGATAAGGTGACTGTTTTAAGTCGCGCCCCACGAAAATGCAATAGGTCCGTCGCGAATTTGCGAGAGCGACATGAGTCTTCTCCTTCAGATTCAGAGCAAAGTATTTGCGTTATCGGACGGTCAGACTTAGAGACAAACGCAGTACGAATGTCGGGCACCGATGACCACCTCTCATCCAACCATGACATTAGTTCTCTGGCAGATTCTGAGTCCAGTGAGACTCCGGTAGAAATTCGGTCGCCTAGACGACGACGAAGGCCAAGATGGATGATATCTGGTGACTTCGTTATTTCACAACAATTAAGAACTTTAAGAGATAAAGTTCGGGACTCTTTTATTTTCCGTAAATTCCGTAGACATTAATGGTATGCATGACTCCAGTTGACTTGTCCGAGACCTCAGATGTATCCCAAGGTTTCAGTTAGGTGGTTTTGTTCTTATTTCGTTCTTTTTTATTCCATTCTGAGCAAAAATCGGGACGATTTTTGGTGTTCAGGGGGGAGTATGTGGTATGTGGTATTTTGGCATTCAGTATTTTGTCTTAAAGGAGCGTAGGAGCGTGTTCCAATCACAGTGCTTAACTGTGAGCGACAGTTAGACTGACCCGCCCCCAAGACCGTGGGAGGATGGGAAAGAATCGTATAAAACCCCGGGCCTGTCAAGCCCCAAGCACTGCGTCTCTTCCCCCAGTCGAGAGCAGGTGTGTGTGTTATTGAATAAACGTCTTTTGTGCCCTACAATAGACTTATATTCTTCTTTGACAGGTATGTGCTCTTTAATACTTATAATACTGTTCTTGCTGATTTTAAGATGATAATATCAGATGCTATCAGATATTTACGATGAGTGTAACTCTGTAAGCAATAGATGTATTTTTCTCATAAGTATATTAGACTCTGGAAGTTATGAAAGAGTTCTGTGGTTATGCTGTTTATATTGTTTTAGATACATGTAGCCTGCTGAAATGCCGTATACTATTAGCCTAACCGAGCAGAGTGTTTGCTCACAAATGTTATGTATATCGACGACCACGATATTAGTGCGTACTGAATGTTTAGAAGTCTTTCGATAATATTGTTCTCTCTTTCTCTCTCTCTCTCTTTTTCTCTCTCTGATATCGCACATCTCATGTTGTGTTTATTATCTTCACTCTTGATTTATTTACGTTTTATACATATGTATTATTATTATGCTAGTCGTGTTAACTATGCCATGCATACATTTGTCTTGTTGTTAATTGGTATACTGTTACACGACTGCGTCTCTTCCCCCAGTCGAGAGCAGGTGTGTGTGTTATTGAATAAACGTCTTTTGTGCCCTACAATAGACTTATATTCTTCTTTGACAGTGTGAGCAGTTTTACCGCCCTGGCATGAACCGAGTGAATGTTGCGGCCTAACCAGCCGCAGTAACAAGAGTGAAACCCACATGAATGGTTCATCTACACCATATCTACACCTTCACCCTCACCCTAACACCATCTTGTTACACATGTATTGCAATAATAAGCATAGTTGTTGTTTTGTTTTTCATTTATTCATTCAGTCATTCATTTATTCTTTTGTGCGTTCTTTTGTTCATGCGTTCATCCTTTCCTTTGCTCATTCATCCATCCCACAATCCATATGGTCATTCATTCATTCATTCGGTCCTTCCCAACTTCCTTCATTTCTTCCTTTGTTCTTTTCTCATTTCCTTCCATCCTTCATTCCTTCTTTCCTTCCTTCCTTCAAGTTTCACCTTTTCTACAAAAATAATGGCACTCTTCAGATACATGTACACTACCTTTCAAACTAGACTTTTAAGCAAACCTAAGCATCTGTAGATGTTCCTCTTGCCAAATTTCAGAAAGATTAGTGCTGTAGTTTTCCATTTTTTTCATGACAATGGGGTTTTCCTGTATTTTTATAACATACATGGTGAAATTCTTCAAAATATGCACTTTTCATCACAAAAACAGACTTACAGAAGTGGAATCCCAAATATATACTTGGTACATTTTTTTTCCATTCTGATAAGCATCTTTGAAATATAACGGTATCAAAAAAGTTCAAATAAAAATGGCTGCTAACGGCCAAAAGTGTTTGTGGAAATTCCAACTTTCTTTAAAACATTAGGCCTATCTTGTAAGAAAGGTTACATGGGAGAGATTCAGGGACAGCCACAGGGAAACTGAAACTGATGTGTCTTTGCAAAAGTTTGTAAAACCAACTGAAATATCAAAATTGTTATTTGACATGGGAGTTGATATGATTCTTCTGGAGGGTTGTCGTGTGACAGGTGGCTACAAATTTTACTACAATGATATGAAAATTTGAGAGACTGTTGAAGAAACAAAAAACCATTCATTACTTCTAACGCTTCTGACACGTATAAATGTCATGATTCAGATGTTGTTAAAACTCACGCAAAGAGTGAGTTGTTGTTGTTTTATCAGGGCCATGAGAAATTGGCTGGTGGCCTTGAACGGCCCTCGCGAATTATAGTTGGTGAGTAAATAAATGTAAGGTTAAACTTAGAGTCACGCTTGTCGGTTTTAATGTTCGTGATTAATAAGTAATGGAGTAGGGGTGAAACAAGGTGGGGATAGTTGACATTGTTAAGTATGACTAGACAAGTTTTTGCACGTTAACTGGCTGGTAGAATAGTGCAGACGTATTACTACAATTAAAATGGTGGGAGGTTTCGACCTATGAGATAGCTGAACTAATTGGGCCAGCGGACTAGCACGCTGGGTAGTTAGATAGTATAAAACATCGTGTAACATTCAGATTTGGTGAATACAGACGAGCAGAAGCATCGTGTCGTGAAGTATCTCCGGTTGGCCAGTACCTGAACTGTGTGGTTTGAAGACTAGAAGTCCTTGCTAACGGACTGACTGAGCTCTAGAAAGAAAGGTCTGAGTGGGCTGACCTTTGAAAGCCCACGCTGCGCTATTTTGATGTTCGCGCCTACCAGTAGGCGTGACCAATGGTAATATATCTTATTAGTTCAAGCATAATAGAAGATCAGAGATAGAGAGAGAACCACAGCCTCATAGGAAGTCTAAGGAAACCCCAGCTGGCACTCGACGACGAGTGGCCTGTGTTATAGAATTATTTCCATAGTATGATTGAAGTAATATGGCACATTGTTGATGAATTGAATAATGATTGTGCATATATATAAATAGTTTTTTTGCAACTGCGTAATTACCTACAAGCCGAAGTGTGCTTCTGTAGGCTTGGAACGTACTGGGCTCTCCTAACATTCAAGCCCATATGATTTAGGGAGAGTTTGCCTGGCGACTGGCCAGTGGCGACTCAACTGTCACTTTAAATTGATATCTAGTTTCGTATAATAGACCTATTTGCTATTGATTGCAGTACATCCAATAAGGAACCATAATTACATGAATATCATAGATTAAGTTAGTAATTAGAATTTATTGCTTTGAATATACCTCTATTGTCTTTTGTTTTGTTTATTAATATTTATGTAAAACATGGCCTGACCGGCCTGACATATATAGATACTCTAGTTGTTTAATACTTTTCTTGTGTGGATGTGTCCGAGTGTGAGTTAGCTGCCTCTCGTGCAGTCGAATGCTCCCCAAGACCCTAACTCTGCTCGTGACAATAAACATAAGTGAAAGGACATGACAAACATTAGTAATCATCTGTCTGTTTTAGGATTATAAAATGGGCTGGTCAAATCAGAATTAGAAAAGACAACAGATAAACAAGGCATTTCACTGGATAGAGGCCTACAAAAGGAAAAAGAACAAGAGAGACCATGGAGATATGATATTATCTAGGTGGACAGGCATGGACACGATGGACGAAAAACAGAAGAGTGGAGATCATTGGCGGAGGGCTACATCCTACAGTGGACAGACAGAGGCCCAACAAGAACAAGAACAGTTCCAGCAGTGCTTATGATTCCTCCAATACTTTTTAACTGCATGATAATTATGAGGTCATTTCAGGTGTGGAGTGTAGTTGTTTCTCTTGATAATTAAAAATGAACTGAGAGAAGCATGACAGGATAAAGCTGTGTTTTCATGTGTACGGAAACCGAAACCGCAATGGAAACGTCAAAAACCCATCTCCTAGTGAAATAGACAGTATTTTCACATGTAAGATAAGATAAGGTTAAGAATCACTTTATTATCCCATGAAGGAAATTCTCTTTCACAAAGATTTAAGAGCACATACATGGTATACATTAAAATATCCTAACTCGATAAACTCAATAACAGGCATACATGAAGTGACATTGTAAACCTGAGTGAAATGTGCACACATTTAGTTGTCTTGTTGAGGCAAATTGCAGAGGGCAGAAATGATGTTCTGTATCTTTCTTTGTTTGCTTCCGTATTATTCTGTTGCTCTTGGATGGTCTAGAAATTCTGCTATGAGAGGGGATGGTGGCTGTCATTTAAGATGAATATGAATTTCTTTACACAAGCATCTGAGTACAGATGGTCAAAACTGAAAAATGATGTGTCTGTCATGTTGCATGCATTCTTGATGATTGTGTTGTTAAGTCTGTTCTTGTCACTTTCTCTGGTATTGCCTCCCCATGCTGTAATACAGTATGTTATTATGCTTTCGACGGCCGCTTTGTAAAACAGGAAAAGCAGTGTTCTATCCACCTCAAGTTTCGTAGGAAGTACATTCTTTGGTTAGCTCTTGAATGGACATTTGAAGTAAGTGTGTGCCAATCTAGATTGTGGTGGATGTACACTGTATATAAACCCAAATATTTGTAATGGTCAACTTGCTCAACCTTTTCATTATCAGTGTTCAGTGGTGGCAAAGGTGCTGTACTTGTGCTAAAGTCAATTATGATCTCTATTCCTTTTCTTTACATTCAATACAAGAAAATGATCATAGCACCACCCGACAAATCTGGCTATTGCTGTAATATAAGAGTCTTCATCGACTGAGTTTTGTGATTAGGCCTTGTATGGAGATGCCATTTCCATAGACATGAATGCATTCTTTCTTTTTTACCATTTGATGGATTTTTTATATTTCTGTTGCTGTTTCCCTTTCTGTGCACATGAAAAAACAGCTTTAAACAACAGCTGACATTGGCACAGTAAACAAAAGAAAAAAAAAAGCACAGCAATACTGTATTTCCAGTTTAGATCAATTTGTTTATTCCCACATGAATACAAATGCATGCATGGTTTCTATTTATTCCAACAAATAATCAAGGTGATTCAAAAGCTCCATAGGCTACAAAAATATAAATGAATGTTTCATCTTGGACCAATTCCAAATCTGTAACATATTCTGTGAGTATTGAAAAAAAAACAAACAAGCAAATGAAATAGCAGTGACAAGACAGTTTCCCAACTCTCAGAACAAAAATGAGATCAGGAAGAAATACTTTTGCAGCAAATATCATGATATTAATCTTCAATACAAGGTCCCAAATTCTGAACAGCACTGTATGATGATCCACTCTACACTGGCCGCAGAGTCGTAACAAAACAACCAATCATATGAGGGTTGAAGGATAACAAAACAAAAGGGTAAATATATAAATATAAAACAAGCTGCTCTGATCAATTAAATCAATGACACTTGACAGTTTTATTTTGCTGATGTGATGACCTGTTTCTGTACACCTGTTGACCTACACTGAATTATGAACCATCACATCATATAATCACCCTTTTCACATTTCCCTTAGGGAACATAAATATTGTAAATGCACTGAATCACATTGTTCAAACACACACAACAAGTTTCCTCCTTTCAGGGTAAAATATGACTGATATAAGTACATCATGCATATAAATTAATAACCTCATCATACACAGCGATTTCTTTTTACATGAATTTCATTTTGTACATGCTTTATGGTGATTTTTGCTTGAAAGTTCCACATGTCATTTGACATTTCATGAAATCTTATTTATATCACACAATCAACTCCATGTATTTCATTCCAAAAGCACAGATTGGAAAGCAACAGAGGGGCATGCTTTCTTCTCTTGTCTTCCCTGACATTTCTTCTCCTTTTCTTTCTTTTCAATAATCATCTCATTTTGTCCTCCTTCTTAACCATTGAAGTTCATATCCAAGCATTAAGTCTGTAATATATATATCAGCACCCTGTGTGTCACACAGGCATGATGAATCTGAATATCTACAAAACAATGATGTCTGTTCCTATGATCTACATGTACATTAAATATAAATTGGCCCTCTCTATGCTTTCAATTAGTTGAAGGTGCAATATGTTACATGTACTTTTTTTTTTGTGTGGCTCATTTTTTAGCATTAGATTTATTTGAGAAAGAGTAGTAATTTTGTTCCAGTACATCCCAAGTTTCCCTTGCTAAATTCAGAGTTTGATTTTCTGTTGGAGATGGCATTTGTAAAACTGAAATTGGTGACTAAAAGCTGAGATGGGTAAGCCAATCATTTAATGACCTTTACAAAGAGATCAGCTTTATTTGTTTCTTTTCTTTTCTTTTCTTTTTCTGAATCAGATCTTTTCAAGACAAGTCCTTAATTCAGCACTACTGTAGAAGTATAATTATATCCTTCTGATTGGAAGAGTCATTGAATTTTCATCAAGTCAGTAAATTAGATTTTTCCCCCTTAAGAACAAACCTGTGACAGTGCATTTTGCTAAATAATGCCTAGTATTATAAAATTGTACCAGAAACTGATTGGTGTTATTTTTTACAGGTTTAACAGAAATTTATTCGAACATCTTCATAAACAGATGTTGATGAAACTGATTAAATGAAATGGGTGTAAGTTGTCTTGCCAATTTAAAAAAGTTTTTTTCAAAAAATGTGATAGTTTATCAACAGACATAAAATTAAAAAACAACAACAACAACGAAATCCAATATTTCTGTTTAAACAACAAAATAATTTTCTTGATTTATCACAGACAATCTGAATAAAAACAGGACAATGTAGAATTAAAATCAGGCTAAAATGATTGCCAGTACTATATCATTCATTGTGTCAGATTGTTAAATATGGAACGATGAAAAAAAAAAAAAAATGAATCCTCTCCCGATTACCTGTTTGTTTGTTTTTTTTTATTTACAAGAGAGAATAACTTAATATTCAAGATGCTCTTTATTTTAATTTCCACTTCAAGAGAAGTGACTAGTTGTTAGATCAATGAATTTAAAACAATCATATCACTGTGTGGCAATATCTTCTTTATGCCATCCGTGGTTTCAGCTAACTTCCACATCTCCATACTTTTAATACATCTCTAGGACATCCATAAACAATGCAACAATTTGGTCACTTCTTCATCCTCCTTCATGCGTCTGATTTCGACAATTATGGCCTCCCCTATACTTTCATCCATGCTGAAGAAAAATGAGATGATCCACTGGTGCAAAGTACAATGTGAACAAATTGGTCATAAAATTAACATATGCACATCTGAGGTCAGCTGAAAATCTCATCAACAAATATTGGTCCGATGGGAACAATTGTAACACATACACAAAAATGAGACTTGTTATATGGTCTGAACACATGATAATTTATGCAGCATACAAGTCCCCCTAAAAAAAAGGAAAAACCAGTTTGGGCGATTTAATAAATCTTAAATTATTTAAACTGCCTCAGTAGTCAGGTTCAACAAAAAAGACAGCTCTGTCTCTGAAATGAAATATTTTTCTTACCTTAAGTATAGACACTAAGTAGCTACATGGAGAAGCACTGATACAGAAATGAAGAAAAACAGCAGTATCAATCATGACCTCATCAAGAAAACAGCTGCCATCAAAGTTATAATGGTAAATGGAAAAAAATATATAACAGTGTGAAATTCCACCTGCAACTTTTGGAAGCCTCTCCTACTGAATGTCAGTCCACAGCCTTGTAATACTGATTTGTTTGTTCCAACTCACTCTTGCATACGGCATATGAAACAGAGGTTATCAATCTTAAATGTCCAAGGTATTCAAATGAAGACTGCTCCCTCAAGAATCTTTCTTTCACACCATAGATGGCATTTCTAAATTTAACAAACTTCTGTTTACACTGTATTCCTTGGCAATGACAAGCGCTGAATGAAAATGGCAATAAGAACCACTTTGGAATCCCAGTTCAGCCTAATCACCCACGTGTCACTGTTTTCTTTCCTTTTGAAAATAGAGACAAATGCAGCAGTTGTATTCATTTTCAATCACCCACTAATCCTTTACCATTTGTGCATTTTATTTCAATATAAACCTTTAAAAATATCCCATCTGACATCTACAGTGTCCAGCTGTATCAAGCATTAAAATATGTCTAAAAATAAATATTTAAAAGAAAAATAAACAAAATTAGAAATGGTTATGATGGCATTTACTCAGAACCGTGATGTTAGCTGTCATGACAATCCCTTCTCTTTTTGCATGTGTATATTTTGAGCAAAGAAAAATACCATTTGTGTTAGAGCAATTGCTAATTTTATTAACATTCACGGTAAAGGTCTGTTTCAGCTTTAATCCATGTATTTCACATGTAACCACAAGCTCATCATGTCTTGATGTTAAGACTGGATTTGTAAACGGTTGCCACAAAAGTGTCATTTTTACAGGCTCCGAGCATGATTGTAAATATTTGATCACATTTATAATCAAATTTGTCAAAAATAGTGAAGGGTCTCATTCTTGAAGGGAAGTAACAATACTCTGCTATACAACCATATAACTTGAGTAATATAAGGGTAATATATATATTTCCTCAGTTCTGAAAAGGATCAGTGAATTTTCACGTGACAAGAGGGAGTAAGTATGTCACTAAAGTGAAACTTCTTTATATTATATATTGTTGTTCACGATTTTTGACTGGTAGTAATCCACCATGACTGCCCATGCCTTGTCTGCCATGAATCCATCTGGTGGGCTAATGCCTTCACGTGCCATTTTACGCATTCTGGTCCCGGAGATGAAGTCGAACTCTTCTTTCTTTTCTGGGTCAAAGAAGTCCATCTTACGTTTGCGGGTGTTGTATGCTGCTACCCTGAAGGGTACAATTTCTAGTTGTGTGAGACCTGGAGCCATTGTCAGGACCTGCAGATAACAAGAAAGATGACAAATTGGTATTATAACACCAACTTCAAATTGAGTAAGTCATGTAATATAAACAGAATTATAAGTTCTCGCTATTTACATAAAATCCTTTTCTGAATACCATGTCCATTAAAAAAAATTGCTAGGGCCACCAATTTTTACTGTGGAATTGTTTTGATCCAATTAATTTTTAAATGTTTACAATGATTACACCACATTCAATAGGAATAATAACTTTCAGGATGTGGAAAACAAAATTAAGCAATAATTATTCTGTCCTCCATTTAATTCAGTGCAGGCTAGGTCAAGTGAACTAGAACAACAGTCTCCCTTTGGGGTGGGCTGCAGGTTGGGAGCTGTCTTAGTAGTGTGATAGTTGGGACTTCGGCAGTCCCCTGGCATGAGAGTGCATCCCCTGTCACAGTGGACAAACCACCAGCCCTTTGCCTGACAATGCACCTTGGCAATTTCTTCCATTTTTAACCATTGCTTGAAAGCCCCTGGCTGTGAATGACTTTACATCAAGGTCTTTCATTGAGTTTGTTCTCCAGATTGTACAAAATAGCCATGATAATTTTGGGGTAAGTTGCTATTTCAGTTCCACGATCATGCCTTCACAACTCAATAACATACTTAAAAGGGCTTAAAGTCTGAATTGCCTAGAATGTTTGACCAATTGTTCATGCCAATCTGAGATTTTATTGGTATAGCTAAATTAATGTTCAGGGTTGGAACTTGGTACATTTCTTGACTTTGCCATTTCACATTTATCACACTAACCTTAGCCCCATGTGTAGGGTCATACAGGTCTCTGGTACCATCTGGGTGTGGCATTCCTGCTGGGTCTCTGCCTACAATGTAGAAATTTGCTCCTGTGGCCATTCTGGCTTTTGCATGCCACTGAACCTATAGGAACACAAATATACCTGTCAGGATATTCTTGTTCAGAAAACTGTATTTGCAATTGCAGTGGTATACAATAGATCATACACATTCATTATACTTGAGGAAATGCTGTCATTCAATTCATTTCTTTACTGATTTGCATCAAACTGGATAGTATTCTAAGGTATAATAATCCCCAGATCAATTATGGTGAAGTCAAAATATCACTGTAATCGCTGGTATCATCATCATTGCCTTTCTCACCCTGGATCAGGGTATAGGCCACCAACAAACACCTTCCATCCCTCTCTATCATGGGCCAGCCTCTTTACATTATTCCAAGTCTTTCCACTTCGTTGCACATCATTTTCTCTGGCTCTTCTCCACGTTCCGCGCGGCCTTCCTCTTGATCTCTTGCCCTGGGGATTCCAGTCCAATACCTTCTTCGTGATGCTGTTTCCTGGCCTCCTGAGAGTGTGGCCGATCCATCTCCATCGCCTCCTACCAATTTCCTCTCTCACTGGGCTCTGTCTTGTTCTTTTCCATACAATTTCATTGCTGACCTTGTCTGTCCATCTGATCTTAAGTAGCTTCCTCAAACATCTGTTGATGAAAACTTGAATTCTCTTTAAGCAGGCCTGGGACGCATTCCAAGTCTCACATCCATACAACAGGACTGACTTCACGGTCGAGTTGAATATCCTCAGCTTTGTTTTTAGAGATATATCCTTGGTTCTCCAAATCTTGCTTAAGGATGTGAAAGCTGCCTGTGCCTTTCCAATTCGTGCTTTGACTTCTGCCTCTGTTCCTCCCTTATTGTCAATGATACTACCAAGATAGCAGAAGGACTCTACATCTTCCAGTGGTTGATCTCCTACTGTGACTTGTTCGCTTAGGGGTGCAACAATTTTTAGGACCTTCGACTTCGCGGGATGTATCCTCAATCCAATAGATTCTGAAATTTTGTTTAGAGCTGTAGTCTTTGCTTGCATCTGGTCGTGTGTGTGCGACAATAGTGCCAAGTCATCTGCAAAATCTAGATCGTCCAGCTGTGTCCATGGGGTCCGCTGGTATACATTACACTAAACACATTCATTAAGCTTGATGAAATGCTGTCATTCAGTTCACTTCTTTAGTGATTTGCATCCAATAGGATAATATTCTAAGGTATAATAATCCCCATATCAACTATAGTAAAATAAGTAAAACTCTGTGTAAAAGGACAGAGCAATCTAACCCTTCCATTGCTCCATGGATGTCTTTCCCCACCATATGCTGAACAGCACTCTCACTATAGATTTTAGGACATAAGGTATGTCCCCAGGGCACTCCTGCTATCGAATTTAGAACATATTATGTACCTCCCCAGTACAATGAAGACATTAGAAACACTTGTAAACGAACAAGATTTTACACTGGATGATGCTCAGAAAGCTGGTGTGGAATAAAAGAGACCTGTACCTAGACTTAAGGAAGATTTTATCAATTAAATGGAACAAGTTCAGGACAACCAAAGGAGTGAGGGAACTATCTGGCCAAACATCAATCACAAGATTATAAAAAGAAGAAGATGGGCCTATATAGGACATGTATGTAGATGTGAAGACAACAGAATAATGAAGCAGGCACTCACATGGGAAGTCACTGGCAAAAAGAAAAGAGGCCGACCGAAAGAAACACTGAAAAGAACGTTATTGAGAGGGGCAAGATCTACAGGAAAAAATCTGTGGAAATGGTACTTATGGCAGCACAGGATAGGATGTTGGCGGAGGATGCTTGAGGCCCTGTGTGATATCTGCTGGCACCAGAAGGATTCAAGAAGACGTACTTAGGGTAATTATAAACTTTATGGAAGTGACGTTTACCTCCGTTGGCCCTGCATACATCATGGGTGATGGGAAAATGGCCATGACTGTAGACTTCGGGTCTAGAACATTCGCCTCTAAGATTGCAGCATGCTGTTTCATTCTCCACTGCAGTGGTACATCATCATCTTTGGTCCAGCCACCTGCAGCAAAAAATAACACACAGATGTTCTTGATCTAATTCTTGACTTCATAAAAAAACAACAACATTCAAGGCACAGAACTTTGTTATGACTGAGGCCCTTCACTGGTAAATCACCTCGTTACCATTCCCTAAAACTGTTGTAACTTGTTTTGAGTACTTTTCAGGAGAAGTAAAAAACTGTTTTATTTTAGCACTACCGGTCTAGTGACGATGACTTTTTGAGAGTTTGCTATTCGACAAATTTTCTGGCTTAGGAGTCTAGAAAAAAGATCATGCAATGCGGCTTTGAATGTAGTTGAACACATATATAAATATGTAGAAAAATCGATTTTTTCGAATTTTTGATTTACTACAGTCTTAAGGAACTGTTTGGACCTGTTACATTGCTTTGAAATAGAACTAATACAATTTCATTTATTTCCTGGACATGCACAAAAAAATTTAAAAGACATTGAAAAGGGTACTGAAAAGTTGTAAATTGTCAAAAATATATTCAAAAATAAAATTGACATAAATACAAACTTCAGGAAATTCAAAAATCTTCACATCTACGTTAATCTCTCTTCCTATTTTGTCGAAGTCACACAGTGCGCTATTTTGGTTTAAAATTTACTTTAACTCACCTAGAGGATGCAAAAGTAGAACTGGCTTCTTGTAACCCCTTTCCAGCAGTCTTCTGTGTGTGTCTGTCATGAGTAGCGCATGTCCATTGTGGACTGGGTTTCTCAGCTGGAAAGCAAACACTGCATCCGCCTGGGAAAGAGGACAAAGTGATACATATTGTAATTATGCTCACATTAATTAAACAGATGGTGACTTTGACATGGACATCTATACAGCTCCCTTGGTAACTGCCAGTAGTTGGAACAGCTAGAGATAGGCTTTTCTTTAAAATATTAATAACGGAAGAAATCTGTAAATAAATGTATATGGTGCCTGGAGCTAAAACAATGGAATTCCACTGCCTAGTCTGCTTGCAACTCCATGTGTCCAAATTATGACTTAAGAGGCACTACGATACCCATCTTCTTGATGGCAAGGTGGTTGGTGCCATAGCAAGAGGTTGCAGGTTCGATCCTCATCTTGATCACTTGTTTTTCTTCTGCACAGTCATCTCCTTCTCAAACTCAAAAGACTACCACTCCTAGGATGATCACACGGCCTAACTTACACCTAGCTGTCTGAATCTAAGTCGCAGCTCCCTTGGTGTCAACCGATACTCATCCAATCCATCATTCCATCTAATTCTGCCCAGAACCTCTAGGTCCCCTCCAACCAGCCAGTCTCCACTTTCCATGATCATCTGCAAGAGAATTTGTTAAATAACAGATGAAAGACCTTGATAATGCAGTTTGGATGGAAGTATATATATATCTTATATCCTCACCATTCCCTAAGTCTGCAGCAACTCAAAACTTTGAAAAATTGATTATACAGTAGTCTCATTCTAAGAAGTCGCCGCCTTAGAACCCGATCCGCCTTAGAATCCGCTGTTGCCGCGAAACCGAATTTTTTCACTGTAATTTACATGCATAAGAACCCGCTCTGAAACGAAAAATCTGCCTAAGAACCCGGCATTTGACCGAAAGACGAGCACACTTTTACGTAAAATGTTCATATTAAACCCAAAATTCTCTTTCAAGTAGACGGGAGAGAACAAAGCCACACAGTACAGTGAAAGAGAACGGGTGGAGGGAAGGTAGGGGGAGGCGAACTGTACAAAGGATGGAGCCCAGTTACGTCTTCGTGTGCAAGCAGGCCACTCCTAGACTAAATTAGCATACTCATCACCTAACATCTATTGTTGTCAGACTCGAGGGGCAGAATTTTATACGCTTGGTTTGCACTGCACACATATACTGAGGGCTGATTGTGGTTATTACACAGGGTATCACTGGGCCTTGTGTTGTCTAAAATCAGCATCTGTGATTCACAACTTGATTGTTCAGTCTGAATCATTCCATTCGTTACACATCACTGTAAAAAGAGCTTTCTGCTAGCCATAAGTTGTAACTTTGAACAATTCGCAAATAAAAAATAAAAAAAATAAAAGAAAAAAAATGTACAACGCATAATGTTCATTATGAGGTCACGACCCAGGTCCGAGCAATCAAGGGGGATAAGCCATGGACACGAGTGGTCATGGGTGGCATCCGCCTAAGAACCCGCTTGTTCTGTCTCCCGTTGACCGGGTTCTTAGACGGAGACTACTGTAATACATATTCAACTACATTCAAAGCCGCATAGAATGATCTTGGTAAGAGACTCATACGCGAAAAATAACCGAATAGCAAACTTTGAAAATTTATCGCAGCTAGACCAGTTGTGTCATAATAAAACAGTTTTTTGCTTCTCCTGAAAAGAGCCTAAACTGATTACCATAGTTTTAGGGAACAGTGACTGACAATGTCATCTTCTGCAATATCTACACTGAAATTCACACCTGGCCAAAACTGCTGAGCTTCATTCAAGCTAATAATGCAAATTCAAGTTCAAGCTTATTCAAGTTCAAATATTCTTTTTTTTTTAAATACTGTTTTAAGCGTACTTGCTTATTTTTGCCTGGGAAGATCTTTGGTGACTTTCTTTTCCCTTTCATTTCTAATCCTTTTGCTATTTACTGTATCGTTTCTTAAGCTGTGTTTTCATGTGGATGGAAATGGCAAAGGAATGTCAAAAATCAATTAAGCAGTAAAAAGGAAGAGTGTTTCCATGTGTAAGAAAAGTGCATTTCTGTACATATGAAAATATTTTTTCTATTGTGAAATACCTAGAGGGTTTTTGACATTTCCGTTGCTGTTTACGTACACATGAAAATCCACCTTTAGTTGTTTGTTTCTAAGGGACGGCCTTGCAAAATACAATCTTTTCTCCTTTTTGCTTCAATTTGACGGAGTTTTATTCAGTATCTTAACATAGTGTATTCTGTTGCAAACATCTATCTTTGTGATTCCTGGAGATGACTCAAAAACCGCCACTGATTTTTTTCTACTATATTTACTACTGAATGTTTTAACTTTCAAAATATTATAGCTTCACAGATCCATTGTGGTTTGATTTTTTTGCACAGACCTTCACATATGGATGACCAATATTGGTTGTTCCAAACTGGCGCCCACATCGTTCTTCCTTGTTGTGTGGATAAAATTCTGGCTTGCGTAGTATAGCCACAGGCTTGCCTTCATACTTCAAAGCAAATGCCTGGCAGCTTTGCAGCTTCTCTTTGTCAGCAGTTTGAACTGGCAGAACCAGTGGGATTGACTGATTTATAACACCAGCTGTATAACAAAAACAATATAAAAGACAGAGCTTAGAATAGCTGTGAAGTTTACATAAAGATTCATGGGCAGGATCTTTCAAATCATAAAAGAACCAAAAATTTCATTGAAAGAGTATTTGATTTAAATTACATACAGAAGATATTTGTCCCCACGACATATCTGAAACTAAAGAATGTACAGAAGGTAACAAATTGTCAGTCGCGGTTGGAACCTTGTTAAAGCTGGCCTTTGAGCTCTTGTTCAGGGACTGTAGTATTTCACACAGAAAGCTCTGGCTGAGCAGTGAACACAATTAGACTACGGTCACAACAAGCTCAAAGAGCTAGATTTAACAAGGTTCGAACAGCTGATCAATGAAATACATTTTAAATTTTATTTGGTGCTTGAATTCAGTGTCAGCTAGAGACATTTCTGAGATAAGGGGTAAGCCAGACCAAGGCTGGTGCAGGCACCAGATTGGTGGCTCACCACCTAATTATTATACATCACACTAAAACACTACTCACTGCTCATATGGCCGCAGTGTTGGCAGTGAGTAGTGTTTTAGCATGATGCACAATAGTTAGGTGGTGAGCCACCAATCTGAGGCCTATGCCGGCCTTGGTCTGGCTTACTCCTAAGGGTAACACCAGTTCTAGCCCTAAAAACTTTAACTTGTATTATTTCAAAGAAATGCTAATACATGTATATATGCTCTTTGTAATATGTCAAAAGAACAACTAATGTACTAATTGAGCAGCATTAACTGGATTTTCAGATATAAAAGAAAATCATTTGAGACATCAATCTGCTTTTTTCCCATGGAGAAGAATCTGGCAAAGGTTTGTCACGCTGAACACTGTTGAAAACAACTGAGCGATGTTGTAGTTCCTATGAAAGACACCCAACCAGTGACATTGCTCCACTGTCTGTACTCATGTTGTGACAAGACGACACACGGGATTAAATTCACTCACCATCTAACAAACAGCCGAAATGTTGGGACTGTAGATATTCTTTCTCACGCATAAATCCAGCAACAGGAGTGGCCCATCCCTCGGCCAACACCTGCGTCCACTGCAGATCCACCTGTTAAATATAATAAGTATAAATATAAGTAATATAAATATATACCCCAAAATTCAAGAGTGACACATGAAATTGAATTACTTAGGAATTCCTATGTTTATGGCTAAAAGTAATTTTTTAAAGCTTCAGGTAAAATTTTTAATTATTCTATACCACTTAACATCTTCACCTTGCTTAAAACCCTCTAGCATGTCATTTCAGTTTAAGAATAGATTTCAAGATATTTCTTCCCATACATTAATGATCTGCAAACTCAGAAGCTCATCCTCCAGGCTTTTGTCTTTCAGACATGCCAGAATGACTTACAAAATGTGTATGCGAGGGTCCGGAAGTTGCACAGGCTTAAACTGAGTAAATTAGGAAAAACGGTGAAAAATCAAATTTTTGGGAAAATTGAGGCTCGTTCGCTCGTCAGAATATCTCTTCAACCATTTTTCTTCAATCTAACACAATATTTTTAGTCAATTCTTCTTCTAAATATCGTTTTAGAAGCTTCAAATAACACATACATATGGCATATTTGATCGCCTAATTTGATCACCAAAGGACTCTTTCACCATATTATCTATAACCTCTCTATAAATTCATAAAATCAAACTTAATAGAACTCTTGACTTGCACTGAAAGTCTCCTCCAAATCACTTCAATTTAATTCTTCACCTATTAGTCATTGTCTGTCCTCTCCAATCAAATATCACTGAAGCTGTCTAATGAAGACAATATACTGAAGAAATATTGCTTGAATTCATTCAATAGCCTCAATAATATGACATTGAGAAGGTTCAAACTGTAGGTAGCAAATATTGCATGAATTACATAACTGCTGTAAACATATTGAAATAAATATCAGTGAAACAAATAAACTCTTCAGTGGGAACTGGAAAATCAAGGGGCTGAAAAGGGGACCAAATCCAGCCATCAACCCTACTTCAATCTGATGTAGATTTCTCCAGGATTAGTAAGATTATCAGGTTGGGGTGAGTTCCTTACATCACACCAGCATCAACACAATGTCATAACCTATGGATCTACCAAGGAACAATGTCATGCCTATGTGCCAACAAGATGTCAATCCTACTGCCGGATTTCCCTATGGTTACTGGCTGGGAAACCACTCAACAGGCCTGAACCTAGCTTTAACTCTTTCAGGACGACAGGGGCTTCCGTCAAGTCTGGACTTAATTAATTTCTTCCATTTTGGGAAAAAACAGCATGGTCCAGAAAAACGCTTACAGAAAAACAAGTACTGATAGTAAAGTAAAATGTTATACATCAAATAAAAGATAACTGAATGTAGTATACAATATAAATCGACGACACGTCCAAACATGTTTCTCACTGGCACCGATAAATCGAGGATACGTCCCGAAAGAGTTAAGCCTCATATGCTGTATTTTTGTGCATACATGATGATACATGAGTATGTACACAGGCCGGGGGCAGACAAAACTCTTGAAAAGGCAGAGATCTGCTTTGAGGCAGGTGAAGTGAGAAAAAACTTTCACAAAGAGCTAATCAAAGACAAACCTTATTGATCTCCACTGATGGAAGAGTAGCAGCTTCAGCCTTGGCAGCTTCACGTTTGTCCTCTGGTACAAACAGTTCACGCACAGCTTGAAGAGCTCCACGTGGCACGATATCCTAGGAAAGGATTATACAAACAGCTCATCAACTCTCATGGAGTTAATAAGTAAAGGTGATCAGCCATAAATGTTATAATAAATACAGTCAATTTGACAGTCTCAGTTATTTACAAGTGGTCATAACCTCTCGTTATGAACAGTGGAAAAGTGACATAAGGCTGGGCAATCCATGATGATATTTCATATTTTGCACTTTTTTTTTGTTTTTTTTGTGGCTTATGATCCAGCGCTTAGGACCAGACTCTGCATATGGATCTTCTATCATGTTAAATACCAAGCATTTGATAGGTTAAACATCTTTCAGACTCCAGGCCAAGGTAAATTATAGTTGGTCCATCATGTTTTCTGAAACATTTTTGGGGCTTCTTTAAAACAAATTTTCTGCTTGGGACCACGCCAGTATTTTTGGGTTTCCATGAGACATGTTACTTTGGAACAGGGTGCTATAGCCATCCAGATATGTTGTCCATGGTCGCTTCTATATGACAGGTTACTTTGGGATAGAGTGCTCCAGCCATTGAGGTATGTTATCTTTAAAGGCTCCTTTCAGACAAATTACTTTAGGACAGGATGTGCCCGCCATCCGGGGGGGTGTTCTATAAGACAAGTTACTTTATGATAGGGTGCTCCAGCCTGCCAGGTATGTTATTTTTGGGGCTTCTAGACAAGATACTCTGAGATGGAGCATTCCATCAATCAACATCTTGTTTTTGGAGCTCTGGGAAAATTGTTGAGCCTCTAGTCTTCTTAAATCCTGTAAAAACATAGAGAATGAATGCCAAGCATCTACTTACATATTGTGACAGCAAAGACACAACCTCTTGCACACACTCGTCCACAGAAAGCTCTCCGGCTTTCAGGTCAGCATCAGGGCTCAGCGGCTCCTCATAAGGCTGGTCAACACCAGTGAAGCCTGGAATGAGACACAAATACAACTTGAACTATCTGGATCCTGTCATGTCGCTGGGTCTAGGTCACGGAAACAACAATTTCACTATTTCAGGGGTACAACCAGGACAGTAAAAAAAATTCCTGAATTTTTTTAGATACTCAGAATAAAGGCCAGGGGTCAAGAGGCAGGGTCCCAGTGGGGGAGGTCATGAACCCAGTCACAAACTGTACATCAATCCGATGTAAACTTTTGTAGGATTGACAAAATTACCTTTGGGGCAGGTTCCTTACATCAAACTGATATCAGCATGATGTTGTAACAGTGAATCTATGTAAAAACAATGTCATTCCTACATGCATACAAGACATCAATCCAACGCGTCAGATTTCCCTATGCCTACTGGCTGGGAAACCACTCAACAGGCCTGAACCTAGCTTTAAGCTTCATATGTCATATTCTTATGCATACACGATGATACATGAGTATGAACACAGGCTGAGGGCAGACAAAAATCAACCTAGACTTTCCAGAAATCAATATGCAATTTTCCTATAATGGCCATGATGAAAAAAATTCAAAAATTTACTTTAAAAAATTATGAGAGATTAGATCTAATCAGTCCTGCTCAGCATGCAACATAATTCTCTTTTGTTTACTTTCTGTACAATGTTGGAAATACAATCATCACTGCACTACAATAATGGCCCAACTCATTTTCAACAGTTTTGAGAAAAGCACACAAAACTCTTTTAGCAAAGGCACAATATTTTATCTTATTGGGCCAGTTGTTTAATTCATTAACCTAGGCGCCCACTAGCCATGTTTGATGAGCTGCAACAAGTCAGCTGCTGTGTGAGGTCTCATTGAAACTCAATGGTATGCACCCTAGGTTTATTGATTGGATAGATTGGCACATCTATTTTTTTTGTTTGTTTGTTCACATTAGCATACTGGGCTTGATATCACGAAGAATATGAAAGATCAAAGCCACTATATTAGTATAGTGACGACGTAGACAGTTACGAGCTCCACTGGTCTGCACTATTATGGTTCAAACGTGAAATGGTTATGATCACATCAATAATATGAAAATGGGAATGGAAGACACAGCAATTAAGAATAAGACACCATGGCATTAAAAAAACCATACTTTGTCTGTTACTGCCAGCTGTTACATTACTTGTCCAATTACTGAATAGATGGGGTGTATTTTTGTCGAAAAATACCTTGCAGGTAAAGTGACACAAGTACCACAAAAATCTTATGTTATTGTCTTTTTTTTCTTTGCCTTGCCATTTCAGACACAAGATCACACTCGTTTTTTTTAATTGAGCTTTGCTACTCCTTTGCAAATATTCATATGCAATCAATTGAGGCAAAAATTTCATGATCCCATCTCTCATGAAATGCAAATTACCCAAAAATTTAGAAAGATTTCAAAGGGCTGAATGCAGACCATTTGACAGGCCTGAACCTAGCTAAACATGCAAATTTTGTATGTTTATGAAAACACTATGTCACATGAATATACATAAGTTGAGAGCAAAAGAAAATTTCAATGGGGCTGTACTTAGTCCTAAGGAGGACAACCCCCCCACCCCCCCCCCCCCCATTTAACCTAGTTAAACATTTGTGGCCCAACAACAAGTTATAAATTTACTGCTTTGATCAGTTTTACTCCTCTGTAATTATATTCTCTGCCTGAAGACACTGTACACTGTACATATTTCATTCCCAAACAGAATAAACAAAACAAAACAACAAAAAAGGCAGCATGATTTCAACTTGACGAAGTATTATAAAAACCACAGAAAAACTGCGGGGTTGCAGCAAGGCTATATGATAAGTCAAAATTTGGCAAAAAGAAAAAGTATGTAGCAAAACCTATTGTAAGAAATAATACCCAAACTAAAAGAGAAGACAGAAAATGATTTCAACTTGTCAACTCCTTAGTGCTACATTTCCTAGCTCCACATCAGTGCATTTTGAGAAATTCATTTTTCAAGTTCTGTAGTTAAACTTTACAAAGTGTCAAAACACAACTCTTGAACACTCGTGAAATCTACTCTCAATGGTGAGATATCTTCATGAATTTCATTGGAATGACAGAATATACTTTGTTATGCCATATTATGGCCGTATGTCAGTTTTTGTACAATGCAGAGATAGAATAAAGCAGAACTGGGATGACGTGATGTTTTATCACCTTTGATCAAACCAGCCCTAGCTTTCTTGTACAGGCCCTTGACATCTCTTTCTTCACAAATCTCGATGGGCGTGTCCACATAGCACTCCAGGAACTTCAGACCAGCTGACTCATGCAACTGACGTGCTTTTTCACGATCCTAAGGAAGAGAAACGGTTTATAAACTTAAACCTATGGTGCTCAAAATGATAGCAATAAATAGACAGTCCCTGCCAGTTATTTTTCATTATTAAATTGAAGAACTAGTTTCTTTGGAATAAATATAATTTTTGGAAGATAGTAAAAGAGGAAGATGTAAACAATGAAAGTTAAATACCCAGTTTAAACACGATGATGGAAGGATGAAGTGTGAAATATTGATTAAGGAAATTATATTGATCCCACGTGTTTGCAGAAATATAAGGTTTTTCATACAATCAACCATCACTGAAATTAATAATAATGAATTATTGCAAGCATTCAAAATTTAAAAAAGAAAAGAGAGAGAATTTCAAACCATTATTCTACACCCCTGGACACAAAGGTCAGATGAAATGACACAGACATTGAAAAGATCAGTTTTGTTCACTACAGTGTTTCGAATGCAAATTCTCGCTTCAAAGAAAGGATTTTATGTCAACACCCCAGTAGCAGATTCTCGTCATTTGAGTTCTCAGAACTAGATAAAATAAGATGAGACAACTAGTGCGTTTAGCGTGCACAGTTTTCACACCGCCACGTAAATGTGCAGAAGTCATGAACAATGGCATTGTTTTTTTAGAGACCCATAGAGGGGAGTGTCTCATGTTATTGTATCTTGGATCTTTGCTCATAATGAAATCTACAGTACTACTTACAGCTCTGTAAGGGCTGATGAAGGAAGTAATACAAACAATGCCGCCATCAGCAAAGAGCTTTGCCACCTCAGCAATACGTCGGATGTTTTCTTCTCTGTCTTCTTGGGAGAAACCCAGATTCTTGTTCAAACCATGGCGGACATTGTCTCCATCCAAACTGGTTATATAGGATATTTAAGGATAACTTTGTATTATATTTTTAACAGGTCATCTGAATGTGGAAAAAAAAAATCTTTCATAGAAAATCAAATACTGGTATTAAAAAATAAAATCCTTCATAAAAAATCAATGAGACAGAGGTTTGATGTATTACTGTTCCACTGAAAGAGTTCAGTTCATAATGAAATCAATACAATCCCCTGCATAAGAACGATTGATTTCATTTTTTATGCCTTTCATAGTTTCAAGGCCTACAAAAGACCTAGTTTCCATCTCTCTGATGTTCATTAACAACAAAATATAATGTCTACACCACAAATGATACGACACTGGACATGATATAATGTCCATTGTGATCTGTGAAATTTTACAATCAATTTTTTCACGGAATTTATAGTTCTTATCTCATAAATAGTTTTAATAAGCTGAAGTTGATATCGACCACCTTTGTCCTTTAAGACACAAACTTCTGTGATATACTGATTTACGTCGTATTTTACAATTTACTATTGATTTGAAGCACACCAAACTTCTGAAGCCTGCTTCGGATTCTGAGCTTTTGGTAATTCAGCAACAACAATGGCCAAATGAAACTACTTTTCTCCTTAATTTTCTTATCTGATCCTCACCAGTAAGCTGGGATACCCTGGCCAACCAGGTACTCCTCAAGAGCGAATGAGATGGTTGTTTTACCAGCGCCTGACAACCCAGTCAGCCATACTGTACAGCCACGGAATCCGCCCTTCTGGCCCACAGCTTTGCCTCTCTTGTCTCGAGACACATGATGCTCCTGGTATACCACATTGGTGGCCCTTTGCACTGCCTAAGGAGCAAAACAGACAGAATGGAATGAGTATAAAGACTGCAACTGATAATTAAGTAAAACTTATCTATAAAACGTGTTACACCTGAGCCGACTTGACCCATGGTCACACTGTGCAGTTGCCCAGGGGCCCCAAGGATTTAGGAGGGGGGGCAGGGGGGGGGCCCATGCATGCAAATTTACATTGGTTTTTGAAACGGGGAAGAAAATCCCGCATATTACACAAGAATCTGCCTAACGGCCGGTAAATGTGCTAAGAGTAAAACGGCCCTGCCCCACACTGATATCCGGAAACAAACCCGGGTTACAGACATTGACGAGTTTATACTACGAAGTTTGTACTACGACAAAACTGGAAATGGGCTGACCATAACGGAAGATTGAAAGATAAGAGATGGACAAGGCATAACACTGAATGGAGGCATAGAAAATAAAAGTGAACAAGAGGACGCCCTGAGAGACGACGGAGAGATGCTATAATTGTGCAGACAGAGGTGGGAGGCATAGACAAGACGAACAGAAAACAGAGAGAGAATGGGGTTCACTGGCGAAAAGCTACATCCTGTAGTGGACGGACAAGGCCTAACAAGACAAGGCAAGACAACTGATAGTTACGGGTATTCCCAATAAGCGGGTCTGAAAGGCTCAATCAAACCTGAGCTAGAACAGCAGCTACCTAAAATGACAGGTAGAGACACAGACCGACAGACAGAAAGACAGAGGGACGAGCGGACAGACAGATAGATAGATAGATAGATAGATAGATAGATAGATAGATAGATAGATAGATAGATAGATAGATAGATAGATAGATAGAGATAGATAGATAGATAGATAGATAGATAGATAGATAGATAGATAGATAGATAGATAGATAGATAGATAGATAGATAGATAGATAGAGATAGACAGATAGATAGATAGACAGATAGACAGATAAATAGATAGATAGATAGATAGATAGATAGATAGATAGATAGATAAAGAGACAACTCCAGATAATCCACACGCCCATTCATATGACATTTCGCCCACCCACCGACTCCCTCCCCCACCCACACACATTACATCTATGTAATATCTACGCAAGCTACAGCAAGCTGTTTGGTTATCATAGCATCATCAACACACTTTCTGACCTGTTGATTTATCAGCACTAAAATAATTATGTAACAACTGCCATCTAATATCTGGGTCGCCAAGAATGCTGACAGCAAGCATGACACAGCATAACAGACAATTTGAAAGATTAAACATAGCCTACAGGTGCATACACGTCGTGAAAGCAGAAACAAGAAACAACAACAAAAACAAAAACAAGCCATGTGAACCAAAATTGATAAGGGTTTGGACGCAAAAAATACAAACAGGAACGGAGTGTCACCATGACATTTCTGAAGGTGAAAGGTGAACAGACAAAGCCTGATACCAAAGATTATTCTGACAACTTTATAAGCACAATGTTACCCAGCAAAAATGCCTTTCATCAAAGTTTCAATACGTTCTGATAGCGTTGTCCAGGTCGCAACAGTAAAGGCTGTCGTAAAATTTCATCCCAGCGAATAAAAGTATGGTATGACTTCATTTCGTCTGTCTTCGGTGAAACTGAATTCGTATTGTTTTTCCCCTCTCATTGAAACAGTGGGCTAGAAAGATACAGAAGATTGTTTTCGCCCTCCACAAATCGGCTCAACAGGTCACTTTAGCTAGATGTGTGCCATATTTCTTAAAAGGTTCCTTACCATGTCACTTCATGTATGCTTGTTATTGGGTTTATTGAGCTGCGATACATGCTTATGTAATGATGCGTAAAATGTGTATACCAATT
The DNA here is from genome assembly GCA_963931925.1 of Onchidella celtica. Taxonomy (NCBI): domain Eukaryota; kingdom Metazoa; phylum Mollusca; class Gastropoda; order Systellommatophora; family Onchidiidae; genus Onchidella; species Onchidella celtica. Next base: position 74,171,378 of record OZ007568.1, read on the forward strand.
ACCACGCAACTGTGTGCTCTTAAACGCTCGGTGAAAGAGAATTTTCCGCATGGGATGATAAAATGATTCTTATCTTATCTCATCTTAAAAGAAAAGATATGGAATAATGAGTTTATTTCGTCTCGGGGGTTGATTTTATAGCACCCTAGTCTAACTGTAACGCCGAATATAGAAATTACTGACTTATGTCCATTGCTCACCTATAGCTTACCATGGAACATACCACAGTCCCTTACCAAGAGCCTTCATTTTAAGTTTGGGTTTAACGGTGCGTCGGCACGATACCGGCCACTCTGCTACCCTTCACGGTTTTTCTGGGCACTTGATTTAAGCTTTATACTCAGAGCATCATCAATTACAATTTCACAGATAAAATATGTGAGTTCCGTATAAAATTGTTTGATCTGTAGAGTTCTCAAATGTGGTTTGTATAGATCTCGAGTTTGAGTTTGAGGTTTGAGGGCGTCGGCACGATAACGGCCGCTTTGCGCCAATCACGGTCTATTTGGGTACTTTATTAAGTTTGGTATTCCCAGCTTCAGATAGTTCCGTATAAATGTTATCACACTGGTAAAATTCTTAAAAGTTGTTTGTACAGATCTATAAGAAATTTTGTAAATGCTTAGGGGAATAAGACCTTTATCCCACTGAAAGGCTGGTAAGTAGGTCTTTGTACGCGCTCATTAGGTTATCTCGGTGTCCAACAAAACGTAATTTAAGACCATTCTTTTATTCGTCAGCACATTTCAAGAGAACATGCACCTGGTCCATTAACACACATAGATAATGACTCACTGCAATACTGCATTGTCATACTCTTGGTGCATGTGTGTGTGTGTGTGTGTCTGTGTGCGCGCGCGTGCGTTTGGGTGTATATATATATGCGTATGTATGTGTGTGGCCCTAAGGAACTAGCTGGACTTGGCAAGAAGACCTTGGGGATACATATTATTTATTCCATCGTCCGTTTTCAAAATTCTAATTTTTACTTCACAGAATGTGATCCACTGTGACCTTACAAGGTGACTGAACCACTGGCTCACTTAAGGCCCATCCATGAGGTATCTTTGCTGGAGGAGGAAGGGTGTGACGGTATGACCCCCAGCTTATGAAAATACTGTTGATAAAATATGGCAAAACAAAACAAAAAATTATATCTGCAAAGCCCCGTGTTAGAAACACAACAAAAGAAAACATCCCACAAAGGAATTAGAAGGCTTTGCAACGCGGGGGGGGGGGGGGGGGCTGCCAAAAAAAATTGCACGAAAATCGAGCACAAGCACTTTAAGAATGGCCCCTTTACTTGTCCTGAATGCAGGACACCAGATGCAATCTACACAAAAAGACGTTGACCCCATGTTCTGCATACTGTATTTCGCAATAAGATAATTAATGTCATCTTCAAGTGCATAGTTACTACAGTATTTTAAAAGAGGTTAAAAATGACCGCAAACCCTCACAACCGACCCAGTTTTTGTCCTGTTTGTCGTTTTTCTTCTATGGTCTAATTACTCAGTGTTTTGATAACTATGAGGCCCAAAGTTTTGTGCTGGAACGTCACATTTGCATGTTACTATACTGACCCAAACAGACATGCGGATAGATAGATAGATAGATAGATAGATAGATAGATAGATAGATAGATAGATAGATAGATAGATAGATAGATAGATAGATAGATAGACAGATAGATAGATAGATTGACTGATTGATTGATTGATAGTTAGATAGACAGACAGACAGACAGACAGACAGACAGATAGATAGATAGATAGATAGATAGATAGATAGATAGATAGATAGATAGATAGATAGATAGATAGATAGATAGATAGATAGATAGATAGATAGATAGATAGATAGATAGATAGATAGATAGATAGATAGATAGACATAATTTCGGAGCTTTTAGAATATCGCATTACAAGTCCTTTAATAAAGTAATCAAGTAACAAGCGAAGAACGAGGCTCTGTGAGATGGGACGGGCAAAGGAACATTCCAAACTCTGGAAATGAAGCATCTGAAAGCAAGATTCTAAAATTAGATAAAAGCTGCTTATGCAAGCCGGGATATGAGTATCCGTTTTTGTGACACGTTTTCGTCTTGAAACTGCTCTTACAGCTGCCCCATTTGAGTAAAACAGGGTCGAGGGAAGTTAGGAAAAAAAACAACAACAGGAGTGGTGGCACGGCCAGACATAGACTCTATATATAATGTTGTTAATATACACGTGAACGCACGAATGTGTTCTTATAATTATTATAGATGTAAAATTCTTTGCTGTGGAATGCAAGACTCCCACAAGCGACATTTTTCAGTTCAGTGCGCGTGTGAGAGTGTCTTGCATCGTTACGGTGTCAAAAGTACACACTTCACAAAAGACATAATGTAAAATCTACCCTATCGTGCAAAAACCTAACGCATCCAAGCTTTGAACACTGACATAACCACGTATTAATCATTATTTTTTCTCACCCACCCGTACGATATCTAAGAAATTAATATTCTCACGGTTTCCCTTAAACAATACACAGAAAGTCTACACGAGTTTTGATCACTGACATAACCACGTATGGGCCATTTCTCTCATTCACGTAGAATCTTCCGAGCATTCCCACCATTTCCCCTGACAGTAAGCAGTACGCTAACAGTTTACATGGCAATTTCCCACGTCCATATTTCATTCGCATCCAGTGCAAAAACTTGGTGAAGAGAGACCCACATTTGGCGTTCTCTTGTCACATAAAGTGGCTCCTGAATGATGGCGACTGTTGATATTTCCGAATGTTAAGGGGGTTGGGGGGGGGGGCACAAAAGGAAGGGAAAAAAGAGGGGGGGGGGGGTCAGATGGGAGGACAAGAGAGAGGCAGCTCGTCCTCACGGCAATTTATCACAGTTTTTGATCGCCACAGCAGTTTTGTCACAGTTTTTGACCTGACTGTACGCCACAGACGATGGATTTTATCTCTCTTCTCAATCTTGATGGTGGCGTGACTGAAAGTCAGAATAGCCGTTCAAATATAATTAAATAATTATTCATTCACACGCTTATATTGATGTAAATGACTGCGTATTTCACGCCCGCGGGTGGCTCATTTTTTAAAATGAAATGTTACGCAGCCCCGAATAGTTATAATTTGCACATTTCTTTTACAGCACGCTTAGCACCGGGGATATGTACGTATGGCTTTGTGTCCTTCACACATCATCCAAACCTGTGCTCTTTACCGTATTACTTTGTACGCCATCCCAGCCCCTCAGTAATGATACACATTGGGGCCGTATCAAGAGTTATTTGTTTGTACTTCCGACAAAACAACAACAACAATGAAATAAGTTAAAAATGTCTGAAAAGTGCAATTCTGTGACGTCCAGTCAAGTGAAGCAAACCTACTGGGTTGTACCCCAAAATAACTTGGTTGCACTTTTTAACCTTTCAGTGCCCAAACATTGGCTGAATTATCCAAACTCCTATTTTATCAACAAAAATAAAAAATGGTGAGATTTTCAACAGGATGTTGTTACAAGTACAGTTCCCCACGTTTTTTGCGCTAATGGGTATTTTAAAGCCTTTTCTGACTCCAAATGCTCCTTGACAGCAACCTTAATTAATTATGATTAATTTGTCTTTCAGATTTTCTTTTTGTTTTCCTCCTGTTTTGGGGTTGATAGGGTAGGGTGCAGGGTTAGGCATTTGATAAGATTTAGGGTTAAGGACAAGGATGGGGTTAGGGATAGTACGTGCACGTATGCGCCCCAGCGCAAAACGCTTAGACCATTATTCCACTGAAAGGCTGGTAGATAGATACGCTCATATACATGTAAGGTTATCATTCTCAGACTTAGCCTACCGCCGCTCATATGGCTCGGATTTGCGTGAGATTTTGAATGTGCCTCCCAACGCCGGCATTGGGCGTTCCAAATCCCACCGGGATGTCATTCCATACAAAAAACTGAAAACTCCTGACTTACATTTTATACATCAGGCCGTCTCGGCCATCAGCAGTGTGTGACAGGCAGGGGTCAAGAGCTGTGATTGCTCTGAAGCACCTCGAGAGTGCTCTGTCAAACTCCAGCTCAGTGGTTTTCCCCCCTCTTTCCCAAAGTCCCAAAGCTTTCCAAAATTCTCAAGTATCATTACTGAGGGAGTGAAAAGCTACTGCCTTTCACCACCAGACCTGGGAAATTTACTTTAGAGAGAAAAACAAGAGAAAAAAAAATTCCAGACACACAGAACTGATGGAAAAACAAGATATGGTGTATACATGGGTGTGTGTAGGGGAGAGAGAGAGAGAGAGAGAGAGAGAGAGAGAGAGAGAGAGAGAGAGAGAGAGAGAGAGAGAGAGAGAGAGAGAGAGAGAGAGAGAGAGAGAGAGAGAGAGAGAGAGAGAGAGACAGAGAGACAGAGAGAGAGAGAGAGAGAGAGAGAGAGAGAGAGAGAGAGAGAGAGAAAGAGAGAGAGATTTCAGTTTCTTTTACCTCTCCCGACGTTTCCCTTGGCATGGTTTAAACACACACAAACTCATAGGTAGGGAGGAACAAACCGTCAGTCAGGTAGAGAACAGAACAGGTAGAAGGCAAAAACTAAAACACCAACTAATGCAAGCATTAATGCAAGCATTCACTGATTCACTCCGCCGTTACCAATGTTAACTTTGCCACCGAAGAGATAACGAGAGCATATCCAAACAAATCTCGTCCAAGTAAACACAAAAACGTTGATGTTGTCTCTTGAAAATGGCAAAGGCATTAAGCGGAAGAATGTAAAGAAAAGCTCCTAATCAAAACGCCGTGTCCTGACATCGATTTCTTTGTCCACGATTCCAGTCGGCCTAAAGAAGCAATGAATACTGATTGGCTCAAAGCAGGAGATAGATGACACGCGGACGGAGATGGCCAATGAATAAAGATAGGACAGCTCACGTACGGATCCAACATCGTAACCCCATCAACTGACGGGCTGTCTCGATGAAAGGTCACAGAAATGCTGAGCAAGGGACAAAATTTTTCTCGCCCGGATTTGGAAGTCAGAGCAAGGGGACACTTGCACCCTACAACCACACCGAGTCCCCGTGAGTGAGTTAAATTGGATGTTCAGTGAGCCTTGATTAATCTCACGTCTCATTCCAGCCGTCAAGCTCTTCAAACATCAACAGCATTCACCCAAGAAGTTCTCATACATAATAGAAAAAAAACAACAACAACAACACCGGATTAAATGAATCGCGAATGATTTATAACAGTATGTTCCAGACAGCTACGAGCTTAAGCAATCAGTTCCTAGGGAGATGTAAAAAACGACGACAACAACAATAACAAAAAAACCAGCTTCACATTTACATTTGCGCCAGTGTTATTCATTGCCAGTCAACAGAATATCCCCTTCGTATGCACAGAATTCGGTAAACATTACAAGATTTCGTCTCAGACTCCAGTATTGTGAATACCAAAGCGATAATACAATACCAAAAACAGGGTGCACTGCATATTTATGTATCTGATGCAAGTGTAATTTCTATGGGATAAGATTACGTTCCATTTAGATGACAAAACTTAATATGAGTCGACTATCTTCTAAATTGCCCTGATCTAACAATCATCTTGATCTGAGAAATCTTGAGAAAAGGAATGCCGCCCTATTTCACCCGTATGTTCCTGCTCCACTCTAGCCCTCAACGAGTGCTTTTCCAGCGGGCAGTTTCGAGACGAGATCCTATTCTCTGTAATGTCATGTAGAATGGGTATGAACAATTCGGATGCACACATTGTATTTTGGCCTCACGTCCACCAAAAATGAAATCAGCAATCTCCACAAACATATGTTTTCCGTTCTCCTCATGCAGGGGATTACGACCACTCGAACACAATGACCTTACATATCGCCCCCTGTCTGGAGGAAAGTTTTAAAGAAACTGAAGAACAAAATAAGAAATCCTCCAGCTGTCTATGAAAATACAAACAAACCACGCGGCAATTTTGAGGACGGAGAATGTGTGACACCGTTTTAACAAGTAGTTCTTCAACCGACGGGAGTGGACCAAATTAAGGGACATCAAGTTGAAAGCATAGGGGTGCTAAATTCTGTACTGACGTGTAATATTTTAAACACAATAAAAGCACTTCAAGAGTTAGGATGAATCATACAAAGCTCTGCCCGAGTGATTTTGAACACGGGCTACGCTCACTTGAGAGCACAAGTTCCTCAGATGTTGCATTAAATAATTTGATATTACTCACTTACCCTCTTTTCGTCTTCCTCTTTCCGGTTTTTTTCGTATCTCGATGCTTTTTCCACTTCCGGGGTGCGAATTACAACGAGATCCCAAATGTTTATATCGGACACATGTGTTTCCCCCAGGCAGGCAGGGTGCAGCTTGGGTTTGGACTCCTGTGTCATTTTTCTTTAAATATACTGTAACAACCGATATGTTTCCAACGTTGCTGGTTGATCGGAAATTGCAAAAATTTAATATCCACCGAACGAGAGAGTTACTCTGTCTCTGCCACAATGAATTGTTATAGTGTTGTCTGTGACAGCATGAATCTCCAAATGTGTTCAGTTTGTTATGTTTGGCGACCCTAGTGATGCCCTACCCTCACTACCCCTCCCTTCTTCAATCTATTTGCCCCGTTGATCTATTAAGCAAATGGGATGTTTCAAACGCTTGGCATAATCAATCATAATAATTTTTTAAAATCTGATGTACTGTTTACGTCACGCTAAAAGATGCCACACCCACACACAACGTGCATAACTATAAAGGATAGGACTGGTTCAGATTTAGGCAGTCAACTGTAACGTACATTCTCGTACGGGTTAAATAATTTATCCCAGTTTGCCCTGCCCATGCTGGGCTTAAAGGAAGATTCCTTTTCGTTGCATGATTTGAACTGTCTGGTCCTTGTAACCGTTCCGGGATTTGTATAACGTGTGCGTGTGCTTTGATTTGAAAGACCGATATAAACGTACATAAAACTACGTCTTTATATTATGGACATTTCGTTCCGGTCCTTGACAGCATACACCCGTGTTATCCGCAGGCATACGCCCCTGTTATCCACATGAGTGCCCCCAGGTAAAGGGGGAAGCACAGCTGAGATACATAAGAACACAAGGTGGATCTTAAGACAGGCTTAAAGTCCGAGATATGCTGTGGAAGAATGAAGTTAAGGAGATTACAGACAAAGAGACAATAATTAGCCTTCCTATTCTGTCCTGGTTTTGTTAAATCTTTAAGATACAATGCAGTAAGACAGGCTGAAATATTGCCAAGTACCAGTAGAGAATTCTTTCTTTATCAAAAACCTCTGTTCTAAGCCCATTTCAACCTTGCGTTTCTAATTCCATTTCCAAAGCGGCAATTTCTCTTAAACTGAAATCAGACCTCTGACCTGCGAGAGAATCAAACAGATTCAAAATTATTCTCGGCAAGGTTCGTCTCTGAAATCTGGTCACCAGAAAAGGAAAGTGTGGACTGCAAATGGGACTTCTCAAAACTCAAATGAAAAGTACATCACATATACATACGTAATAAGAAATGCCCCAAAAGAGAGAAAGCAAAAGGATGACAGCTCAGTTATAACAAAGATATTGTCACAATAAGATGAGACATAAGATGAGACAGCTAGGGCGTTTAGCGTGCACATATTCCGCACCGCCACCAAACAGCGAATGCAAGGATGTCATGAACAATGCCGTATCTTACAAAGCCAATATAAGGAAAATACTGAATAGTATCTTTGGCTATAATGGTGTGTCGACAAAAGACTGGCAGTTGAACATTTTAATATAAAGTCTGAACAAGTTTTCTTTCAAAATCACAGTATTATTTGGTACATGTATCCACAAACGGTATACAGTCTGTTCAAAGACCGGCATTCATAATGAAATCTGCGAGTGCCCAAACAGTCTGGACAATAACTTATATAAGAAGCTACGGTGATTTGGCAGTTTCAAGTGATATGAACAGGAGGCCCCTCCATTCTCAGGCTAAAGACGTGGGCGAGGTGAAAGTGCCCTTGCTGGGAGGGGGGGGGGAGAGAAGAGAAGAGGGTATGACGAGCTCATTGGCTGGGGCTTAATGAAAGTCAGATTCCATGTTAAAAGACCTTATTTACATTGGACATGTGTTCGAGATCAGTGAAGTGGTTGGTGGCTACCTTCGTTTATTCGAATCCGATGGCCAGCACTTTCTATAAATGGAGAACATAGTAGAGAGGCCGGCATAACATAAGCGATGCGTCTGTGATTCGATTTTCCTGACTTAGATCTATAACCAAAACCGTAAAAAAAGCAAAGTAATAATACATTCCGAATCACCTTTCGATCGATAGAAAGCATCGAACGCGCCTTTCACTGAAAATAACAAACATAATACTAATAGTGATCTTCACTGGGTTCCTTTGTTACACTCGCCGTGGAATTTTCCAATGCCATTATTACACGGACTGAAAAAATAAGGAGGAATACACTACGTTGTTTAGCTAAAGTGATACGCTTTCATTACCGAACAGGGAGGAGTATGACGAAACTGGGAATTGATTTTACAGAAGTCTCAGGCAAACAAGGACGCCATTAATATCGGTTTCGTCAGTTTACAAAGACACTGCAAAAAAACACAAAAAAAAAACAAACAAAAAACCAACAACCGAGGAATACAGCTAGCACTCTTGACTTAATCTCTACCTTTTTTTCAGTTTACGAAGAAACTGTAAAAAAAAAAAAAAAAAGTAAGGAATAAAGGTAACATTCCTTACTTCATCTCTACTTTTATTTTGGTTTACGAAGAAATTGCGCCATGCAGGAAAAACAAACAAACAAACAAACAAAACAAAACAACAACGGGAAAGTAAAGCAACATCCTTTACTCAATCTTTCCCTTTATCATGGGGAAAAACAACAACAGGTAATCAAAGTAACATTCTTTACTTCATCTCTACCGGGGATCTGATTTTAAGATTCACGTTTCTGTCTGAAGAGAACTGCCCCCGGCATCAGGTGCTCATTAAGAAATTGGTACGTGGACCAGGTTGAGAGTGCACGTAAGAACTCGGTCATCTGATAAACACTCGTGATGGGCTCGAGGGCGCCCTGACTCTCACGCACCGAACTGCTATCATTCACAGCTTCGGAGATGATAGATAAACTCGAAGGCCACGAAAGCAGTGTTACTGGTAGGCTGTGCTACTTTCGTGCCGTATCACTTCTACACGTTACCACACAACCTCTGCAAATTTATTTTGTTATTATTACGTACAACTGGAAAAAGAATCAAAATATTGTCTATCTGCCTGCCCGTCTGTCTGTCTGCCTGTCTGTGTGTCTGCCTAACGATCTGTCCGCCTACCTGTCTGTCTGTAGAGGCTCATCAGAGAAGGGTGGCTAAAGCACTTTCTGCACTACACATTTCCCTGCTCAAATACCGCCTGCATCTGATTTGTTGAACAGTAGAATCAATAACGTATGCGTAAAGTTTTCACGCCCATAATTTACTAACCCTCCTTATCCTCCCCCCCCCAACCTTTTTTTCCCTCCCAGTCAACGTACATGGAAATTGTGCTCCATCGATATAAAAGGAAAACTGGAGAAGGGAAAGGGGGTATAATAATGATGGCCGTCGAATTCTATTGATTTACAGACACGTAATATAATTATTGTACATCGCTGTGGAATATCATGAAGATGAAAGTGTTGTAGATTAAGCCAACAATTAATTGTTAATCATCGTAATATTCAACATTTGCGATAGATACCAGACAAAAACATGCCCTAGGGGAAGGGTGAAGCAAATGAATCTGAACCTGTGTGACGATCTGAGTAAGTCTGAAATAGTGTAAAAGCTGGTGAAGTACAGAGAGAGAGAGAGAGAGAGAGAGAGAGAGAGAGAGAGAGAGAGAGAGAGAGAGAGAGAGAGAGAGAGAGAGAGAGAGAGAGAGAGAGAGCAAGACAGACAGAGAGAGAGAGAGACTTCAACTGGAACGAAGGATGACAAATACACACTGAACTAACCAAGCCCCCGAAATAGCTCTAGTGGAAACATTGAACTGCTTTGGTCTGACAGTGCAAAGGCTCGGAGAGGATAGGAGGACAAAAGGGCCATGGGTGTGGCGCTCGTAGTTTTGTATTACGCCTAGTACATTTCATAGAAAGAGTTCAGGGAAGAGAATGCCCTGTTGTAAGAGAAAAAAAAAAGCCTTACTAGGCTTGGCTGACAATTCGTTGTGTCCAGATATCTATCTGTGGGTGAGAGAGAGAGAGAGAGAGAGAGAGAGAGAGAGGGGGGGGGGGAGAGAAAGAAAGAAACAGAGAGAGAGAGAGAGAGAGAGTGGAGGGAGATAGAAATCGGGAGAGGAGAGAAGAAACCAGCTGATGCTATGACGTGTCACTGTTAAAATCCCACAACAATCTCGGTTTGAGAAGGACGTGAGGGGAGGCACAGGTGGAGAGAGAGTGAAGGAGAGTTCAAAGGAGGAAGCGAGAGTGACAGAGAAACTGAAATAGAGGAAAAAAAAAGAAAGGGGGAAGGGGAGACAGAGAGAAAAGAGAGCAAGAAAGAGAGAAAGAGAGAGAGAGAGCAGACATTATGAAACAATTAATTAAAACTACAAAGAAGATACATGACACTAATTAACACGGAAATAACACACCTGACTTCTCCGTGACCCTCAATGACCCTATGACCTGAACACCATTAGACGTCAAACGAAACACATACCATAAACTGCCTTTGAAATAACGGTGTGACTTTATTACTTTGCCTCACTGTTTACCCCCCCCCCCCACCCTTCCACAAAGACACAGTGTAACGGTTGTTACTAACTAAACTATTACATAATTCTGAAACATATAAACTGAAACAATATTAAGCAGCGATACAATGCAATCTTAGTTCTTCTTTGTTCTGTCTCCATTTTCTAAAAAAAAAAAAAAAAAACTGGAGATCTTTTCGTGTGTAGAAGAGGTAAAACAAATGCACACTTCCGACACTTGTTTAAAATGCAGTGCGGCTGAGAATCTATATCAAACTGTTTCACAGTTCCGATTTACTCAAACTCCTCATCCATAATTAATACTACAACCTCAAATGTTTAACGTCGAATTTCTCGGTTGTGCAAAAAAGTGGAGTAGGAACAAACAAGAACGAAGGTCGCGACATATATAAATACTAGCTGAGCTACCGGGCATTGCCCGGAATAAACAATCATGTGCCCCCCATCCTCTCTCTCTCATATAATAAAAGTAATAAACTACAGTCTTGCTTCAGAACTCATGCGCACCAGAACACTACGCACCAGACTGAACGCTTGATACGGTTACTTTTTATGACATGCACGGTACTGTATATTACGAAACAAACATGCAAAAATACAGATGTTACATAGCAATAAACATTGTCAGTTTTTAAAAATACATGCTTTAAGTAAACAACTTTTAATTATAGCCATCATCTTCCTTATCTCAATTGTCACCTTCCTGCTAAATTTAAGGCCTGAAGAGTATAGTTTGGTCAGTTAGCCATGCCAAAGGTTGCAAGTTACTGAAATATATAATAGATGATGATAAAAACACAGCGTAACAGTTGTTACTATGTGTACAACTATAGACATTCTGGAACATATCAATTGAAACAACGCTATGCAACGATAAAAGTAACAGCCATTCATAAATTGGTACTACTAGTACAACGGTGTGACACTACCCCCGCCTCATTAACTTTACATGTAGCATAGCAAAACACGGCTGACTGAACAACTGAATGTTCTTCAAGCTTTTGTTTTTCCCTGAGTATACCTGTGTATTGTGTGTGTGTGATTTACACGATATAAATGTTGTAAAGCGCTTAGAACCTGGTTGCCAATGGATGAAGCACCATTATAAATGCTTTGTATAAATTGTTGTATTATTATTATTATTATTATTATCAAAGTTCTTGAACATATAAATTAGAACAGCCACACAGCGCAGTACAAATAATGGCGGCTCATAAAACTGCGTCTAACATTATGGTGTCACAGTATTTTGCTTTCTCATTGTCTTCCCCCGCGCCCCTTTCCACCCCAAACCCACCCCTTCATTAATTTACCTTGTAGAATGACAAAACACAGCTTTTGTAGTTAATTGCTAACCACACAACTACAAAATTTATGAATATGTAAATTACAGCGCCCTTACATTTAAAACTAGTAACACTAACAGCCGTTCATTTAATACAGAGGCTGTTGTCAGTGGGATACAGTATCTTATCTTATTGTAAAAAAAAATAGTGGCGAGAGCAATCCATTGTGGTGCAATTTTGACCCCTTTTTTTTACTCGGCGCTACAGCCTAAATGATAGTTTCAACAATGATAAAGTTAATTTTCTTAAGTGTCAACGAATCCAGTCCAATCGCTTTTGTATTGACCGATTATGTTGACTCAAGTTTAAGGTATTTTTAAATTACAAGTCGTAAAAAAGTAAAATACAATGGTCTTTGTTTTGGCTCCCTGTAGGTAGCCCACCGCATAGGAAACGATGTATTTAATATGCGTTCAATTCGGTGCGCTCAATTTCTCTACCAGAAAATGTAGTGCTCTGGTGCGCATGAAATCTATAGTAAGTCTGTAAAATATGGGACGCTTTCTGGACCAAAAAGAGGGCGAGAGAGCGAGACATGGAAGGGGGGGTTCACATGTTAATCCCGGTAATGCCGGGAACTTTATCTAGTTTAAAAAAAAAAAAAAATAGTGGCGGGAGTAATTCATTGTGGTGCAATTTTGGCCCCTTTTTTGCTCAGCGCTACAGCCTAAATGACAGTTTCAACAATTATAAAATTAATTTCCTTAAGTGTCAACTAATCCAGACCAACCGCTTTTGTATCAACCGATTGTGTTGATTCAAGTTTCAGGTATTTTTAAATGAAAAGTTGTAAAAATGTACAATACAATTATCTTTGTTTTGGCTCCCTGTAGTAAGCCCATCGTACCGGAAACGATGTATTAATACACGTTCAATTCCTTGCGCACAGTTTCACTATCAGAAATGAGTGCCTAGTGCTCTGCAGCGCATGAAATCTGTAGTAAGACTGTAAATTATGGGAAGCTTTGTAGACCAAAATGACAGAGAGAGACAGAACGGTGGGTTCATAGGTTTATCCCGGATAATGCCGGGAACTTCATCTAGTTTTACATAAAAAATCTATGGCTGAACAGTGAACACTCAGTATTTTCTCTTTTTGACTTTGTAACTAGCCCACGTCCTCCTAACAACATCTAAATAATTATGAATGCAAACGCATACGCAATAACGTTGTGTCTGAGTTCTAAAATAGGCCAAAATGCACACACAACCTGCCACGTACGCAGGCGAGCAATGCGAGCAAGGCACACACAGCATGCACGTAACTATACGCTCTCATTCACACCACCGCTTGCACAAACATCGGCGAGCCTTTCCTGTCTGTACACCGCAGGAGGAAACAAACAGAATAAACAGACAAAAGCAAAAACAAGTCTTCAAGCCCTCCCCCCGGAGATAAGTAGGCTACAGCCCAAACAACATAACACAATCTTTAACAACGACAACAACAAAATCAACACTGAAATAAACGATCTGATACCCTCTTTCCAGTTGAAGTTGATTTGGATTTTAAAGTTAAAAAACAGACAAACAAAGAAATATTACTGACTCCCCCCTCCTCCTCCCGGGGGAAGATAAGTCCAAACAACATAAAATCTTGAACAGCGACAAACAACAAACGCAATAATACTGAAATAAATGATCTGACTTACAATTTCCAGTTGAAACTGATTTGGATTCACGACTGAAACAAACGGACAAACATAAAAGAAATTTTCATGACCCCCCCCCCCCCCCCCACCTTTTTGCGCTAGGGAAGATAGATCTAGATGCCTGCAACTCAAATGGCATAAAATATTTAACCATGACAGTAACAAAATCATCAATACTGAAATAAAGGATCTGATACCCTCTTTCGAGTTGGAGCTGATTTGGATTTTAAACTCAAACACCCAGACAAACAAATAAATCTTCATGAAAACCCCCAACCCCACCCCCTAACTACCTGGAGAAAAGTGCAACTCAAATAGCATAAAATATTTAATAGTGACAATAACAAAACCAGCAATACTGAAACAAACAATCTGGCCTGTTATTATTTTCAGCTGAAACTGATTTGGATTTTAAAACTCAAACGAATAGATAAACAAAGAAGTCGTCATGCCCCCCTCCCCTTCTGGGGAAGATAAGTACAGACTAAACAATATATAATATTTCACAAAGACAACAACAAAATCAATAATACTGACATAAACTATCTGACCTACTATTTTCAGCTAAAAAAAAATGACTTGGATTTTAAACCTCTCAACCACTCCTTAACTGACTCACTCCTAGTAATTTTCTTAAGATGACCACAACTCCCATAATACCCATTCTGAAAGTCAAGGATCAGTATTGAGGCAACCATAAAACGTTGTGAGATATTGAAAAAATGCCAAATTATTGGAAGAAATATAAAAACAAACATTTTGTGCGTGTGCAATTGTCAAACCTAAGTTTAAAGTGCTTTTTCGTATGAACCGCTGAGAGCGACTTGTAGGAGTGAATCAGTTAATGACTTCAAGGCAGAATGATCTTGTACCGGGCCCTTCTGCATCCTAGCGGCCCTTCTGTATTCCTTTTTTCCCCCCCTCATTTGCACACCACAGTAATAAATCGTGGAGAGATAGACATTGCAAACCTATGCCACATTATTATCAGGCCCGCACTGCCGTGTTCTGAAAAAGCGCATGTACATGTACGCCAATCTAGGTCAATTTGACTTTTTGACGTCAATTCATGGAATGAACGTGCGCTTATTTTTTTTTTTGTATTTGGGTCATAATTCTGTACGACTGATGGTCTCTTTTTGATTAACACAAAAAGGAAATTGAGTCAAGAGTCAAAGGGGGGGGGGAGCGGGGAGTGTGTGAGGAAGGGGGGGGGGGGTCAGCGCTTACTATTTTTATACGTCTCTCGAAAAGAATTTACTTTTGGCGTTTCACAGACTTTTTTCATAACATGGCCGAGCTTTGCTGGAACATTAAGCAGTGCAGTCAGCCTTTACATGGCCACTGCACCAGTTATACTAGGCATGAAACACTCGTTTTGAAGCCGGAACTGTTCTCTGATTTTTGTTTTAGATCTCAGCAAGGCTATGGGGTGGGGTGAGGTGGGGGTAGGGGAGAGGTGTCGCTGGTGGGCTTGGTGGAATGTTCATGCAGCGACTTGTGTGTGTGTGTATGTGTGTGCGTGAGTGTGTTTTCATTTCTGGGGTTGTCGTTTGATGCTAACGTGGAGCTTTGCAACATACAATATCTCTCTCTATCTCTTTCTCTCTCTCTCTCTCTCTCTCCTGTTTTCTTCCTTGCCATCTGCTTAAACAGGTATTCATTCTCACCATTTAGATACTTAAGTTACATAATCTCAGCACAGCTATAACGTCACTGTCTAGGTTTTGCGGGCAAATTCGTGATATCCCATCGTTTAAACAACCGTTAACCCCGAAAATCTCAGACATTCAGTCTTCTCAAAACTAGGTCATGTGGACAGGGAAACAACAGAATTACGCAAGCCTGAAAGCCCAAAGATGACCTCAAGGGTCAAATCTAGAGATCACCACCCTCCAATTTGAGTTTGAAGAAAGCACGTCGACACGATACCGCCCGGTCATATTATGCCAGGAATAAGCAAGACGACAGACAGAATATTTATAACAGAACGATAGGACAGAAGTATTACAAGGGTCCACCAAATACCCGCCCACCCTCCAGCACGACCGAATCCTGCTTTGACTGAACAGTGAATACCTCCAGAGTTTAAGAATTCAGTGTCACCACGCCTCGGTTGTCACATCAAATATCTATTGACAATCATGCCGATTTCCCTTACACTCCCGCAAACCTGGCCATGGTATGCCAGCGTTTCGCTGAATGAACGGTGTAACTCTGAATATGCTGTGATGTTGACATGAAGACATTTTTTGTCATGACGATGCAAGGAACTGGCCCGTGAAAGCGTATACGCCCCGTGTTCTATGATTTCCAAAAAAAGATCATTGCACAGTTAAAATGTTTGTCCAAATGAATAGGCGGTCCTTAAGTCCCAACAATCTCTCTCTCTCTCCCCCTCTCTTTGACAGACAGAGAGATAAAGACGTACATATAGATAGATAGATAGATAGATAGATAGATAGATAGATAGATAGATAGATAGATATGATAGATATGATAGATAGATAGATAGATAGATAGATAGATAGATAGATAGATAGATAGATAGATAGATAGATAGATAGATAGATAGATAGATAGATAGATTCATGCCATTACTGTAAAACCACACTGTTACAAATAAATAAAAGCTCATAAATTTTAGCGCACCCTGCAGCGTGACTAACACCATCGCGTCACCGTAAGTCAGCCCGAACTTAAAACTAGAGTTATTTACTAGATAATATCGGTCCAAACTCTTTTCCCAGCAAACGGTGCCAGGTAAATGAGACTTTGCTAAATGACTACACGCGATCAGTTAAACCATTACCATTTTATGAAGTAGTGGAACGCACATTGTATGAACACAGTAACTGTGTTTATCGATTCAGACGCGGTCTTGATTTAGTAATGAATTTCAACGATAAAATGTTTCATTGGCTATCCGCCAGAGACTGTATATGAGTCGAAAAAAGTAAACAGAATACCTCCCCCCCCCCCCATACACACACACCGTTTGCCTCTTTTTTAAAGGCTATCAGGTCAAAAAAAAAATAATATCAAAATTCAAGCAGGGAGGGATATTTCAGGTCTAGTCCTGTCGCTTATCAAAGTAGATAGATAGGCAGATGGATAGATAGATAGATAGATAGATAGATAGATAGATAGATAGATAGATAGATAGGCAGATGGATAGATAGATAGATAGATAGATAGATAGATAGATAGATAGATAGATAGATAGATAGATAGATAGATAGATAGATAGATAGATAGATAGATAGATAGATAGATAGATAGATAGATAGATAGATAGATAGATAGATAGCCGAAAGTGAGCAACTACACCAGATATCAAAATCCCCAAATACAAATATGAAAAACCACACAAAATACACACTGTGTCGCTTCAGCCATACTTGATATAATCGATACTACTGGGATTAGTGACTGATCTCGAAAAGAACCGCTTATCATTCTAAACTGTAGAAACCGCCACGAAACGTATCGAACAAACACCGTTAAACTCACGGCATCTGTTACAAAAGCAGTCAGTGAGGCATACATACATAATATTATTTATCCCACCTGTACTGAACCCTGCTGCCACGTGTACACTTTCAAACACTCACGTACAATGCTGGTAGTCGTTTTTATTTAACACCCACACGTCTCCACAACTGTTCCTGTAACCAATCACAGTATAATAGTATATTTAATCAAAATGCTCGTTTTTACTCTGAACGATAATAACGGAGTGTATTATATAACGTCTCTCTCGACAAAGCAGACCAAAAGCGGTTCATGATGAAAAAGTAATCTCTCTCTTTCTCTCTATCTCTCTCATGTCCTTACAAACATACTTACACTACCACGCCCCGATAAATATTTCGCGCACTGTATCAACTAATAAATACTGCCGTTTTGATATTAAACAGAATGGCCGGTTGATAACAAGTATTATAATATGCCATAACGACTCAGCAGGTGTTAAATGAAACAACCTGGTGAGATGCTCGTATAGCGTAACAACACTCGAGTCATTGAAAGGAAACGAAGGGGTGCCCTGCCCTCGCGTTACTAAACGGTAAAATATGAGGAGGGCGTACAGGCACTAATTAAGAGCTAGCATGGCCTACATATTTCAAAGATCCAAAAAGTAGACCGCGGATCTGGCATGAACAAGAAACGAAAGAAGAAGCAGGCATGCAAGCTACTCTACTATTATAAGACACCGTACGATAAAAATGAAACTCTCGCATAAATGTAACATTATTATGATATTTATATCCTTAATATTCTGTGAGTCGCATGCACTTTTAAGACAGACCCATATACTTCAGCGGTATATATAAAAGGACAGCATTTTCATTGTTTTACGAATGAAATAAAAACTATGTTGCTCAAAACTCACAAGCCTGGCTGGAACACAAACACACCGGTGAACACACTGTCCACATAAACGACCCCGCCCATTGCAAACAGAGGGCAAGGGCAAGTCTAGAAAAAACAGAGAACAATCACAAGTCTGACGTGTAAACACGGAGTGACCTACCCCGCTCATAGCTATAGCTGCTTCTGTGGCTGAATGTACTGCCGAGTGAAGGAATAACCTCGACCAAGCGTGTCAGTTCAACGAGGGCCGCTCCACTTCCTCTGTTCTGAAGATCACAGCTGATGCCAAACCCCTTTTTATTATATACCAGTGAGCCAAAACTAGACTCGGTATAGATATATAATTATTATAAGCAGTTCGTTCGTTGGTTCGTTCGCTGCTGCGCCCAAACTAATAGTCTGATGACAGAATTAAAGCGTCTTGTCACCTACAGTTGTCCAGAGATGAAATTGATTTTTGTGAATAGAAAAAAAAACGCGGGGGGGGGGGGGGTTGTTAAAAATTAATGTATCCTAACTTGCGGCTCAAGCTGTGATCTACACGCTGGCACGGCCTAGTTTGTCACTGTGCAGTTAATATTTAACTCTCTCCCCAAAACTATCATGAAGTGTGTTCTACTTTCGATTCACTACAATGTTTTACTTTACTGGAGCCACGCGTTAGCCGCCTTTCCCATATTTCGTACTATATGCTACACTGGGCTATCTGGACAGATCACAAAAAGCACCCAAATATGGCAGTCAGTGAACTTTATCTCTCGGTATATCTCTATTTCCTACGACTGTTTCTTCCTCCCAAACTTTTAAGACTCCAAGGATCAAGACGAAAGAGATGAAGATTTTCGAACACTAGGGAAAATCCACCGTTCACTGTGACTCAGTACAGCTTAAGTATACAAGGTTGTGCTGTCCACGTCAATATGTTGGATAACGGAACTACAAAACCGTGTTTCTAGCAACGTAACATATTACTTAAATAACACTTTCTCCCTACACTTTTTCCCTATCAATATCACGCACTGCCGAGCCTGCACCTTTCCCACAGCACGAAATGTAAACAGATTATTTTTTATTATTATTATTAGACGATCTTCCCAGCCTTTTGTTAGTCGTATTTCCCCAGTCAGCGCCCTACAGATTGACACACAGTCTAGTATAGACCGCATGCCAATATTTTCCACGTAAATGATGCAATAGTAAGCGCGACTTCTCACACCTGTACGAGTCCCCTAATCTTAATTCAAACAAAGATATTCAAACCAGGCCGACCGTTTTAGTGCTACTAGCTGTGAAACACTTTTACTCAGTTCATAAAAATACACATTACCCACCACGTCGGAGACGATTTCCCAACTAACCCCGTCGCCCTTACGCTTATATTAACGGCCATGGGACATAAGGTGTATAGATAGATCTACAGACGTTAAATCTTGATGATGTGGCAGTAGAGAATTCGAGCCGCGAAGAACTGGACCGAAATCCGACTCGCGAATGTCCCTGCAGCCAATCAGAACTAAGTAGTGAGGCTCTCCACAGCTTTTGGTATGACAGTCCAGCAGCGTAAAATGCGGTTCATACGGTAGAACTTGTGAAAAATCGAACGCAAACAGCGGGCAACAAGCGGATGATGTAAATACAAGGGCATGGTAGAGGGTCGGGAAGTAGCAGCAGATTAAACCTGGGGTTGACGTGAACATGTGTTAAATTTACATGATAACGGATTTCAGCAGAAATAGGGCCCAAATACCCTCTGAATGTAAGCTTTGCACTGTTGGATAATAATATAATATATATTATATATTATCTGACGGACGGATGTCTGAGATAGACAGTTATTACAGATAGATAGATAGATAGATAGATAGATAGATAGATAGATAGATAGATAGATAGATAGATAGATAGATAGAATGATAGATAGATAGATAGATAGATAGATAGATAGATAGATAGATAGATAGATAGATAGATAGATAGATAGATAGATAGATAGACAGTTATTACAGATAGATAGATAGATAGATAGATAGATAGATAGATAGATAGATAGATAGATAGATAGATAGATAGATAGATAGATAGATAGACAGTTATTACAGATAGATAGATAGATAGATAGATAGATAGATAGATAGATAGATAGATAGATAGATAGATAGATAGATAGATAGATAGATAGATAGGAAGACAGACAGATAGAAAGACAGACTGATAGATAGATAGATTGATAGACAGACAGACACATAGATAGATAGATAGATAGATAGATAGATAGATAGATAGATAGATAGATAGATAGATAGATAGATAGATAGATAGATAGATAGATAGATAGATAGCCAAACCCCACAATATGATGTGACCATAATATAATAATCCGCTACGACATTATTGACTTTCCCTTTCATTTCCTGGCCCTAACACTACGAACAAAAGATACCGCATTGAATACCAACCAAACAGCAATAAAAAGCTGTACTCTTGCTTACATTACAATTTACATGGAGCTTTGTATTTCCGACTTCATTGTTATTCGTGATAAACACCCCACACTTTCACAGATGTTTAGTCAATGTTGTTGACCAGGAGAAAGAGCTTTACTTTCTGTCTCTCTGCTTTGGCCATTTCGTCACCAGTCCCCAAAACTAGAAATACGTTTCAGCTACTTTTCAGGGGAAGGCAAAAAAAATATGTTTTATTTTAGCATTACTGGTCTAGCTATGAAGAATTTTTGTAAGTTTGCTGTTCGGTTCGATTATTTTTCGGCTAAAGCTGGGTTTTCATGTGTACGGAAAAGGAAACGTCAAAAACCCTGTAGGTGGTGAAAAAGAAAGAATGGTTTCATGCTTACGCCGTTTCTGCACACATAGGAAACACTCTTTCTTTTACTATTTGATGGATTTTTGACGTTTCCGTACACACATGAAAACACGGTCTTACACTTAGCTGAGTCTGTACAACTAAGATTACCCCAGCGGCTTTGAATGTGCAGGGGTTGAATATACATAAAAATTGACTTTTCGAATTTTTGAGCTTCTACAGACCTAGGGAACTCATGTGAAGATTTGCATATCGGAGAGAATGCGGTTGATTTTGAATTTGGGTATTTATTGAAAGCAGGTTTGATAACAATTGGAATCAACAACTCAGGCATGTATTGTAATAATTATTCTAACTTGAACTGGTCGCATACATATTGTAGCATTTAAATGAAGTGTTTATTTTCACTGAATTTGGTTTATCTCAACATAAGCGTCAACATTGTTTATGCATAAAGTGCAAGTGATTCTCTTATTTCGTCGGGTATTTTTCACTATGTTGGACGAGTATTTGCGTGTGTTTCGAGATGTGTAAAATCAGAGGACAACATTACATCACAAACACATACCGGTACCTCGAAAAGTTTTTAACCGATTGGATTGACAGAATGACACTTATAAAAAACTCATGAGAAAACCTCAAACTCCGCAAAATGTCACATGTCAACAATATGGTAAAATATCTCACGATTTATTTTATCTGAACATTTCAAATTGATAAGAAAAAACAAATGTTTCCGCAGTCAATTAGTAATGATCGTTTCTAGTTTCATTAGGTTGTGTTTAAAGATTTGCAGTTGGGGCATCCTCTTGAATCTGGAGCAAGAGTCCTTATCCTGCGTGGTTGGCTCAAGATTGGTGGTCTGTGTCACCCACAGTGGGGACAGTTCAACGTCATTATTGACTTATGAGGATTTGGCTCAATTTATAATCGTGAGATTGCTACTGCTATAATAAAAATGCAAGCAATGCACCATGCGTGTGTAACTAATATAGTAATAATACTATGAACATTGTAAGTCGTAAAATGGCCAGTATTTCCTAGCGTTTCTCAATATTTTATATACACGTCATGAAAAGAGAGAGAGTGAGAGGGGGTCAGACAGAGAGAGGGAGGGGAAGAGAGAGAGAGAGAGAGAAAGAAAGAGAGTGCGCATGTGTGCGTGCATGTGTGTATGTGTAAGAGAGAGTGAAAGAGAGAGAGAGCGAGAAAGAGTGAGAAAGAACGAGAGAGAAAGAAAGAGAGACAGAGAGAGAAAGAGAGAGAGTGTATGCATGTGTGCGTGTGTGTCTCTATGTGTGCGTGTGTATTCGTATACGTGTGTCCCCCAAGGACGGTCTCAAAGATCGAAAGCTTGGGTCTTTTCTGAGTTGGTAACGGTCTGGATATGACGTCTACTTTCCCCGTATTCCTTCACTCCTGTAACGCCGGTGGCGCTCTGCTGAGCCAGGTCTGTTCTGCCTCGGTTTTAGTGTGAGATGTGGATCATGGAGTTAAACCAGGGAGTTATTAGGTAGAATGCGCATATCCACCATCTTGTCTGTCCGGACCATAGATATAGTACTATATCTATGGTCCGGACCCACTTAAGGCGTCGCGAACCAATCGGCGGCGAGTTCACTACTGTAAACAATGACACATGTGTATACGCACATGGGAGACGTTCGGTCAATTCTTTCACTTCCTTTCTCTTGTTTACACGGGTGGTAGGGAATCGGACCAGTTTGGATACATCCTTTCCACCCCTGTCACAACAGTCAACTGCAATGCAACCAGCAGACATTTTAACTGCTTAGACACATCTCGAAGTTACACTCATCAGCTGATCCACCGGCCATCTTGTTTGGCGGAAGTACAAAACAAAAACTCTGTGACGCCATGCGCATTCTACCTATAGATGTATAGAGAGATCTCACTTCCGCCAGATCGCCAAAGTAGGTCGCTGCGGTAAACAAGAAACTGAAGAATTGAAAAAGACCGCCCCCCCCCCCCCCAATAGTGTGCATATCTGTTTACTGTGGTTTGTTCATATTTTTGGGTTGATTGGAACTATTTAGAGCCGTTTGTATGCTGTTACGCCCCGTGGAAATGCACAAACGGGTATTGTTTACCGCAGCGACCTACTTTCCGCTCCATGCTAATTGTGGCTTCGCGGAGCCTCCCCTGTCTCGCAGTGCAAATCGACCAGAAGTGAAACCTCTCTATATACAGACGTATTCCCTGGTTAAAAGAAACCACACATGCCGGCCAGACTGAAACAAGTCTGTCTCACAGGTTCTGCACGCCAAAAATGCCTGACGTCAGCTAGTGGAAAGATAGACCACGTGTACCTGTAGTAGGTTTCTAACGGACTTGACTAACTCACTCCAAAAGATGCGTTTTCCGTTCAACCATAATGCCGGATCGTGTTCAACACCGGTGCGAATAGAAATCGTGACAAAGCATTAATTCAACAGCTCGCCAACACATTGAACAGTTAACTCTGTTTGTTAACAGATTAACCGACTCTGTCCAGTGACTAGATACCTTTACTGCAAGGTATCCACGATAAAACTAGTACTGGCGACCCCACCTAATAGTACATACGCCGTACTGTAGGTCACTGGAATGCCCGCCACAGCAACCTTTGATGGTTATCTTTTGAAGCTCTACTGGCTGTCTCTTGAAGACCTGAGATGAACGTCAATATTACAGTCCACAGTCCTATCGAGTGACACGTTTCTCATTTTCTAAAATCTTTCTTGAACAGGCCGAGTGACATCAAGCCACTTCTGTTGCCAAATAATAAGGCTAGCAAACCCGACTGATGTCATTCACAAATGCAAGTCAAACCATGAATTTTTCGAAGTTGAATTTGAACACTGACATATGAGGTAATTACTCGATTTTCAATTTTGTTCAAAGCGGGATTAAGGGTGTACGCATATCTGCCTAAGGCCCCGGGGCGCATTAGCCAATTTCGACCCGCCAGCTAGTTTGATGGTGACGGTATGAGCCACGGCACTGAAAAAAAAACCAACCCATCAATATTACAAAATCATAAGAAATATGTCACAAAACGTGCATCTAAATGAAATCTAATTCGATGCACAGTAAGAATCAGCAATTCTGGTCTGCAAGAGCAATATGGAATGGTTGTTTCCAGTGGATCTGAACATGGGGACTGTCACGAGTGGAGTGAGCGGAATTCAGAGATTACGGGGGCATGGAAGTGGGGAATGACTCACGGGATAGTGAGGCTGCTCACCTATATTGACTTCTGTTAGTTAACGTTAAAGCGTGCATGTTGTGAGTGGTGGGGGTCTGAATGAGGCGAGAGCGCTGTATTACTATCACTGCACACTAAGACGTCTAAGAAAGCGGACGCAGGAGAAAGCCCCAGAGGGCGAACATAAGGAGAGCAGTCGGAAGACTTGGGAGTAGTGTTTTTTCCAGTGATGACTGGTAGGTGGAACGATGATTGATAATTATGATTGATGTATTATATTCGTCTATTACCATGATGTAAATAAGTATATGTGAGGAATGTGGAAGTCCTTGATACTGTATATAGCAATGTGCGCCATGAGCGATAGATGTAAGTTGAGTTCATGGATTTGTAGCGAGAGTGAGTATTGTGTACTACGGTGGAGGTGTGTTACCGTAAGATGTTTGGTGAGTGAAATGTGAACTATTGTGTGTCCGCTTCATGAGTCGTAATGAGGGGTGAAGTGAATAGAAGTGGTATGGTATTATACCAATGTAATGTTATTCTTGTAGGTGCCGGGGACGGGCCGAAGCGCCGCCTACGGTGAGCTCAGGGGATAGGCCAGCATAGGGCCGAAGGCCACACATAGGCCAGGAGTGACGCTGTCGTGTAGGACAGTCGCAACACATGAGTCGTGGCAGTCTGGCCAACGACAGGGACGTATATGTGATCGTGAATGTGCTATTGAAATGCTAATGTGCTATTGCCATGTTGATGTGCTATTGAAATGCTAATGGGCTATTGCCATGTTGATGTGCTATTGAAATGCTAATGGGCTATTGCCATGTTGATGTGCTATTGAAATGCTAATGTGCTATTGCCATGTTGATGTGCTATTGGAATGCTAATGTGTTATGGCAATAGGAAGGTGCTATTGGGAGACTGCGGTGCCAGTGAAATATTAATGTGCTATTAAGACAGGGAGAGGAGAAGCTGAGACCGAAGTGTCTCTAGAAAGTAACTACCGGGTTGTGGACCCGAGGAAGTGTGCGTACGGGAGAAGGCCGTTGTACGGCAGTGGAATTGAATAATATAATGTCTGTATTTGCTCTATTATCTTTATGTTTATGTATAATAAATGTGTGAGTCTGATGGGTTGTTCTGTTAAGTGTTAAACTTGTTCGTTCGTGATTGTTGTCTTGTTATCATTATTACATCTCCCAGTCTGGGATTTGTGACAGGGACAATGTCCACATACACGTATTAAATTACAGTACATATATTATAAAGACGCGCATTCCAGTGACGCTCCATAGCAGTGTTCACGGTTGCTTTGGCCGTGCAGATTAACATATTAGAAACACGAGGGAAGAATCTGCTTAGCTATGGAAACATCAACGGAATAATTGTTGTTTTAATCACCATGCCCACCACACCGACGGAATAAAGAGAAAGAAACAGAAAAACCATGGAATATCCACTGTATGGAACTCCTTACCACCAAATATTCAAAACAGAAAAAGCGAGGCACTTTTTAGATCTGAAATGAAGACCTATCTCTTCAGAAAACACTTTGATGTATAGTCTGTGTGTGTGTGTGAAGAAGAGAGAGAGAGAGAGAGAGAGAGAGAGAGAGAGAGAGAGAGAGAGAGAGGAGGGAGAGATAATGTTTGTGTGTGTGTGCCTTTGTGTGTGTGGTCAGTTGTTAGGAATGAGATTTGTTCTGTTTCTGCATGTTTTGTAAAGCGCATGGAGCACCTCTGGATATGCGCTATATAAATGAACTTTATTATTATTATTATTATTAATTTTGCACTAGCACAGATTGGTACTGCCATAGAACCACCTTAAATATGCAAAATGTTACCAAAAAAAAAAAAAAAAAGGTTTAAAGAAAAACAAAACAGTCTCTATAAACAAATAAAAGCCGCTTTAAACATAATGCAAAATCTGGGGGGGGGGGGGGGGGGGGGCAACAGTAAATTCGAATATTTCCCAAAAATTACCCCTCCCTCATCAATTTTTTTTCTCTCCGCTAATGGCCATAAGTTAGAAAAAAAACAACAACAAAGGAATAAAAACTATAAATTCAGATTTCCAACAACAGAGCGCCTCTCTCCCATCTCCATAATAATCTTGATAAATAGAGATTGCGTGTATATTAAAAGACAGATTCGAGATTTAAAAAATACATACACACATACATATTAAACAAATAAACAGATAAATAAAAGTGACTCAATAATCCAAAAATTAATAAATACATGATGAAGGCAACTGAAATATATATATATAAAAATAAATGACAGAGAGAGAGACCGGCAGAAGAGAGACAATAAATAATAAAATAAATAAGAACATAAACAAATACATAAATAAAAATAAATACATCACCAACCATATTCATGACCTGCTGATAGTGCGTCATTTTGCCTGCACTCACGCCGATTTAGTTGGCAACGTAAACCAATCACAATCGGATCCTCCGAAGGCTTGTTCGAATTTTACCGTCTCAGAAATACAACAGAAGGGTGCGTGGCTCTTGCTATTTATGTGGTAAAAACGGTGTGCATCTCCCCAGCTGCTGTCGTGGTGGGCCACGTGAGTACTGCGACAGCTCTTGCCTACCCAATACAAGTTACAGATCTATCGGCTGAATTTTTACATATCAGTCTTGGCAAGCGAGCGGGGATATCTTTTTCACTTTGGGAATCCTGTTCAAACTTCCTTGAAACTGGACCAGTTCGTCTTCGGCCAAGACTCAGAAACTTCAGAAAGAGAGTTTTCTCTTCCTTGTCAGTTTTAAGAATCTCATAGATGAGATATAAGACAATGCTGAATTAGTACATGTAGGCAGACTAGACTGTTACGACAGCACAGCACTGGTGCCTGGAGAACAGGACGCGATGAGTCAGATCTTGGGACAACGCCGCCATGCTACGAGAAAAGACCGTACGGTCGGGTATTTTCCACATGTGCATTTTTGCCTTTTCGAGAAAATTACGAGTGAAAGTTTGAGGAGTACTCAGGGCCAATACGCATACAACATTACACCACAAACACATATCAGGTAAAAGCTTTTAACCGATTGGAAATACACTTGAACATAATGAAACTAGGAGTCAGAGGACCCCTTTCATGACAAAACCTCAAAATCGGCAAAATGTCGCGTACAAGAATTTGGCAAATACCCTTCGTTGTACCCTAATTTAGGTCAAAATCACTTTTTAACATCAATTTGTGGAGTGAATTAATTTTGTACCACTGACTGTTTCTTTAGGTCATCACAAAATGAAAACAAGTAATAATAATAATAATAATAATAATAATAATAATAGATAGCATTTATATAGAGCTTCATCCCGTTAACAACCAGACTCGAAGCACTTTACAAAATTTATATTTATCATATAATCACACACACAATACACAGACATACTCAGACCAAAAAAAAAAAAGGACATTGAGAGTGTAAAAAGATGACTTCAGCTGATGTTTAAAAATCATAAAATTCTCAGTCTTTGTCAAAGACAGGCAGAGAATTCCAAATCTGAGGACCTTGAAAATAAAATGATTGTTCACCCACAGTCTTAAGGGACATCTTAGGAATTTTAAACTTTTTCGTGTCAGCAGATGAAACTAAACAAAGAGTAAAAGTGAATGCAACGCCAGTTGTTTCATGCGTCTCCAGAAAAAAAAAAATTGTTTTGAGCTATACAGTCTTTTTCAATAACACGGCAGAGTGACGCCGTCCACACAATGCACTTTATTCTCTCATTAAATAGGTATTTGACATGCCCTGCTAATTACATTCAGCCCTATCCACTTTTCACCGAATTTATTACTACCCCCACCACCGCTTTTGTCCGGAATGACCTACTTTATTACACCACACATTATGAAGCTTGAAACACTACACATGTGTAAATGGCTGGCACAATAGCGTGCAATTGTCATTTATGGTAAAGTTATGCCCAGTCAGCCAGCTCCTACTTTGGACGAGTGAATTCATGCCCCCATAAATTAGGGAAATTTTTCGCTAGGGGGCCTTCCATAAAGTACGTACGCTCAAATTTAGCCCCCACCCACCCCCAGCCCCCTATCCTCATGTACGTTTTTCATACCCTTGGTGGCAACCTGCCCCTTTGCGCGAGGCCGTTACGAGTAAGCCAGACCAAGGCTGGCGTAGGCCCCCCACACTGGTGGCTCACCACACAACTATCATGCATCTCACTGACTGGTAACTGCCCACACCGCGAGTAGCGTTAGAGTGAGATGTATCGTAATTAGGTGGTGAGCCACCAGTGTTTGGCCTATGCCAGCCATGGTCTGGTTTACCCCTTAGACTGGTGAATGTCCGTGTCCATGAGTCTATGTATAATGGTGATATACCCGGTCTTCAATGTATCAATGGAAGCGACCCATAAAGAGTAATCGAAAATGAAGTTAATCGGAGAAAATGGCGACTCTGTGGTCACTCTGTTATCTTGTCATTAGAATTATCTACTTTGCGTGGCCAGCGAACAAACACTGAAGACCGGCTATATCACCATTATGCAACTGAAGCGGAAACTCCACAAAATTTGCATTCAAACAAGCCAATGGAAGTATTTACGAGCAAGGAAATGTGTTACTTTTTCATATCAGTGAGTAGTCTATCAGTGGTGTGTGACGGTATTTTTAATTTCCGGCATAATTCACGGACGAAAAGGTAGCTCAATCTGTCATTTCATGGATGTGTTGAAATAATAGACCCTGCGGCTGTTCACGACGACGCCATGTTCTGCTTTGAGTTTCCAGAATTTGAGCACTGCCAGAAACATTTTTTTCCCGGCGGAAAGCGGTGCGATTGAAGCCCACCTCACACTTTTTTTTCGTTCTATTATTCCGCAAATGTCAGTCTCTACTATTAGGCTTGCTGTGGCATCTATCATGGTGTTCAGCAAAACATGCGGTATTCGTTAAACATACATCCAAAAGCTAGTAGCCGGGGAGATACTCATGTCTAGTATTTAGTTAACCGAAGCCACGATTCTCAGGGTGCTGATTATCGAGTCGTATGGTCGGATTTAAGGTAATGACGGATAACAGGGACACGTAATAGATAAACCTGACAATCCATTGTGCCATGAGATAGTATTTGTCAGGTAACAGTTACATCGACATAATATGGGGCGCCAGCGTTACTCAAAAGCCACAAAAGACAAGAAGTGTCACTTGCCATAAGAACATGCCCTAAACATAAATTCAGCACTTTTTCGCGCGGAAAATAAACAGTATCAACATATATATTCTGGCAAACTGAGAGAGTGAAAACGAGAACAGAAATACTGCTTCCTATGAGTTAGCTTAATGCATACGTACATTCTCAAGCGACCACAGGCAGAAGGTTGGGGTGGGGATGAAGGAGGGGGGAGAGGATGGAAACACCGAATATCACATCCATACCCACAAGCACATGCGCACAATGTTTGTGATAAAGAAACTTTCTGCCAGGCACAATTCGGTATTAATAAATGAAATTTACCAAAGATACTGCACTGTACCTGTATTACGGTACACCTTACGAATGAATCGGGTTTTTTTTATATTTCCAATCATCCTGAACGATCACTCGAGGAGCTGAACGTTCCCATCATAATAATGTACTTTTAAGAGATCTCTAGATGCTATATCATAAAACAAATACATCTATATCATTCTGTTTAAGCGAATCTTGCATTATCACTCCCGATACCAGAATCGACCAACAAAAAGAATTCAGTCATCAGGGATCGTACCTCACTGAGAATTTGGAGACACAACCACTGGCTGACATGTCACCTACAGTCTCAATTGCCACAATCAATGTCACCTGCTTTCAGGCCTGAAGACCCGTGGCTTGGCAAATTGCTATAAAAGCGATGCCCAGACTGAGCGAGCCAAATCGTCAACTTCCTGTCTCCAGTAATCTGCTTCCCACACCTAAAAAGTTTCGAACCTGCTTTTGGCATTCGGCTTGGTTCTGTGGCAATCGGTATCATGCATCATACCAAATGTGTTACACACTAGAAGATCCAGTTTGTAGGCCTACTTGGTTACTTAAAGCAGCAAACAAGGAGACTGGGGAGTAAGGTCACTGGCTCCCTGAGCGAAATCTATAATAATAATAATAATGGAGATCATTATAGATAAATATAGCGCCTAATCCAAACGAGTTCGCTCTAGGCGCTTTTAGTTTCAAGAATTTGAGCACTGCCAGAAACATTTTTTTTTTTACCGGAGGAAAGTGGTGCGAGTGAAGTCCAAGGCAATCTATATCTATTTTGCTACACTTTTGCCCGAGACTCGAACTTCTTTTGATTAACTATCGAGACAGACTTGTTTCAATGCAACAGGTCCTGTTTAACTCTGTAGACCACATCTCACGCTAAAACAAAAAAGAGACCCAGGTTTCATACAAAGTGCTGAAAACTAAATTTAAGGACTTTTTAAGGGCTTACTAAGGGCTCAGAAAAAAACCAAGTACGGACCTGTGACCAAAAAATATTCCATGTTTCAACACTCAAATACAACAACAACAACAACAAACAACAAAACAAAAGAAATATTACAAACGCACAAGAAGTGTGCTTGACACATCGAATGCGATGTTTCTGTATCGCTATCGGAAGATTTGAATCTTAAATTGTTCACTTGAAAAACAAATTTTCAAGTCTTTGACATCATTTTCAGAATTTAAGGACTTTTAAAATACTTATTTTTTTTCTTTTATGAAAATTACGGACTTTAAGGGCCTTTAAGGACCTGTGTGAATCCTGGAGACCTGAGTCGGTGCGCAATTGGCCTACGTAGTGTTTTGGATGCCCTTCACTGGGAACCAAAGAAGGAGGTTGATCTAACACAAAGAGCTAAGGCAGTCATCAAGTTGTTGAAGAGAGAACTGACCACATGCTTCATCATCTTTGGCCGCAAACAAGACGGTTCTTTGAGTGCTCTCATCGATTCATCGAATAACAATGCATATCTATCAACAATTGATTTTATCATCTCAACTGTCATGTTTGAAACATTTGCCGCTAGCCGGCGCCCCACCTCCCTTTGTTTTTCTCCATTTGCTCCAATCAGAATCTAAACCTTACTCCCTCGACATTATACTAGTTACAAAAGATCGGCATGGGCAGTTACATGATTGTGTAAGTAATATGATATGACCTATAATCTCGTCTTTTCGGTGCGGAGCATGCAAATCTTCCTTGCAGCATTGCGCAATCAATGTGCATGTAGCTAAACTTCAAATGCACGGACGACTTTCAAGAGCCCTACGATTTGTTATCATTTTCAGCATTCATCATTTTTTTTTTGTTTTTTTGTTTTGACGCAGTGGTCTTGCGATCTCACTGCAGCTAGGTCCAGGATGACAAAGCAAGAGCGTGGATGACATCGGCCCAGTTTTTCGGTTTTTAGGAAAGGGGGGGGGGGGTGAAGTTATCGTTCCTGAACTCTTTAGCTAAAATACCGACATGACCTGCCGATGTTCTTGACTATCAAAAGCAAAGCACGAAGGGATGGAAAAATCCCTCACAGGAATTTGCCAGTGTCACCAGGGAAGTTAAGTTCAATGAACGTACAAGTTTGTTTTGTTTTGCGTCACTGTTCGCGTTTTTTGTTTCATGCGATGCACGTAGTCCTTTGTCTGGTAAAGTTTTAGTATTATCTGGATTTCTGACTTGAACAAACATAGAGATATGAATAACCACGTAGATAGTACAACCCAAAGCATAGAATGCCGAGAGGGGCCATTCCTTCTTCCACTATATGGCCCAACCCGAAGTACAGAATACCGAGACGGACAATTCGTTCTTCCACTATATGTCCACAACTTGTGCGCGTATAAACACGGTGCATACTATTCAAAGAGCTCTGTGGTACTAGATCTAGCCTTTTTCGTTCAATTTTGGAATTCGGCAAATTCAACCGTCTCGGTATCCTGTGTCTCCGGTACAACCTATGGAGAGGGTCGTGATGGCCTAACGAAATTGGCGGTCACGTCCAAGATAATTATGGTTCTGTGATAAATGTTATGGCTCTATAAGCATCCAAAAAGGTTCCAAGTATTCACATACAAAATTAATTGTCATGCTTTAAACTTTGGACCAAAAAGTGCAGATTTTGACACTTTTCAACGTCTCAATCTCCCCGCTACCCAGAATGCTATGTTTAGATGCAAAAACCGATATAGACCATTTTTGAACTTAGCCAGGTTTTTACCCAGTCCGACAAACGCGCGCGCTATCTAGATCTAAAATCAGTTTGGCGCAAAACCCGATATATCCTTGTCATTTTAAACGTAAAAATAGTCAATTGTGTGCAGAAGCAGTCATATCCAAATTTGATTCTCTGCAAAATCAGACATATCCATTTCTATCAGTTCTGGCCATTCACAAGCCGAGGATCGGTTCATGTGACACAAGGTTGCCAGCTGTAAACATCGAAAACATGGCGTCCTCCAGTGGTGATGCGGACATTGATTTTTCGGCCCTTCAAAATCATTTTGATGGCTTGGATCAATGTGTGAAACGTTCTGATAAGGGCAGAAAAAGAAAAGCTAACCCAGAAAGTCGTAAACGAGCAGTAGACAAAAGGCATCGTTATTCAGGTGCCGATAAGACGCCGCAAATTACATGACGATTCTCAACAATCATGGGGTTGTCTTCCAGTATAAAAAGGACTGGGAGGCATACAACTACAAAAAGGAGGCTACCCTATATGTCAAAGCTAAAAGAGACTTTCAAATTTCAACTGTGAAAAGACTGAAAATCAACAGTGACAAAATTCACGTTTCTGACTCATACAACGGAGAGTACAGAGAGCATGGACCCCTTAAACGCGGTAAGGTCTGGACTACCTTTACACCTCCTTTACTTCCAATGGTCAGCACTGTGAAAGATGCCAAAAAGACAGATGTGCGTAAACTGTTGGGTGAAATGGGTGTAAGTGACATTGTTGCCCAGCGTTATGAGGACATGATGGCAGTTCCGACTGCAGATTTGGATTCTGATATGGACTAATTCATAGATTTCTAGTGCTTGATAAGTCATAGACTGTAGTTAAGAACTTATAAGGTATATCAGTATCTTTTTGGTGATTGTTTGACTCTTTTTAGATAAAAAAAAAAGTGAATAGAATAAGTATTTTTGGATATGTCTGTTTTTGCGCGTAATTATTTTCTTGGATATAACTGGTTTTGCACCAAAATAGAAATTTCTATTAAGTGTTATTCAAACATGCAATGGCCTAGATTTCACAGCTTTTAATTATTTATTCTTATGTGTATGATCTTTTATATACCATCAAAGTTTATGTTTTAACTTTGATATTCAATTGGTAATAAAAATGTCTCATTTTCTCAAATTTGAAAAATCGGATATATCTGTTTTTGCATTTCAACCCTTCATATATTATTATGACCGTGCCGATCTCGTTTGCTTGAATTAATTTGCTGCCGCGTCTATTGAAAACAGAACATCCGCCTATTTAACGCGCTCCATAAGTTAACACTCTTTAGTTGTATAGCATTTTCCCCCATTCAATTTTCAGTTAAACCCCCAGATACGGACAGAAAGGAGCTAATTAACACGCTGAAAACGATCAGATCTCGTAGGCCGTGTTGTGATCGCTTGGGAGAACCCAAAGGATTCAAGCGCATCATCACCTCTGGCTCTGAATAGATGGGTAGCGTACATGTATTTCTTGATCTGATCCTTCATAACTCGCCAAAGCTACAATCCACCGCATTTTGGGGGCGTCGTCAAATACGTTTCAGGCCAAATGTCCTCAACCTTGCGCATCCACTTATGAACAAGTTACACATAAGCATTATCTTTACATTAGATTTGTGCACTTTCTGCGCCTTTGGTCAAAAATGATTCCCAATGATAGCTTGAATTAAATGACCAATGAAAAAGTGAAAACCCTGAGTACATTGACTTCAATAGCCATTTCTGACCCATCCAGCTACCAAAATGGAAAAGTACGGACCATCAAGCTGTCTCTCTCTCTCTCCCTCTCTCTTCCTCTATATCTCTCTTTCCCTCCACTTTTCTCTCTCTCCCAAACAAAATGACACAAAAAGGCGGGAAAGACTGACATGAAACTCGCTGGGCTCAGAAATTAGGACAACATTTAAGTACATGTACTACCACATCTCAGGGGCTGAGGCCCTGAAAGAGATGTCACTCTCCCATAATACGACTAGTTTTGAGCAACTCGGACTTGATTTTGTAGGTGCTGTCTTAGCCCATGCGTTGGACAAAGTGATGTTTATAACAAATTTTAGCTGCGATCTGAAATGATGACAAAATATAATACCCAGGGTTTCCATGAAACGATCTTACCTTGCATAATCTGGTTTAGGAAAGAGTTCCGGTCGACCCGACTATCCTGTCTAGATACCCTAAACCTATCTATCCCCTACCCATGTCCTTCTCCGTATCCATTGGTTGACGGATAGGGGGAGGAATAAGATCTTATCCTGACATGGGAGCACGGAACACTGATCTACCGCAGCTTTCTGAACCCCTGGGTTAGAAGTGTTGAAAGTTCAGAAAGTGTAACAACACTGGAATGCTGTGCAGCGAGCGATGAATGATAATAATACGTATCTACTAAGGACCCGTGCGAAATGTCAAAATGTACCCAATTATGTTCGTTTGCCGGGTTAAAAAATAGAACAGGCACGTCTGAGTCCTGTTTTATAGGATCACGTACCCGAGAAACTCAAAACGCATCATCATTTGAGTCTCACAAATCACAGTCATTTTATGAACTTCGGTCTGCTTTTACTCGAAAAAGTGCAAGCATTCAAGTGTTTTGCGTGCCAATTCTAAGAAGAAGAAGAAGAATACGAATTTCAAAAAGGAAGAACAAGAAAGGGAAGGATTGAGAGATATGATAAGTTTACTTTGACCCTGTACTACAAAGGCAAACGAATTGAACAAAGTCTAGTTTCAAGTCCTATTTTTCCATGTCACGAAGAATTTTAAGTTGCTAGAAAATTCCAGGCTTACCAACAAAAACGACAAGCCAGAGAGCACTGAGTGCATGGCAGTTTGGGGTGTTTACCTTGACCTGCCTATTGAAACCAAGAAGTAGACAAATTAATTCGCTGACCTCAAGGGTGGAACAACCACATTGTTTAACTAGGAAGTTCCACTTTCTGTATTACAGGTAAGGTAGACCCAGATCCTAATGATAATGCATGCAGAATCGGCTTTTTGTCGACAGATTCTAAAGGGTGAAACAAATCAAGGCTGGCTTAGGCGCCAGACTGGTGGCTCGCCGCCCATAAATTATGCATCAAACTAATACATTAAATTAGACACTGCCCACACTGCGGCGCTCCTTCCTTGTCAATAAACACACCGCCATTTATGGTTCGGTTTCATTGCCAGGGAAATTATTTCTATTAATCGTGAAAATGAGTGCATTTTATAAAAAGAAGTGTTAAAACGTTATTCAGTTGGCTTCATCAGCTTTTTCTGTTCATTTATCGAAAAAGTCTAGACATAATTATTATTAATTTTTGAAATGGTCAAAGTTCAAAATCCATCGAGAAATCGGTGACAGGAATGGACTCCTCGTATTCGGTCAGAAATGTCAATGTATTGTGAACGAGAGTCAGGTATCCGAGGCTGCCATTTGCATTAACAGTCGAGTTCATGCATTGGTGGCAATAATCCAGTGTAGCGTGCAATACTCCCCTTGTTAAATGCAACCTAGGCGGTGTAGCGTGAGCTAGATACTCCTCACATTAAATGTAACTTGCGCAATCTAGCGTGCAGTTCCCGGCTCACTAAATTACCAACCTGGACAGTTAAGCGTGAGACGACCCTCGCGAAATATACAAGTTAGATGGTGTAGCCAGCGATTGCTCTCTCACTAAATCACCAACGAACCCCTCTCAGAAATACAGCTCAACCGGTGTAGCATGCAACTCCCCTCTCACTAAATAACCAAACTAGGCAGTATGAGATCCTATTCATATCAAATGCAACCTAGGCGTTCGTACCTGTATGTGTGAGATAAGCATGAAACGCACAGAGAGAGAGAGAGAGAGAGAGAGAGAGAGAGAGAGAGAGAGAGAGAGAGGTGTGTGTAAGGGGGGGGGGTTGAAAGAGAGGTAGAAAGAGAACGAGAGATAGAGATCAAGAGAGAGAAAGAAAAAAGAGAGGGGGGGGACAGTGACACGAGGAGAGAGACAGAGAAAGAGAGAGAAAGAGAGAGAGAGAGAGAGAGAGAGAGAGAGAGAGAGAGAGAGAGAGAGAGAGAGAGAGAGAGAGAGAGAGAGAGAGAGAGAGAGAGAGAGAGAGAGAGACTCTTAATCCAGAAATATATCATCCACACCAGGTTACGCTCTGAAGTTATCATTATAAACTCGCTGTTTTCCACAAACAATCCGCAAACATTGACGCTATGCACAAAAATAAATTTCCGCCGTTTCCCTGCACAATCCTGTGGTCCTAGTTCTTTCCCCCTCCCTTCCCACACAGACACAAATCCAAACATTCACCAAACACCATGCACATAATGGTATTACATATGGATGTAAATCTTTTATTAATCATATCGAGAACTGTTGCTGATACATGAACATTCTTTTTAAAAAAAAAAAAAAAATTTAAACATCGCCTCCACTTAAATCATAGCCATAATAATATAAAATACGACCATCTGTTCCACGGATCAATGGACTAAACAAATGATCGATTGTCGACTCCTTCGATTTTTTCACCACTTTCTCGCCCTTTCATTTTCACACAAGCAGGCCCTCTCTGTCCACGTTGAACGTAACACGTGTACTTTATTCTTCAAACATTCTCTGTCACTTGTGCTGCACGGTGAGACAATAACCAACTTTCACACCCAAGACAATGAGAGAGAACGTCAATACACTACAATCAATACAATCCTAACAGTGCTATTCACCAATAACAGAGTATGGAATGGTGTATACAGGTAATGTTAACATGTAAAGTAACCCGTGTTATAAAAATTTAATGTTGTTGGTACAGTCACCAGCCCCATTTGTCAACTATTCCTCAATTCAACTATTCAGCTCATCCAACTTTTCAGTGAACTAAATGTACTGTAGGGTATGTATTAATAGTAATAATACACAAGTAACGAGTTAAATAACGGTGTTATTTGAAGTTATTGGTACAGTCACCAGCCATTTTTACTAACTATTCAATGGGATTACCAACTGTAGCCTACAGGCATCTAATAAAGTAAGTGTGTTATTTGAAACTATTAAAATACAACCACCGGCCCTTTTTATCGTCTATTGAATGGGATTGCTAAATGTATGTATGACCACACAAAATTATATCTAATAAAGTTTACTATGTTATTTGAAGATTGTTAAAATTGAGTCGCCAGCCCTTTTAATAACTATTCAGTGGGGCGGGGAGAGAGAGGAGAGAGAGAGAAAGGGAGAGGGAGACAGGGGGATAGTCAGAGTTAAAAAAAAGAGAGAGAAAAGAGAAAGCGAGAGAGGTAGGGAGGTTCGGAGAGAGGATGGGAGGGAAGAAGAAAGAGAGAGAGAGAGTCGGAGAGAGAAAAGAGGCCTCGCCCTAGTTAAGCATGAAATATAACACGTGGCATCACTTTAGCTGGTTGATAACTTTGTTGAACTAGTTCGATGCAAAATGCCCATGTAACCAATAGAATTGTATTTGCAAAGCCCTTGGGCTGTAAAGAAAACCAAATTAAGCGGGGCTGTGCAAATACATACGTACATTACAACTATACAGATCAGGCCCTTCTGTGACCCAGACCCTTTCTGTAAACATTTTTGGTGCAGCATTTACAACCAGTCCTCAAAATGTATGACGTTTTAAGCAATATCCTGAAGATGCATCGATCTGTCTCTGCGCCTATTATTACAGAACCGCCTTAGCGCATGGGCAAACTGGGCAGTTGTCCATGGGCCCCAAGGGTTTGAGGGGGGGGGGCATGCACGCAAATTTACAGTTGGGTTTTGAAACGAGGAAGAAAGCCCCCCACTGCTTTGCCCGGGGGGCCATAATGATGTTAAAACAGCCCTACCCAATTATGTGTTTAGGTCTTTATTTTAGGTGGTTAGCTGCTCTTGGAGCCTCATTTTTCTTGTTTGTTGTTTTTTTTTGGTTGTGGTAGGGATTAGTTTTTTTTTAGAATTTTGCCACGGCAAAGGCCTTGTACAGCCTGCTCTTCTCGATTTCCAACTGCCACGGTATTTTTAACGAGAGGAACGCGAACATGATGATGATGATGATGAACGCGAACACGGTCCCTCCTAATTTTTCGTCCTTATCCGAGAAGACTAGGTGCTCGATCCTACCTACCATAGGATCAGGGACAGGAAAGCATGAGAAAAATCCCCAAATTCCAACATACCTGCACCGACCGTGATTTGAACCCGGCACCTCCCTAACCCTGCCTCTAGACAGCCGTCGGCCCATTATGTGTGATGAAGTCATAGTCTCAGCAAAAAAAAATAAAAATGTATAAAATAAGCCTGTTCAGCTCTGGATATTAAATAAAAGTAGTAATTTTCAAATAACGAGAGAGAAAGAGAGAGCATGAGAGAGAGAGAGTGTAACAGCTGAGGTTGTTCTAGCACGTTATAGTAGGGGGGAGTTAGTTGATCTAACTACAACCCTTTAGAAAACGAAACTATTACAGCTGTAAAATAAATAAACACGAGATCCGACGATAGATTAAATAATACTAAAGTTTAATAACGGTATAGTGAACAACAAATTACTAGGAAGACGCCAGCGAAACTAAATATCTACGCCACACAAAAGGAAACTCACTTACTCACCCCCCCAACCACTCACACAGGTCTATATATATAAACATCCCTACAGAAAGTTCCCGAAATAAACGTTACCTTTGCCCTCGCACAAACTAACCAATCACGCATCAATACGTCATCAGGTTACATCACTCAAGGCCAAATCTGGCGTAAACATTCGTTTCCACAACGTTATCGAATATTCGGGAACATACTAATATTTACTGAACGAGTCAAAACACCTGACAACAAGCGGGCGAGGAAAAAACTACTCACTAGGAGAAGAAGGTCAGGTCACGGAGTACAGTACACTCTGGCGGTTGTCAAATGAACACATGCTCACCAGTGTAACACGAAAACGGGGGAGGGCAAGGGATAGCTTGCAGATGCTACACAACTCCCCAATTTAAGTTGAATATTTTTCAACTCCAAAACATTATTCAGCGTCTGCAAATATCTTGAAATAACAATCTTACAGTACTCCCAATCTCACACAGGTAGTTGCTAATTCTATTACAATTATTAACGATTCCAGTGTCTTCCCGAATGTCATCACAAATACAATACAATGCAGCGTACTTTGTATCACTAATACCATAACTAATACAATACCGTCATTGCTTCCCAATAGTAAACATTAGGCCTACTAGTCAAAATAACACAACGCCACCACTGTGGTGAAACAATGGTCAATGATATTATTACAAATCATATAAGGTGAAACGATGGCCCATCGTTTACACAATGCTTCGTGCACGAATCATAGCATATAACTTGTTGTACATAACATGGTTATCTCCAACATGTATAACTCATACGTACAATGACAAAAATACCAATACATACCGACCACTGGTTAGGGTCTTTCTTCATCATATTAGGTCAAAACAAGTTACAACATTGCAACATAACACAAACACTGCTTGCTCGCAGTCCCCATTTGGGTTACATTTTCCAAAAATTACACCAAGTTCCATT
This sequence comes from Onchidella celtica, assembly GCA_963931925.1. NCBI lineage: Eukaryota > Metazoa > Mollusca > Gastropoda > Systellommatophora > Onchidiidae > Onchidella > Onchidella celtica. The sequence goes on from OZ007568.1 coordinate 74,211,330, forward strand.
GGTAACTAATATGACATAGCATAAAATCAAAATGTGACTAACACATCATGACTCTCTATCAGCCATCAATTCAATATTCAGTCACAGATGAACTATGTCCCCAATTACAGTACAATACTGCCGTCCTAGAAATTCATCTAGTGGGCAAAAGTATGGGTTACAATGCATTTCACTGATAGTGTACTGCTTTAAAATACCCTGCTCAGGAAATCGGCACAGACATTTTCTCTGCCTTTTACGTAGTGAATCCTGAATCGATAAGACTGTAAAAATAAACTCCATCGTAATAACTTTGGACTGTCAAACTTGGCAGAGTTCAAAAACTCTAATGACCGATGGTCAGTTTGGAGCACTAACTCCTTTCCATACAAATACAAAGTAAACTTTTTTACAGCCCAAACAATAGCTAAACATTCGCGCTCTGAGACCGAATATTTTGTCTCACGAGGCAATAGCTTACGACTAGTATATGCCACAGGGTACAACTTTCCCTCGTGTTCCTGCATAAGACTAGCGCCTAATCCGCGATCTGATGCATCAGTTGCTAAGACAAACTCTTTGGAAAAATCTGGCAAACATAACACGGGTTTGGAGATAATGACATTCTTCAAAGAGGTGTACGCTTTCTCCTGCGTTCCATCCCACTGAACTATATTGGGCTGACCCTTTCTAAGTAAATCAGACAATGGTGATGCAATCGCTGAAAAGTTAGGAATAAATCCATGGTAATATCCCACTAATCCTAAGAATGCTTTCACTTCCTTCTTAGTGGTGGGTCTGGGTGCGTCTCGTACCTTACATACATTCTCTTCTAACAGGCCAATCATACCTTCTCCCACTAAGTGTCCAACAAAGTCTACTTCAGACGTTCCAATCAGACACTTCGATGGTCTTGCAGTTAATCCAGCTTGGTCCATCCTCTGCAGTAAGTCCTTGAGATTCTTCACATGCTCGTCGAATGTCTCTGTATGAATCAGCAGGTCGTCCACATATGCTGTCACATTGTTCATTCCACGGATCAATGGCTTTACGATCCTGTTCAGCGTGGCTCCTGAATTCATCATCCCAAAAGGCATCCGAATGAATTCATAGTGTTCGCCCATGGTGACGAACGCCGTCTTGGGAATGTCTTGCTCTCGAACTTTCACTTGCCAGTATCCCTTGCTCAGGTCAATCCGAGAGAATAATTTTCCTCTCGATAGACTCTGAAACACTTCCGATGGCGCTGCTGTCGGATGAGGGTCGAATACTGTGATCTTGTTTAACCTCCTGTAGTCGATGCAGACTCGGTTGGATCCGTCCTTCTTCTTGACGACAACAATAGGTGAAGCATAAGCTGATGAGCTCCTTCGAATGATGCCCAGCCGTTCCATGGTGCTAAGCTCCTCCTTCAAGGAGTCGCGCATAGCGTAGGGCACCGGGTATGGTCGTTGACGAACTGGTACTTCTGTCGTCAGGTCGATGCGATGTTCACCCAACTGACAGCATCCAGGGAGATTGGTGAAGACGTGCTGGTAATTCTTCACCACATCGCAGAGTTCTTGACGTTGTTCCGATGTCAGTTGCGTTCCATACTGGACATCTCTGTAGCTTTCCTTCTGGTCCCAGCTTCCTAGGTCGGCAAGGTCCTCCGTCGTTCCACCGTTGTCGCCTTCCAGGTCGCAGTCCTCGATGACTGTCATGCTAGCTGACTCCACGGGTTGACTCTTGTCTATCAGGTCGTCCTCTGCCAGTACAGTCTCAGCACTATCACCGCCGCCGTCCTTTATGGCGTTGACATGTTCAGGCGTGGTATCTCTCCTACTGTTGTCCATCCCACACATCTCGGTCACAATAGGTCTCGGTTCCATTGCCACTGCTGCTGCTTTTGACGTCCTTGGAATGTATCTCTTGAGGAGGTTGGCGTGCAAGGTCTTTTCTTTTGCACCCATGTTGACTCTATAGTCGTTAACACCGACAACTGAGACTACCTTATATGGTCCCTTCCATTGGACTAGGAGCTTGTTAGTGTTCGTCGGCAGTAGCACCAACACTTCATCTCCGGGGCGGAACTTCCTCTCCCGCGCCTTCCGGTCGTAGTAGGTCTTCTGTCTACCTTGAGCCTTGGAGAGTTCTTCCGTCGCTAACTTCCATGTGTCCTCCAGCCTCTCACGTAGTTCCATGACGTACTGGTAACTGGTCTTCGTTTCCGGCTCCTCTACGTCCTTGGTCCATAGTTGTCGTAAGATGTGCATTGGTCCTCTCACAGTTCTCCCATACAGCAACTCGAATGGGGCAAACTTGGTCGACTCTTGGGGAACTTCACGATATGCGAAGAGCAGCGGGTTGATGTATCTGTGCCACTGCTTGGGTTGCTCTGCGCACAGTCGTCTCAATGTTTTCTTCAGTGTGCCGTTGAATCGCTCCACCAACCCGTTGCACATAGGGTGGTAGACTGTAGTGGTCGACTGTCGAATTCCCAGTAGTCTATTCGTTTCCTTCATGACATCTGACATAAACTGGGTCCCTTGGTCCGACAAGATCTCTTCGGGCACACCCAAACGGCTGTAGATGTTCACTAAGGCTTCTGCTACCGTTTCTGCGTCGATCTTCTTCAAGGGTGTGGCTTCGGGGTAACGAGTAGCGTAGTCTATATACACCAGGATATACCGATGTCCACCTTAACTTGGGGGGTCGATAGGTCCTACTAAGTCCACGGCCACTCTCCTAAACGGTACGTCCACTACTGGCATACTCTGCAGGTGCACCTTTGGGGTCGCTCCTTTGTTCACCGTCCTCTGGCATATGTCGCATGAGCGGCAGTATCTCGCGACGTCACCTTCAATTCCAGGCCAATAAAAATTGCTCATAACTCTGTCTTTGGTTTTCTTCACGCCGAGGTGTCCTCCGACGATCGAGTCGTGGGCTACACTCAGTACATACTCTCTCAGTTTCTCGGGTAGTACCACTTGCCTTATAACCGTCGCCTGTCTCAGGTCCTTGTAGATCCGGTACAGTACTCCTCCATGTTTCTCAAAATGAACAGATTTATTGCCTCTATTAGTTGGGATCTTCTTCTGCTCTAACTTCCTAATGACTTCGTCTTCTTCTTGGAGTCGGATAAGTTCCTCTCTATCCACTCCCGCGTGCCGTTCTGCCCTCGGCACCTTCAGCGACGTAGACCGGTCCTTCCTCTTCTCCTGGGCCCTCGTGGTCACCGCTCCCACCATCACCTCAGTATCAGGGTCGTACGGATCCTTCGCTCCGTCCACGTTCCCGACTACTAGGTCGCAGATGGTCTCCGGGAGACACAGTGCCGTCACTTTGCCCGTCAGGTAAGGCGTCTTCACGTCGATAACGGCTTCCTCCGCCGCTAGCAAGGAGTTATCGATCCTCGCGATAAGTTTCTTCCCACCGGTGAGCTGTCCGTCGTCCACCAGTGCTCGCCGCACCACTACACCTTCACAGCCGGTATCTCTTAGGACATCCACCGCTCGATTTCCAATCAAGCCCTTCATCACTGGTAACTTCAGTTTCTCCACGGTCCTTCCGTCACTGCATCCTCCGCAAGTAACAGGCACCGCTAACTGTAGCTTCCCGTCCTTCATTACCGCTTGAACGTTGATGCTGGTGTCAGCCGTCGTCACATCTTGTCTTGACGACTCGTCCGCCGCTATCACTATGGCCGCCGCCGCCTTGTTCGGCTTGCCTCGCCCCATATCCTTCTGGGCTAGACACATCCTCCGAACGTGGCCTGGCTTTCCACAAAGGTAACATTTCAACTCACCTTTGTCGTTTAACTTTGCACGACACTCCCTCGCCTTGTGTCCCGGCCTCTGGCACCTATGGCAGACCTGTGGGCTTCTGTCTCCGTTGGGCCTCTGTCGCACTGGCCGGCTCTGCAGTCTGGCGCTCCCGCTGAGCGTCCGGTTCCTCGCTACCAGGTACGCCTCCGCTGAATCTGCGATGTCCTGTAGCGTCTTTGGTTTCCTCTCCCTCACATGGGTTGCAAGGTCTGGTGGGCAGGCATCCATGAATTGCTCTCTGACGAACAGATCTCTCACTCCTTCGTAGGTCTCCTCCGTCTTCGACAGCTTTATCCACCTTTCTAGATAGGTCTTGATCCTGGTCAAAAACATTCCAACATCTTCTCCATCTTCAGGCTTACCTTGTCTGAACATGAGTCTGTATCCGTCCTCTGACAGGTTGTACCTCTTCTGCAACGCTTCCTTGACCTTGTCGTAGTCCTTGGCTTCGTCGATCGGTAGTCTGCAGAAGCACTCCAAAGCTCTCCCGGTCAGCAGGGCAGACAGTGATGTCGTCCAGGTGGATCTAGGCCATTCAGCTGTCTCAGCAAACCTCTCAAACCGCAGCAACCAGCTATCCAGATCGTCCTTCTTGTCCTGAAATGCAGGTAGCTTGGGTCTCTTGGAACTGGCGTGGTCGTCGGTCTTCTGCGCTGAGTCGTTGCCTCCACGTTGCTGGCGGATCTTCTCCATCTCCAACTCGTGGTTCATCTCCTTCTCCCGAGCCTGTCGTTCAGCCTCCTTCTCCTGTCGTTGAGCCTCCAGCTGTCTTTCTCTTTCCAGGCCTTCACGGAGGTAGTCCCGTCTCTCCTGCCCAGTGAGTTCCATAGCGTCCGCTTCCTGGCTAAGCCTTCCAATAACCTCCGACATGTTGTAGATAGCTTGTCGATGATATTCTACTGTAAACTATGTAAATAAATCTAGTAATTTAGATCTGGTCCGTTCGAATATGGTCGGATCCCGGACGAGCCCCCAAATATGTAACAGCTGAGGTTGTTCTAGCACGTTATAGTAGGGGGGAGTTAGTTGATCTAACTACAACCCTTTAGAAAACGAAACTATTACAGCTGTAAAATAAATAAACACGAGATCCGACGATAGATTAAATAATACTAAAGTTTAATAACGGTATAGTGAACAACAAATTACTAGGAAGACGCCAGCGAAACTAAATATCTACGCCACACAAAAGGAAACTCACTTACTCACCCCCCCAACCACTCACACAGGTCTATATATATAAACATCCCTACAGAAAGTTCCCGAAATAAACGTTACCTTTGCCCTCGCACAAACTAACCAATCACGCATCAATACGTCATCAGGTTACATCACTCAAGGCCAAATCTGGCGTAAACATTCGTTTCCACAACGTTATCGAATATTCGGGAACATACTAATATTTACTGAACGAGTCAAAACACCTGACAACAAGCGGGCGAGGAAAAAACTACTCACTAGGAGAAGAAGGTCAGGTCACGGAGTACAGTACACTCTGGCGGTTGTCAAATGAACACATGCTCACCAGTGTAACACGAAAACGGGGGAGGGCAAGGGATAGCTTGCAGATGCTACAGAGAGAGAGAGAGAGAGAGGAGAGAGAGAGAGAGAGAGAGGAGAGAGAGAGAGGAGAGAGAGAGAGAGAGAGAGAGAGAGAGAGAGAGACAGACAGAGGGAGAGGAGATGCCTCCCACTGTTATTTTTTCAAAGGGAAATAACCCTATCCCGGCCTACGACTTTTGGAGTATTCCTCTCCCCTTCACGGCTTCGTAACTGTACTGGTTGTCTGCCCGGATGGCAGGGTAAAAAAGAAACGTCACTGACATTCAAAGACAAACACTTGACATAACAATGAAGTCATAAATACAATCATACAGCTTGTTGTATCAATAGTAAGGCAACACTAGTCAACTGTCCATTTTATGCATTACCAGTATGAAACTAAACCCATTCATATGAATGGGGATTAATGGAATTGTATTTTTAATATTATGAATAGATTCGTGGTTGCCGAACAAGATAAGACCAACTATACACATGAGCCTACCAGAAAATCAGCAGACTGTGTTCCCAAATTTCTCTAACTCCTTGTCATAATATTAAAGCCGCAAACGTTTAACTTAGAATTTCTCAGTTGTGCAAAAAGTGGAGTTGGAACAACCAAGGTCTAAGGAAGCGACATGTTTTCAAAACCAAACTCACAACCTGTTCAAAACAATAACAAAAAAAATTCAGCAATGAGTCAACAGTGTAAGAATTTATTCTGTGAAAGAAATATTATAATTACTTGACTGGCCAGATTCAATAACAGTTCCATAACAACAAAATCACAGCAAAATGTTATGGGCAAAAAGTCTAAATTTTATGGAGATCAACTGTAGACATTTAAATAATAATACTAGTGATAATAATAAAACGAAAGTAAGCGCTGTTCCGCCCTATGTAAAGTGCAATTTAGCGTAATTGATAAAACAAACAATCATGGTGCAGAAGACCATCCATTACGCACAATATGTGCGCTCAATTTTGGCGCATTCTGACCCCACCCTTCTGCTCCCGCTATCATGTAAACTTTTCGTACACATGTGCAGCCATTTGAATGGTGAATGTTCATAGCAAACGTTCATGTTCTAAAACTATAAAGTGGCATTTTTTTGCGAGGACATCAGCAGGAAAAAAAACCCACACACAACACGTTTTAATGTCTAATTTATAACCATAACTTCATAAAAGGTAAAATAAATTCGAACCTGCCCCGCTCCTGAGAAAACCCCCACACACTCCACGTGAGGTTTTCGTGTGCTCGGTGCAAAGCTTCAGCAATTTTAATAATTTCACAAACAGAATTAAATAGTTCCGTATAAATTTTATTCCACTGGTAAAATTCTCAAAAGTTGTTTTGTATAGATTTGGAAACAGTTTTGTACATGTGTATACAAATTTGTAAGTGTGACCAACCTGAACAGGACAACGTTCAATCAAGTAGAAGTGCGACTCATTCTATCTTTGGAATGCAGGTCAGTTCCAACAGAGTAAAAAAACGTGTGTGTGTGTGGTTGGGGGGGGGGGGGGTGGAATTTTGAATGTAAGAGTTTAAGACACGAAACTTAATCTCATGCCATCATCTAATTAGTGTTTAGGTCTTTATTTTATTTATCTACCATCAATTTACAAAAACATGACACATTTCACACACACAAACTTGCTTCATTTGCCGAGCCTCAAGTAGGTATGAGAAGCTTGCGTTATAATGCAAAATATGAATGGAGTCAATTTTTAAGTAATTCTTTGAGTAATAAATGTACACTTTTGTGAAATTTGCGTTATTAGAGATAAGGAAAAGCATTTAAAACAACGCGCGCATTTCTGTTCTACAATTCATGCACAATTTGATTACAAGTAATTCTGCCAATGATGAAAACCAATACAAACATGCAGTCTCTTCGAGCAAACAAGGGAAATGTCAGTGGAATTTCAACCAACCGTAATACTACAAACTATGATAAAATATTAACGAGGCTGGTCTCACCGTGATTTCACGTAATAAACGTACTAAATGAATGCGTGATTAATGGCTTCTGGAAACATTTGATTGCTTGTCATGAACATTTTCACATCTCTTACTTTAACCTGTTTTCATTTGACATGTGATTTTCTTATCCTTGTTGTGCTGCCATAATGATGTCTCCTGAATGGAAAGGTCCTCATTCCCCACGATCAAAGAAGTCCACAAGAAATGCATGCTCAACGTTTAAGTTTTCTTTGTCTGGCAAGGCATCATAAAGAAAGAATGTGTGCCACAGTGTCAAAATGTGAACCAGGAATATTATATCCAAGTTTTAAGGCGACTGAGAGAACAAGTGCGTCAAAAGTGACCAAAGCTGTGGATGTCAGGGGACTGGTTCCTCCAGCATGACACTGCAGCCGTTCATAAAGCTCTGTAGTCTGAGGTGTTACACCTCATCCCCCTTATTCCCCTAACTTGGCACCCTGTGTGACTATTTCTTGTTCTTAAAGCTTAAAATGTCACTGAAAGGGCAGCGCTTCCACGACATTGAGGAGATCCAAGAAACATCGCCAAGAGCCTTCGACAGCATCCTAAAGGATGAAATCCAGCTGTGTTTCCAAAGCCTTCACACCAGCTGGAATCGATATATTGTAAATGCAGGAGGGGAGTACTTCGAGGGATTCGAGAAGGAATAATACATGTATTATCAGCTGAATCATTTTTGAAACCATGCCAGTCTCGTTAATATTTGATCATAGTAATATCTCATTTAAGCACCCACAGATCTGATAATGTTACTTGCCTAATCAAGTGAATGGAATCTCAAAATTTGCACAAAAATCCCATTAATTGGAAACAAGAATTCTCATGGCATTTCAGACTAACACATGTATTTAGTACAGTAAAGTTCTGAGTAGAGAATGATGCTATTCTTGATGAGTACATAAAGTTCCATGTATAATACAAAAATCATGTTTGTGTATATAAAAACATTCCTACTACTGCTTCATGAAACTGACATATAAAGCTGAATCCCATATTCATTGGCACATCTACTTTTTGGGCAGAGTTTTTGCGTAAGTATGAATGATCACTGAGCAACATAAACATAGAACTCTGTTGAGTAAGGCATAGTGATATTGTTTAGATCAAGACCTGGCCAGTTTTTCAAGGCCTGTCGAGACTGTTCCGCGTACATTTCGCGCTCCTCTGGTGGAAGAGAATTATAAGCTGACACTGTATTGAAGTTGGCCAAAATCGCCTCTATATCCCCATGGACATCTACACCTGCAAGAGATTTGTAGCTCTCAAGTTTGAACAAAGGGGAAACATTGATCTCTCTCTGCCACTCCATCGAATTCACCAGGTATTTTAAAGAACCCCCAACTCTATCAACAACTTCTTTCCGTTGGTCGTAGAAATGTTTCATCCAGTCCTGCTCAAACCTTTTTACGTTCCACACTAAGATAAGTTTGGCCCCGGGAATCATAACGCGCCGAATACTCTCCACATCTTTCTTGTCCGCAAACCAATGAAAGCATTGAGCACAGACAACATTTCCCACAGTGCCTGCCCCAAGAGGAATATTGTCCGCTGTTGAAATGGCTGCATCAACATTTAGACCTTTTCCTTTCAAGACATCCAAAAAATTCTGGGAGGGTTCAGTGGCCATGTATTTCAAATGACTTGGCAACTTCTTACTCAGACTTTCCGTTAACTTTCCAGTGCCAGCACCCAGTTCTAATACCTGGTATTCCACCTGACCAGGTGCCACTGTATTAGACTGAGATATGATTTCCTTTGCAATCAGTTCTACTGACTCATCGGTGTATCCAGGGCGGTAAGTATCGTACCGGTCTCCACCACTGCTAAAGCCAACTTCTGCTTGCTTTACCATATGGCCCCCGGATGTTTCGGTAGTTGCCTGAGAAGAGAGAGTTAAAGGGCTTCAAGGGGTTAAAAGACTAAAGAGAGTTAACAGTTAACAATAACGAGTGTCCAACATGACTAAAGGATACCTGTATAAGGCTAGGATTATCCACATTTACCTGTCCCTGACCAGGAATCAGGTCTACAGCCCATTGCATGGACTTAAGAGCTGAAGACATAGCCAATTAATTATTGTTAACGTCAGACTTGCCACTCTTTAGGGCAACTTTGTCGCTAATTGTTTTAGACCGACCAGAAATCTGCGAGAACACGTTAACAGTGCGCTCCTAGTCCTAATTAATATTCCACGAGCGGAGCTCATCCTGTTTTTCCAAATAACAATACAGTTGAGCAATTACAGAAGAGATACGTGTTGGACTAACCAGGAACGAAAAAAAAAAAGGGACAATCTGTAACGGATTAGTTTGCCACTCCTCCCCGCCTCTCAACAAGACAAAATTCACTGAGGCTCCCCCAGAGATAGAAGTGACGTCAAACTTTTGGTATTTTGACTTTCGTTTTCACTGATTCTCTGCCCTTACGACAAAGGTTTGTTGCTCAGCCTGATTATAAATAGCGGATTATCAAATAGCTGCTTGCATTCGATCATGATGGTTTGGGTGAGGGTAGTGTGGTCAGACAGCAGAGGAAAGAGTAGACTGCAGAGCCTCTAGTTATACCACAGAAAACACTACCAATATTATGTTCTACCTCCAAATTTAGTTTGATCATGTTTTGATTGTTCCTGACTGTAACGAAAAATAACATACTCTTCCGTCCATATTAATGTTATAAATTTCGATCTCCTATTGCTCTTACCGAGCAAGTCTGCTTCAGCATCCGTGGCTGTATGAAAAGCAATTGGTGATACGACTGCTGGCAAATCAGCCTGCAAGCAGGTTTAAACATTCTCGGAGTTCGCATGACAGCGACGACGTACGAGTATCTTCCAGCCATGATGGTATCCTCCACCTTTCCAAAGTCTTATATTTGGTTCGCCTGTTAATGTGACAACACGGGAGAAATCATCACCTGAAACAAACACTCTTACATACAACCATTCTGCTGTAAAGTTCTAGTCACATAGAGAGGCTAAGTATTCGTCTCTTCCTGTGAAATTGGCCTAATAAGTAATATACACTGTGAAAATAGTAAACTGAGAAATACTCTAGCGCAAGGGCAAAGCAAGCTGGATCGGGAGAGCAGGAAATGATAGACAGGATGGGGGTAGATAAAAGCGGACTGGTTGTGAAGGGAGACAAGTGAAATATTATTTTTTCCTTATCGCCAAAAAAGAAATGTCTGCAACATGTGGGAAAAAAAGACCGGTAATGAAAAGTGAAAGACAGTGGCGAAACATGCACATTGTATTTATATACTGCACATTGTATTTATATACTGTACATGTGTTTGTGATCTTTTTACTGAAAAGAGAACGCATCCCTGTTCCATAACGCAGAAACAACTTGACTACAACTACTACAAGTCTTTGTCAATAATAAAAAGCAATACAAACAAGCAGTTTCTTCGAGCATACTTTGAAGATATCGCTGGATTTCAACTAACCGTGTCATTTTACTCACATACACAATTTCATTAGCTGAACCCAACGAAGACAACCTCAAAATTTGTACAGTAATCCCTTATAAACTGGAAATAATCGTAAATGACCACTGGAATTTAGACTAAATCATGTTACGTATTATAAATCCCCGAGTAGAGAATGATGTTAAGTACACAAAAAATTACTAACATTTATAAAGACAACAACAAGCCGAATTGCTGCATTCGTCAGTTGATAATAAAGTTCGTTCGTACTTTCATTGGCGCACATAGAGATATTATTACACTAGAGTGCGCACGGTGTCACACGACGTGGAACTATTAGAGTCTCGTGGCGGCCATTTTGACTTGGGGTGGCGATTTCGGAAGTCAGAGGGTTATTTTTTCTGTATGCAAGATTGTTCAGAATTCCATAAATCATTTCTATCCTTCTGTCCTTCCCATCTAAAGCTGAGCAAGCCCAGTTTACGATAACAACGTCTTTCAATCTCTCCCACGCACGCCATCTGTGATTTGTACATCCATTTGTCTTAATTATAATTACACACTTGCGAAGAAACACAGGAAAGACTCGGGGCGGGGTGGGGGAGGAGAGGAAAGGCAGAAGAGAATCAAAGACCTGGGTCTTTTATGAACAAGTGCCGAAGCGGCCCCGAGTTGACTGCACAGTGATGGCTCAGTTTCAAGGAGATAGGATGCTAAATGCTCTGGGCTAATAATGTCTAGATTTACGTGTCATCGTACTGCATCATGCCCCTCCCACCCCCATCACCCTTGTGTTTTGGATTGTCTCAGTTAAAACAGACAGCCATGCTGGGACTGGGTGGCAAGGTTATCTCCATAGGCCTAATTCCTCTTTGATATGAATAAAACGTACGTCCAAACAACTTGATCATTTAGTGCATTGGATTGACAATAGGGAAGGGCTAAAGATCAAAACCTATTGTAATATATTTATCAATATGAGTATATCGTGGGGCATTGCCATATTGTTGTTTGCGACACTGTGCTGATTTTTTAGCCTTTGTCATGAAAGTAGTTCTCTCACTCCTCATTTCATTATAAGTGTCATTCCAATCTTTATTAAGTTTCGATTTTGAAAGGTCTGGAACAAATCCCAGATGTTACACAACTCTTCGAATTTTCAATCCTCATTTTCCTGAAAAGGCAAAGATGCACATAATACAACAATATGGAAAATGCCAGTCGATATTAGTTATCAAACAATAACAATTTTTTATTGTGACTTATTTTTTTTGCTTTTTTTTTTTTTTGCTTTCCGTGGAAGGAATCTGAGAGATTGGCTAAATGGATTGCCAGAATAAGTAGACAAACTGAGAATAGGAAGCCTTGGTATCCAACCAAGAATGACTAAGTGTGTAGTGCTCACTTCCTAAGCTCTGACAATTACGCAGGGCTCGATAAACAGACACCAAGACCAAAGGCAATTCCATCTGTTTTCGAAAATTATTCTCCCCTCAAACAAACTGCCAACTCCAAGGAGACCATCTCCCAAAAAGAGGAAAAATCCTGAGAGCTGAAACCCCTCCCCCCCCCCCCACCCACACCCCCACCCCCCCCCCCCCCCCAGCCAAGGCATGTATGCATGATCTAGATCACTCATAATCATGCCCACCACTCAATCGAAGATCACCTCGAGGGGACAAAGGCAGAGATTAATTTATGCAAATAAAAGAAAGCTGTTCAAAGGCCGCTGAATTAAGAAATAGCAAGAAAAAGCTGGTGCGGAGAGAGAAGAAAATTGAAAGTTTTCATGTCTATTCTCTTCTTTCTTTCTTTCTTTATATGATCCAGTTATACCTCTAAAATATATATATTTTTTGTTTCTGTATGAAGGTGAACATTTTTCCTTGTTATATACTACTAACATGCCCTTCTCATGATTTTCTTTTCAAAGCTATGCATGTTGTAATTTTCAGGACTCTTATTAGTTTTACCAGTTATGAACTTGTTATTTTGAAGAACGTTGTTTGGGGGACGTAGTCTGATTACAAAACCAAACAGAAAATATTGCGGTGTTCACTGTTCAGCTTTAGCTTTCTATGTAAAAAAAAACTGTCTCCGCAACAACAGCCTGTGTTGCATCGTATTTGTAGTATATCTATTATGACTTTGACATAATTATAGGCGGGGATGGGATTACTATTCCTTGAGACGTCGAACAGCCAGCGCCTGCTCGCTAGCGAATCCTTCCCAAGACAACATGGCGCGCATGTAGGCCAATTGGGGCCACTGCGACGCGTTGCACTTGTGCATGCGTGCGGACTCTAGTTTATTATAGTATCTCCATGTTGGCGCATTACAACCTATGAGTCTTTTCATCACTACAAATGGTCACTGTGCAACATAAACATAGAAGTCTGTTGTGTAAGGCATGGTGATATTGTTAAGATCAAGACCTGGCCAGTTTTTCAAAGACCTGTCGAGACTGTTCCGCGTACTTTTCGCACTCCTCCAGTGGAAGAGCACTGTAAGCTGACTCCGTGTCAAAGATGGCCAAAATCGCCTCCATATCCCCATGGGGATCCTCTCTGGCAAGGGAAATATAGCTCTCAAGTTTGAACAAAGGAGATAAACCGATCTTCTTCTGCCACTTCATCAAATTAGACAGGTATTTTAAAGAACCACCACCTATACCAGTTACCTCTTTCAATTGCTCGTAGAAGTGTTTCATCCAGTCTTGTTCATATCTCTTTTTATTCCAAACTAAGACAAGTTTGTCATCGGGGAATCATAACGCGCCGAATACTCTCCAAATTTTTCTTCTCCGCGAACCGATGAAAGCATTGAGTACAGACATTTCCCGCAGTGCCTGCCCCAAGTGGAATATTGTCCGATGTTGAAATGGCTGTATCAACATTAGACCTTTTCCTTTCAAGACATCCAAAACATTCTGGGAAGGTTCGGTGACCATGTATTTCAAATGACTTGGCAACTTCTTACTCAGACTTTCCGTTAACTCTCCAGTGCCAGCACCTGGTATTCCACTTGGCCAGGTGCCACTGCATCGGATTGAGATATAATTTCCTTTGCAAGCAGTTCTACTGTTTCATCAGTGTATCCAGGGCGATATCTATCGTAACCGTCTCCACCACTGCAAAAGCTAATTTTTGCTTGTTTCACCACACGGCCCCCGGATATTTCGGTAGTTGTCTGAGAACAGAGAATTAAAAGCCTACATACAAGGACTTAAGAAGCTACAGGGAGTTTAAAGGAATATAATCAGACCCCAACTCGACCGAAAGACATCTCATGAAGGGTTGATAATCACCCTGACTAGGATTCGGGCCCACGAGCTAAAGGCTTATTCGCGTATTGTTACGGTCAGGCCTGCCTCTTTTTACAGCAACGTTGTCACTTATTGTTTTAGGCCGACCAGAAATCCTACAAAACAAGTGGCAGGCTGGCCCTAATTAATATGCCATGAAATAGACCAGCTCTTGTTTCAATATGAAGGAACAAATCGTCACCAGAAATAAACATTGTGCCATGATGTTTTTAGTCACATGAGAGTTCATCTCTGCCAATGCGATAAGGTACACAACGCAGAAATATTCTACCTCCAGTGCAAGAGCAAAGCAAGCTGGATCAGAGGTGCAGAAAATGACAGATGGATAGGGGGCAGGTAAAAGAGGACCATCTACAGAGGAAAATAGTGCCGGATTTAAGTTTCAGCTAACTCAGCTACAGCTTAAAAATCCGCAGAGACCTCAGAAAATTTAAGATTTTGTTTATTTGTTCTCTTCTGCTTTTGAATATTTCATTAATTCTTTATACGTAAATAGTATTTACATTAATATAGACTATTTTTCGAGCGAGTGAGAACTGTTGTAAGTGTTTCTTTCTTTATGTCTTTCCTTTGTTCTCCTTCTCTCCCTCTCTCCCCAATACATGTTTTTCATCATCCCATATTGGCGACCAGAACGTATTTCGAGACCATTTATCTGACCTCCGCCGCCCCAAAACACAACGCCCTATGCGTGCGAAGCTGTCCTCTGCCGCCCTGGTTTAGTCACAAGGTCAGAATGACCTCCTAACATTAGACAGGCACAATAGGGATTATTATCACAACGTTAACTGCGGCAATTTGTCGCATTGCAAGGGTTCATCGTAGCGACGACCTGAAATTCCGCATCCACGTGTCCTTCGCCTGACGTATATTATACATGACCTACAAAAACTACGCACATACCTCGATAGTAACAGTTTTAAAGAGTGGGTTTCAAGTGGTTGTTAATTAACGTTACCGAAAAAAAGCACGATGCCGGCCGTTTTTCACCGTGGCACTGATAAAGAGAAGTGACATTACTAAGTAAATTTTGTCCTGCGTTTTCATGTTTTTTTTGGTTGTATATTGTCTCTCTCCCCCCCCCCCCCCCAACGTTTTTTTAAAGACATACTTAGGACAAGAACTGCCCACCTTTGAAGAAATATCATCCCCCAACCCATTGCCTTTCCAAACCGAATTATAAAAATATATGTACATATTTATTTTTACTCAAGCACTGGTCATCACTGCGTTATTGTTGTTGTTTTCTTGTGAACGCGTGTGTCCAAACGGAATATATAAATATTCTGGGGTTTTTTTTTGCGCCCAAAATTGGTGGCAATTACCTTTTTCTTTTTAAAATTAATTTTGGACAATTTGACAAATTCCTTCCTAATTGGCAACCTGGAGATTTGCTTCCAGCCAAGTCTGACAGATTGGGCAATAATGTCGCATTTGTTGTATAGAAGCTGGGAGAGGGGCGGGGTGACCTGTCCATAAGGTTTTTATAAGTACGTTGGCAGCCCAAGCGTTTTTCCGCTAGGGGCGCATACGTAACCCGCCCTTATTATCAACCCTAAATCTCATCGAATCCCTAACCCTGCCCCCTACCAATTCAACCCCCAAAAAACAGGAGGAAACCAAAAAGAAAATCTGAAAGAATAATTAATCATAATTACTTAAGGCTGTTGTTAAGGGCATTTCGGGAGGAGCTCACTAGCTCTGGAGTCACAAAAGGCTTTAAAATACGTATCCCTGGAGCTAAAAACTTGGGGGTGTACATACCTGTAACAACATTCGTACGATAAACATGAAACAGTACTACAATACAGCTAGCTGAACGGTATGCAAGGACAGGAAGGTGAAAATCACGGGCCGTGCTGTAATAATGTCGATTTAACACGGCGTCGCATTCGTATCTTTTCCCAATTACACAATATTCGTACTTTTCTTGTGTGTGCTTGAAAGTGTACCAATCCTAGTTGCAAACTAAGATGTTCTTATATGTGTATGTTTGGGAAAGGCGTGGGGGTTAAGCCAAAACAGCAATGACAGAAAAATCACAAGAAAACAAATAGAGATATAAATTATTTGGGCGGGGGTGGGGGGTGGGGGTACTTTATCTGATGAGGTCAAGGGTATGGGACTAATTATGACATGTTGAAGCCTCCGACATCGATCATTCCAAACAAAAAGCGACCTCGCCTCTGGCGGATATTATCTGAAGGTCAAATAGTAGGTAACAGTTGTGACAATGAATCTCTGTCAGTCTGTCTTTCTTTCTTTGCGCGCGCGTGTGTGTGTGTGTGTGTGTGTGTGTGTGAGAGAGAGAGAGAGAGAGAGAGAGAGAGAGAGAGAGAGAGAGAGAGAGAGAGAGAGAGAGAGAGAGAGAGAAGAAATATTATCAGCTTCTATAGTTTGCTTCAAATCCATCTTTTTCACGCAAAAACAGTGAATCTGAGACCGTATGCCCGAACAAATCGCATTTAAGGCCGGTGTCACAGTGCATCAAGTCCCTTTTATTTCGGTATAAGTGTGAGATGGGGCCTACAGAGCTAAAAGGAATCTCCCGTATTTGCAAGACTAAAACAAGTCTGTCTTACCAGTTCAGGCGCGTCAAAACTGCTTCGAGACAGCTAGCGAAAAGACAGACCTCGCGCCCTGAATCAACATAGACGCAAAACGGTCTAAACTCAGTGCACTATCAGCTTACGCCTGTAATTGAAAAAGTGCTCGGTGGCCGTACATTTGAAATGAAACTCTGGCGGAAATACATTCATGTACACTGGTGTCCAGCTTGGTGCATATTTTAACAAAATAAATTCATGATGGTTTAAAACCACTGGTGGGACAGACGAACACATTACTGTGAAATGAAAATTACCGCATTTTCTCAAATTACTGGGTTTTAAAATGGATGTTGCTATAAGTACACCCCCCCCCCCCAGCGATTTGCGCTAGAGGTGCGTACCTTTACGTACAATCGCTAACCCCGTCCTTATCCTCGACCCTAAACCTTAGCGAATCCCTAACCCCTGCCCTCCACCCTTTCAACCAAAAAAAAAAAAAAAAGGAGGAAAACAAAAAGAAAATCTAAAACAATAATTAATCATACTTAATTTAGGCTGTTGTCTAGGAACATTTCCGGAGGAGCTCTCCAGCTCTGGAGGCACAAAGGGCTTTAAAATACGTATCTCTAACGCAAAAACTCAAGGGAGGGAGGTACCTACTTGTACTATAACAACATTCTTTTAAAAGGTAAGGAATACTGGAGAGGTGAGAGATGGTGATGCCCGACTGTTGACTTGAAAACTGCCGTGATGTGGTAAAAGACCCCATACTTCAAACACAAAATTTTACCATTCTGCCCTGCTTGTTTCTTGTCCAATTTCCATTTTCTGATAACCAAGAGAAACGATTTCTTGTACAAAATCGTAACTTAGAACGATGTTCATACGTGAATTTGATTTACTCTGGTGTTATACGGTCTTTTTCCGCAGAACAATTATCTGATTAGTCCTTTGTCTGGCGTTATTACTGGGCTTCTCCACAGCATCCGCTCAACTATTTTTTATGGAAAGTGACGTGTGAAAACTATCTTTGCAGTGAGGAGCGGAGCGGAACGGATGCTGTGGACGTGTATACAGAGGCAAAGACTGTTTTACGTCATTGTCCGTAAAAACAGCGGATGCTGTGGACAAGAGCATTGATGCAAAATCTATCTGCATCAACATAATTGATCCCCCCTTTTCTTTACTTTTTGTGTGTGTGTGTGTGTGTGTTATCTTTTATGCACAACGCAGTCCTCCATAACATGATTGACGCCCGGTGATGTCCTTCGTTCTAGAGGGCGTCCGGCCAAAAGCTCGGACAAAGTGGCTTCGGTCTCGATTCGCTTTCGGCAATTTTGCCGAAAGACGTCATTCTTAAACGACAAAAACAACAACGAAACGAGACGAAAGTGGAAAGCACTAGGCTCTCTAAACGATGCTGTGAAAGTGTTTGACCTCTTCTCGGCTTTTCGGTAAAGCGGAGCTGACGTCGTTCGGCAAAACAGCCGAAAGCGAAACCCAAGCTCTAATGTTGTTAGTCCTCAATATGACTGAGTTTTTTTGTTTGTTTTCGCCCATTACATTATTTATCCACGCCTCCAGATTGAGTAATAAAGTCAGCAAGTGAAATGCACGCCGAAGACAGTCACAGTCAGGTCTTTTCTCTGAGAGTTTTACAGGCCAATGCAAAATCTATCTTCTGCACCAATATAATTGATCGCCCGTCTGCCCCCCCCCCTTTTTTTTCCCTTCTGTTACGCACTTCTCCATAACATGGTTGACCCCCTTTGTTTCTCAGGACGTCTGTTAGCTCTCAATAATTATGCTTGACGCATTTTGTTTCATTAAATTATTTACATACGCCTCAAGGTGTAATTGCAACGCCAGCAAGTGAAATGCACACCGCCGCAGATAGACACACACAGTCAATACAATTTAGATAATAAAATCGCCGATGCGAGAACATCCCTCTTAGTCTTACATTCATATCGTCACGATTGTGTTCAAAAGTGCAATGTACAGCAAAAACGCCACGTTTTCTATGGTAAAAACAAAAATTATGAAGATCATTCCAATTTCTCACTGGGCATGGGGATATACATCTAATGGGAATAAAAGTAATATGTGTATAATAGTGTAGAGGTGTCAGTGCACAAAAGATGGGACATACTCGTAAATACACATGTAGTTCCAATGTGAGACAAGCTCCACCGATAATACTTAAGGTTGTGCGAAACCATAGAAGAAACTTTAATACTGATCCCCATGAAATATGGACCAACTGCTCCCAATAGACACGCTAAGGTAATCAAATTTTGTCAAGTACAGGCAACAACACATTGCAACATACACCTAATACCACATCGCAGGTTTTACAGAGAACAGCGACAACATGTACAATAATAATGGGCCCTGGAGCCCCTAAAGCCGGCCCTGCATCAAGATACGTTAATTAACTGCATCTCGACAGAGGCGGACTGAGGGGAAATTGAAGTGAAGACTATTATTACTACAATGCGATGTTTTCCTCACATTATCAGAACCAACATTACATAATTTCTACGGATTAAACCAGTATATGACACAGCCGCTTTTCCATGGTATGACAGGTACGAAGTTGACCACAAAATGATTAAAATGGAAACATACTTTCTGATATTTCTTATGTCCACTGATATCTTAATAATATCTTAATGTACTCTCAATGAGATAAACTGCTCAGGCATCATGTGATTTCATTTCTTTCCTTCTTAGCTTTCGTAATGATGTCCTATTAATATGGTGGGGATGGGGGGGGGGTGGAGGAGGAGGAGGAGGAGGAACAAGTAAAGAAGAGTGTAGGAAATTCTAGATCAGTGTTTCTCAACCTTTTTTTCTTGTCTCATGCCGCTCTTCACTTTTCAAAAACATGTGCGCCCCCGTCATGATCAGACAGCCAGTTTGAGTTATGAGTATAGCAATTAGTATGTGTGTATCCCTATGACCCATTCTGAAGTCCAAGGCCCCACCAAAATATTGCCATGCCCCGCCCTGAGAAACACTGCTCTAGATAAATTGATTCTTAAATTGGAAAAAGGATAGAGGGCAAAGCGTGAGGAGAGAGTGCTATTAACAATGTGGGATTTCTCCACAGTACTACAAATCCGAAATAATTAAATTGTCCAAAGTGTTTCCACTGCAGCTATGAAACTGTGAATAGGTCTTCCTTATGCAAGACTTTATCTGCAACAACATCAGTTACATTAGATAAGTGTTGGGATGTGAAGGAAAAGATGGGGGGTGGGGGAGTGAGAAACAGAGAAAGAAGGAGTAATGTTTCATTTGCCACTTATTTCAATGGAAGCAATCTGAAGAATTACACGAAAAATAATAATAATAATAATAATAATGTATAGCATTTATATAGCGCATATCCATTTAAAATGCTCTATGCGCTTTACAGAAACAACATGTCAACCACAGAGCAGAATGGAGCTGCCGGCGAAGCGCTCAACACACTGCACTGCTTCTTTCTCTCTCCCTGTCTCGCTCACTCTCTCTCTCTCTATCTCAGAGCAAATTGTAACGCAGCCTGTTAGGCGCAGTTCACAACTCACAACAGTTCACAACTCACAGCAGTTCACAACTCACATCAGTTCACACAACACACAACTCAAATAATATTTGAATATTTATTAATAACAATATATATTTAATAATGAATAATAAATTCTGGCGGGGGGGGGGGGGGTGATATGGATAACTTTTAATCTATTAATTTCAATTTTCAATTTTGCCCGGGCAGCGGCCTTTCGGCCTGCTCTTTACGATTTCCAACTGCCAAGGTATCTTTAACGTGCGCAGCGTGCACACGGGCCCTCCGAATTTTTTCGTCCTTATCCGAGAAGACTAGGTACTCGATCTTACCCCCCAATAGGACCAGGGACTTGAAAATATGAGAAAAATCCAATTTCCAACATGCCTGCACTGCCCGGGTTTAGAACCCGGGACCCTTGGCATGAGAGACGAGCACCTTGCCTCTAGACCACCTTGTCCAACATCATTGCTGATTGCTGTTAATGACCATGAATAATAATGGGAGGTCTCCCTAGACCAACATTCTGTGCATAATTTTGGTTAAACATTATTATTACAGAAAATTCTCATTTAAATCAGACTCCACTCCTCTACTTCCCAAAAATAGCAAAAGCAAGATAAATAATATTTATAGGACTATTATAAACAGTGCAAAAAAGAACAGCACACAGTGAGAGGGAGGAGTGGCTGGCTGAAGACAAGCCTGAAATATCTGCTGGTAACTTGATCATGAATTAGACGACTAATAAATGCCAATGTCTACTTCCATGCAGCAATGAACCTCAGAACATTATAAACAATTACATACACCATGTAAAGGGAGCTAACTACTTTTTTCCCCCCCGAGTATGTGTTCCACTACTGTGGTGCCATAAGTGCAGTAAGCTGTGTTTTTTCCCTTAGTTACACAATCATAATGGTGGGGAGTCAGTGTGTAAAGCCTATTCGTTTTGTGATTCCTCTTTTCAATGCAGCAGACACTGCACTCTGATATAATTAAGTGTCTCTCAGTTCCGTTTCAGTGATAGTGTAGGTCTCTGTGGGGCAGCACTGTATAAATATGATTTTGCCAATCATGAAAATGTCTGAATTTCACTGAATAATACATGTATGTATTGAACAGAATTATACACGACAGTCATGATCTCGATAAATCATGCACTCAAAAGACTACAACATGTTTGCACACTGATGCATTCAAAACCTTGAGGAAATGACAGCCAAAATTTACAGCCAGCAGCTATTTCATTTACACCTGAGAGTTGAATAGCACCGTCGCTGCATCATAAGTGTAACCGGGACAAATGTGAATGAAAGTTGCACTTTCCTGACTCACAGTGTTATTCTTCTAAGAGCTCTAATTCCATGTTTTGGAAAACAATGAATCTTGGTATGAATTTGAACAAAATGGTTAGCAAACTCCCTGCAAACAGTGTTTAGCACCCTTGATTCTTGATATAATAAACCCAGTGATGCTTTACTACCTAAGCAATGGCGTTCAAGACCACCGCTCAGTACATTATAAACATGTATAGCTTTCATTTAAAAGCATTAACATTCGTTATGGTCCTGTCTATTGCAGTCATCAATCTGAATTCACTTGCATGTATGTAATGGTAAGCGTCACTTCCAAGCCATATACAAGCAGTGTACCAAATCTTAAATAATGGACTTATAAATGTTCTTTTTTTTTCTTTGAGACTGATTTATAAAAAAAAGTAGGCCCAGGGCAAGATACGCTGCAGGCCAAAAATAAAACATGATGCCAAACGCAGTTTTCTAACTCAAAGAGTGTGTGACAGTCTCTGCATAAAGTGCTTCCTTTTAATAAGACACCAGCAATGATATTTCAAGGATACAACTTTAGGAGTGTCTATGTGTGTGTGTGTGTGGGGGGGGTGGGTAGGGGCTCTGGTTAGCCCTCAAGAAGATCCTATACTGTTAACGTACGGCTAAATTAAAGCTATACCCCATGATACTCCTTCCCTTCCTGCTACTTTGGTAAGGTGAATACACTGGGAAAAACTGTGGCAAGTCTCTTGACATAGTTAATGTAAAAATAAATAAACTTAAAGACATATAAATCCAGGACTACACCATGGGTTAAAATAACAACAGTATAATATAAAGGAAAAAAAACAACCCATCTCAAGCACAGTGGTCAGTCTCACTGCTCAGTTCAGCTTCATAAATGTCATCTATTCATCACAAATCTAATCTTTCCCCCTGATTAACATCTCTATATCAATACATCAAACCAATAAATACCACTGAAGTATTACCACACCCCTTTTCGTACCAGCAGTGCATTGTAATTCAT
This sequence comes from Onchidella celtica, assembly GCA_963931925.1. Classification (NCBI taxonomy): domain Eukaryota; kingdom Metazoa; phylum Mollusca; class Gastropoda; order Systellommatophora; family Onchidiidae; genus Onchidella; species Onchidella celtica. Next base: position 74,233,852 of record OZ007568.1, read on the forward strand.
CACCCATATATATATATCAAGCTGATTACTGTTAGTTTGCTGTAAACATGTTGTGTTAGATCTATTTCTAGTAGATCTGCATGCAGAAACGATGTAAACTTACATGAACGCTCTTTGCGCCATCCACCGCGTCTCCACACCCTGACATGACTGCAGATACTTCAAGTTTGAACAGTCAAGATGAAAGTTTTCAGAACTGATGACTTGAACGCACACAAGTTTGCTCCCTTAGCATGCCATTCATTGAATGGATCACCGGTATCCAGTCAATGCAGTCATATGCTTGGCTGAACAGCAGTTTCCCAATGGCCAGGTAAGTTCACAATTCTTCAATGATTTGAAAACCCAAGGTTGCTTCTCTTCTATTATATAGAATAACCTATTTGTTTGAACGTTTCGCTAGATCAACGAGTGACGTTGTATACAAATAATCAATGACGCTGCATAAGTGTATTCATGATGAGGCATTTCCAACCAAACATTGCCCATAATATAACATAAGGCATGACCCACAGGCAGACTTGAATAATAACAATTATCTCGGCCATACATAAAGATGCATTTTGTGTTTTAATGGGGGGAAATAATTGAAAAACAAAAACCACAGGATAGCCTTGGCATAAGGAGGGTCTGTGGGGACGGAACGCTGGGGTGGTATATTTTATTTTAATTATTGTGAAATTCATTCTTAAGTTGTTTTTGTTTTTTGTTTTTTCTTGCATTTTTCTTTTTCCATCGAGCCGTTCTATGAAAGGCAACTTTTTAGTCTCCTGTCATATCTAATGTGATAAACAAATTCTAAAGAAAAAAAAGTACTCTAACTTTGATCTCATGGGATAAAAAAAAAAGAGATTAAATTTTTTTCAAATGAAAGAATTTACTAAACTGAATGAAAATATTCAAATGGCCTTCTTAGATGTGTGACTGCGTGTGTGTGGGGGTTGTGGATGTGTGTGTGTGTGTGTGTTGTTTTTTTAAATAGTGGGTGACATTTTTATTAAAAATCGAGATAGTAAAAGAAATGGAAATAATCTTAACTGGCAACGTCTCCTGCCTTCAAAGAATTGACGTGACAAAGGGTGGAATCATTACTGGTGCCAAATGTAGTCAACGCGTGTTTGCTCTACAAAATTGTCTTGTCCATCGTTCTATGGTTAACATAACTTTATGATTATGAGTAAAACTTATTTTAACAGCTACATTGCCAATAACATTTTCCACCCAGTTCTGAATCATTATTTGTACTGGCCTGAACCTAGCCTGAACCTTCCCCCTAAAGTTCTTCCCTGCCACGGTTATTCTTTTTACATTAAAATGACCCAGGTCTGATTTGTTTAAATTGTCTGGTTTATTGTATCAGAATTTGGCAAGGAGCTCATACTATCTATATTATAAGCTACTTGGGATTTGGTAATAATTAAATGGTAAATGGAAAGAGCGATAATCATGACTTATATGAAAAAGATTGAGTAAGGCGAATATAGCTGAGCGACAAAAAGTATCGTTTACACATGCACAAGAGCATTATTTTAAAAATGTCAACTCTCATATTATGCAAACATTCCTTAGAATAATTATTTTAATTTACAGCATAAGTCGATTTAAATTATTGCTTGATCACTATATTGGCCATAAAAGGGCGGAGCCACTGGACACAGAATTAAATATATGCCACCCCCCCCCCCTCCAAAAAAATAATAATAAAATTGGAGAGACACAGTTAGAAACAAACAACGAGAAAAACACTGAAATCTAAAAGAACAAAATTGAGTAATAAGACATATCATGCGGGGAATTATTTTTCTCTTCCATGCTTCTGTTTTCTATTTTCATTTTACTTTTTATCTTATTTTCATTTTCGTTTATCATATTTTCTTTTTATTTTACTATATATTTTTATTTTCATTCTTTTGGAATTCTCTAAATTTGTTGTTTTGTTCTTATAGTTTCCAAAATCCTGGCTTTGCGGTCTACAAGTTCTTTATTCCCTCTTTCTCTACTTTTTGTTACCAATAAATACAGTATTATCACTATCGTGCAAAGGGAAAAGAGGACACATCTAATAAACATTTGGGATGGAGGATATATTACACTCCCGAAGCTACCCACATTTACATTTGCTGTCCACTCCTTTTCAATATGCCAAAAATATTTCTGCAACCCTTGCTTCATCCCAGATTCTGAAATTAGTTGATCTGTTCAGAACTAAAACATGAATAGTTTCACTGCCAAGCACTCAGGAAAGTAAACATTTAATACAGGACAAAACTAACGCAGACTTACGACTGCATCTCTGGCGCCATGTCGTGATTCTAATACATGTATATTTGTATTCACTTTACCCAACCTCATCTTCTTAGAGGTCACAGAAAGAAAAGGGCGGTTCATTTCAACAAAATCAAAATTCCAGCATTAAATGTGGCATGACAAGAATATATCAATGATTAAAAAGAAGGTGAAATTCATGTTGCTGTTTTTTATGGATGCAATCCACTGTTCATGCATGTATAATATGTGTCACATCACATGGACATACTGATGACAGGAATCACACCATTTTCTAAGCTTGGAAACTGAGGCCGGCTTCAGTTGAAATATGCTGTTGGAACTGAAACCATTGCCAATCTCTCATTATCATACAAGTTTCTTGTATGGGCCCAGTTCTGTATGTTGTATTGATTTCAATAGAAGCGTGAACAAGGGATATTACTCTCATTTACATCTTTCCGGAAACATGGCCGGGACGTGGGCTAGTGAGATCGAGCCAGATGTAAGTTATGTATCCACTTGTTTAGAAATTACATTGTGGTAGTCGTAGTGCATGTTTGCAATAGGATAGCCGGTGCCCAATACCTTTATTTAGGACTGAGTTGAGATTTATCGCCAGTAATGTTGTATTAATATGTATGGATAACAAAAACCTATTTTCGATAGTGAGAAAATGAACAATTTCGAGCCCTCTTCGATGGACATCACATGCATTTCTCTGGAAAGTAAAAGTGGAAGGAATTCCGTACGAGATCCGCACTGTTGCCGACAAAGCGCCAAAGACCAGAAACTAACACAACTACCCCAGCCCCTTTTCACCTGAGTAGTCAATCTGACTACCGCCCATTGATACAAACTGACTAGACCCTCACGCCCCCAACATTGCTTTTTTTCCAATGACAATTGGATAAACTAACAAAATTAATAAGTACCGAAAAAATATATAGGGTTTTTTATCCAAAAGTGCGGATCTCGTAAGGAATTCCTCCCGTAAAAGTAAAGGCATTACATTTATACATTAATATTGATGATAGGAAGGTCTTCCCCCCGTCCGCGCCACTAACCAAAAAGTTAACAAACATAATAATATGATTCACGAAATATCATAAAAACCACAGAAAAACTGTGGGGTCGCAGCAGGGCTATAAGCAAAGTCAAAATTGGGCAAAAAGAAAAGGTTGTATGTTGCGAAGCCCCGCGTGAGAAATAAAATCCAAACAGTACAAAGCAAACTAAAGAGAAGACAGAAAATGCATAAATTTTCGGCTTTCGCCTTTGTCAAGTGAAAAAAAACAAAAAAACGAACAATAAAAGACTTCAACAGGAACGAAGTGAAACAGTTTACTTAGCTGCGAGTTCTTGCTTCTTTAGCAGCACCAAAGCACGTCCGTCCGCCAAAAGCATGGAAGCAGGAAGTGACGCAATTGGTTAGTAACCAAGATGAAGGCGCCATATAGTGCCTCACAGCACAAGACAGGGATGGTGCGCAATGTCAGGAGTCGCAGTAAATGAAAAGAAAAAGAAAAAGAGATTAAAAAAATAAAAATAAATAAATAAATAAATAAACAAATAGATAAATAAATGAAAGAAAATAATAATAATAAAGAAAATTATATATAATATATATATATTGATATTAGCAACAGTGGAATTATCGAAGGCAATGTTGGACATTGATGCCATGGGGAGTGATAGTGCCGAGCTGGAAAATTAATCGTTGTTCGGTTTCAAAGCGAAAATAATATGATGAAGACCTCCCCTAACCCGCGCTTTCGTTCTTTCTTTGTCCCATTACTAAACTAAACCCAACCTTTTGATAAGCCCGCTCAAAAGTCCCCTCTTTAGTGTGTTTACTTGACTGGCATGGACGGGCGGAGGACCTCCCTGATGATATACGAAATGTTGGGTTTTTTGTTTAATTGAATAATTTGAAGGAATAACCATATGTGGTGGTTTTGTAATTAAGGTTAGATTTAGAGAGATCTTTAAATTGAAACAGGTTTCATTGCGCATCATGTTTTCTGATCATTTTCATGGGTGCAGCCAATGATCCCTCTAGATTTTAGTAGGTCTAATAAGTGTGCAAAAAATGTAGACATTATTTTTATAATAAACTAACCTTTCCTGCAAAGTCAAAAACTGGCAAAAAGAAAAAGTTGTAACTCTATGTAGCAAAGCTTGTGTAAGAAATAATACCCAAACAGCAGGGGCCTACAATGAAACGTAAACTAATAGGGAAGACAGAAAATGTCCAATATTCCGGCAACAACCTTCTTCAAGGACAAAATACAACAACTCCAACATTATCGGCGGATACTGCTCAGGTTTATCCACCGATAATGTTGGTGGATACTGCCCAGGATTATCCGCCGATAAAGCTCGGGTTTATCCGCAGGTTTAATTGGTGTTGTCTAATTACAAAAAAAAAAAAAAAAAAACGAACTGGATTTATTCCCTACTGTTGTTGGATTAAAAAAAAAAAAACCAAACAGATTGATTGCTGATAAAAAGACTATTAAAAGAAAAGAAGAAAAAAAAAACCTACCCTGCTGAGAATCGAACGACTGTCCCCCGATTGACAGGTGAGGATATAAAATCAAAAGACTGGATTTATTTCTTGTTTTTGTTCTTAGATTAAAAAAAAATTTATTCTTAATCTTAATAAAAAGACTTATAAAAAAACCCCAAAAAAACTGCCCTGCTGAGAACCCCAAGTAATCGTGAAGGAATTCTTACTTAATAAGCATGACTAAACCAAAGAACCCAGTCAGAGAGGAAATTGGTAGGAGGCGATGGAGATGGATCGGCCACACTCTCAGGAGGCCAGGAAACAGCATCACGAAGAAGGTATTGGACTGGAATCCCCAGGGCAAGAGATCAAGAGGAAGGCCGCGCGGAACGTGGAGAAGAGCCAGAGAAAATGATGTGCAACGAAGCGGAAAGACTTGGAATAATGTAAAGAGGCTGGCCCATGATAGAGAGGGATGGAAGGTGTTTGTTGGTGGCCTATACCCTGATCCAGGGTGAGAAAGGCAATGATGATGATGACTAAACCAAGAAACCCTATGGTTAAGACCTATAGAATTGTTTGAGGCAGTGTTGTACATTGATGCCACAGGGGGTGATGGTACCAAGCTGAAAAATTGAAAGCGCATCTCAGTGCCCGAGTGACAAGACTTAGAGTTAGACTAAGAATCTGAATATCGTTGCATGCCTCATGGTTCGGTTGATTGAAATGGACAGAAATAGGCATTCCTTTGTGCATTGGTTGTGAAATGTATACAGGCCTATGCGCTTACATTACTTACAAATGCACAGGTTGGAGGGAAGACTGTGTATAACTCATATATTATGTCAGGTGCTAAACACACATACAAAGCATTTGACTTTATGAAAAAAATGGCCAAAATTTGGCTTAGATTATTTTCCTTTTGCATTAGGCAGCACCCTGTTGCCAAGGTGGATCGTGTGTACTCATTTATTGAATTTATAACTTTTTTTTTGTTTCTGGCAGTATGTTCCATACTACAGCTATGGGGATTATGATATGTCCCATACAGGTATGTTTGTAAGAATTTGTGTCATTTCCTCTCCAAAATAAGACTTAACAAAAGAGCTTTCTCCCCCTGTCACATTTTTGCCATTGCTTTAGAAAATATTGGCATCCCAACTCATTGTTGCAGTGCTGACGAGATTGACTGGCTGGAAAGTTCTGCTTGTAATAAATATGGAAATTGCAATAATTATTAATTTTGGATAAATGAAAGTCCTCAAGAGTTCTGCTGTATCTGACTTCCATGCATATTGATTGTATTGTTTTGATAATATTGAAATGATGGACTGAATGTGATATATATTTTCATGGGGGGGGGGGGGGAGAGTAGTAGTTCCATATGAGTTACAGTGTAAGGATATTTACAAGGTCACGGCCCCCTCCCCCAGCGAGTTAGTCCTCTAGGTGGATGATTTTATACAAATTATAGTAAATGCGCAGCTCAGTGATTAACACTCAGGACATGATAGAAGTGCCCAACTAAAATATTGTGTAACTCATTGTGTAGTTCCTTCCTTTTCGTGTACTGTAAGGTTACCCTGGTAGTTCTTCAATTTTAGTAATTCTCAAACATCTTCAGGTGATCCTCGCCAAGACATGGAGTATGAGAGACATTTTGCCTCCCATGGCTACATTGTACCAGAGGTGATCAAGAACTTTCTGCAGTTCTTTCAAAACTGTATAAATCAGCAAGAGCTCCTTGAGATTCAGAATTCATATGAAAATGGGTGAGTAAGAGTGAGATCCTTCAACAATGTCATCATCTTATTTGGCATCAGAAAAACCCTCACCTCTTCTAAATTTATGTCAAGGATAATTGAAGAGAAAGATTAGTTTTACAGTAACACTGATGCTGTTATAGTTTTTATATAATAAATAATACAGCACTTTACTTAAACTGTTAGTTGTTTTGAAATTGCTGATTGGTTTTTGTTTGTATTATGTGTGCAGTTATATTGGCATTTTTTCTGTAAGAAGTTAATTTGGGATGGATAATTGATGTTGTTTACAAATGTGAAATATCCTGTTTCAGATTCAATAAACTGACGGACCGATTTTTCAAGACTAGTGCCTGGCCTGAAGCAGACGTTGTTGGTCCTATAGTTGGCAATGGTAAAAACAATTTCAGTTAAATTGTCAGCTTAGCTGTTGTTCTTGTTTTTCCAAAACATGACTGAAAATCCTGATAACCTGGTGCAGTTATGTTGACGAACTTTGATCTAGAGAGGAAATATTTTGAAGATTGTGGTAATGGAAATACAGCTATTCAGTCTATAAATAAACTCTGATCGGTCTAAGAGATTCAGAATTTTTGAAGATAGCGAGATTAAATACGTTTTTTTAGTTTTGGTAATTCTGTTACTTAAATGGAAGAGTCCACCTGCACCATTCAGCGACAGATGTACAACATATGTTTCCACTGTGGATTCAAATGCATGTTTCATTGAAGGTTTTGTATTTCTTTGACATGTTCATATTTCAACAGATAAACGTTTCCTCATTTTGTACAAGGAGCTGTACTACAGACATGTGTATGCAAGAGTTCCAGTGAGTAGATGAATGGAATCCTTTTAACAAAATTTCAACTATTTCATACAAATATACTACAGTATTGAATTTACTCAGATGTACAGATGTTTGCCATCCGATTCTAATCAGCAATATAAAGCACATAAAGATTAAAAGTCCAGCAAAAGCAGAAAAGTAGCACAATCAGTTTAAGTTTTAAGTTTCCTGTTTTACTTAAGTGTGTGAAAGAGAAGGGTGTACAGAGTTTTTGTTCCAAACAAACACTTCATGAAATAAGCTATATGGGCAATTCCACCTGGTTCGTTGACAAAATCTTACATTGAAGCCCAATTTTCAAATTTGACCAATCTGCTTTAAAATGATCATGTATGTCCTTAAGACTGAAGTCCAGCCGTTTGTTTGAAATTGAGCACTAATCTCTAAATCTTTGCACAGTCTTAAACATAACAGGACAAAAAGGACAAGCACAGAAATCACTAAATACAAACTATTTCAATGTGTTTTGATGATACTTTTAATTTACACACAAAAAGTGTCTCATACAAAAAAAATTGAACTTATGCTCTCAAAAGTGTTGAATAAACCTTCATGGGAAAATCTTAAACGTTATTGGACAAAAAAACTTATTTCCATTACCACAAATAAAATAAACTGTGTACTTCTAGCAGCAGATTGTCTGTATTTATGAAACAAGATATAAAACTGAGGATGATTACACCACACTTACACATTTGGGCCACGCGGGTTAACTCATACTTTAGTACAAAAGAGAAAATTTCAGATTACATCTTAAATGTAACAGGACAAAAATTCTAAGATATGAAACTTCTCAAGCAGACAGTACAGACAGTAGCAATGAAAAATAAACACAAATGTCAGGATGTAACGTATGCATCACTAAATTTCAAATCTTCCTGTGAAGTTCACATGCCCTGGCCTTACAAATTCTATAAGTGGATAAGAGTTCCTGAATGTCTTGTGTGGGATAAATCAGAATACACCAGCCTTGATAGTGCTTGAGACATAAAATACTATAATAAACTCTCAGTATTCTCTGAAGCATGAAGTAAAATTGTAAACTTGGTCTTAAAGGTAACAGGACAAAAAAAAAAAAAGGATACATTAAGAGTCATGACAATTACCAGAACACATGTATGAAAAACGAACAATGAAAGACCACAAGGTTTCATTCATTTGAATCATACTTTTGCAAAAGATCTTATTTGTCAAATATATTGCAGCTAATCCAAACCATAAACATCAAGTTTTATCTCTCAGGTCCATGAAGGCTTTACCACCGTGCATGCTAAGAAGCAAAACGGATTACACATCACCCTACTGCCAGCATCCATGCTTAAATGGAGTATAAAATGGTCCAGGCAAACAATAATGTGATCTAAGCTCCTTAAAACCCCAAGACAATAAGTCAGTGACTGTATTTTCATTTTTTCCCATTAACAAATTAATGGTAACAAGGACATAAATGGATATCTTGTCCTGCTTGACATGTTACGTTTAAGATGGCCAACTTGTCTTCTACTAATAAGCAAATCATAGCCACTCTTAAAAGACATCAGTTTATTATTTCATGAACTTAATGATTCTCTAGAAAGATGGATACTGCTCTAGAATGAGATGAAACTAGACTAATTGTCTAAATCATAAGCATGACAAGATGTACAGTTTTGTCCGTTTCTTGTTTACAGGCATCGTAAATCCAAGTGCAAAGCCACAACATTCAGTTATTCACAGTTTCAGTTGCAATTTTCCCTGAAAGTTCAATGTCTCTCATGGGGGATGGTCAGAAAAATCAATAGAGCAAGCAAAACGACCAATTTATGTCTAAATCGTAACACAGAATTCAACAAATCTTAAACGTTACGATCAGATTTGCCGTGGACGAAAACGATCGACTCAGTCTCTATGGAAACCGCTATCTTGAAAGGAAGTGGTGAAGGGGGGTAACTCTCATAAAACTCGGGTGCTTGCAAAAACGAGACTCACTTCCGCCCTCAAGGTTTGGGAAACGAAATGAAACGGTCAGATCTTAATCGTAACAAACGGACAAAAACTCAGGTGCCGATGTTGTGTTTAAGCAAAACTCATCAATCGATTGTGAAGTTTTGTATTTCACACTGTCATCAACAAAAGTAATGTTACACTTATAAGCACATCACAAATTCCAGCATTTCTTTTCTCTTTTGTATAAGAAAAGTATAGTAAACATTTTCATGAAAGAGCGGACAAAGCCAGTTACGTTTAAGACCGATCTTTTGCGGGTATCAGGAACAAAGATTCTTTCTCCGAGAGTTCATCTGACTTTATGGGGAGAAAGATTTCCTTTGCCCTGACCCTTGGAAATGTCAAATGAATCATTTTGTTCAACTGGTGAAGAGAAATTGGCTGTGACATTAAGTCTGTGGAAAATGTAAGATTTTTGTGGGCAAAACTCAAGTATTTTCCACTTTGCTAGGCCTTTTTCTACATCTTCAGTTGATTTCACAGCCAAGGGGTGCCTCCCCCAGCTTCTACAATACAAACGCAATGTACATACCACATTTTGTTATTATTGAAAAAAAAAGTGCTTTTATTCATGAATTCTTTGTGTATGTGTAGTTTTGTCAACGAACCAGGTGGAATTGCCCATATATATCATTGAGTTTTCCAACAGTAAGACTGTATACTTAGGAGACTGTAAATACTAAAGTACATTCTGTTATGGTACTAAACAGAATCAACAAAACAAATTATGCATGATTTTATTCTAAATTTCACGACGTATAACAACACTGCTGATGGTCTTTCTGCTCTCCTGTGGACTGCATGATGTCCACAAAGTGATGTACAAAATGTTGTGAATGGTTAATCCATCATAAAAAGTCAAAATGCTGACATTTTTTTTCAACAGGGCGGACCAACTCTGGAGCAGAGATTTGAATCATACTACAATTACTGCAACCTCTTCAACTACATTTTGAGTAAGTGGCCATGAATTTGCTTATCCACAATTCATTGTGTAGCATCTAGTAAAGTGTGCCATAGGTTCACATTTGTAGTTTTTGTTGTTGTTGTTTTTAAATAGCTGTTGAATGTGGGTTTAATTATATATTATAAAGGAATTAAGTTTGGAAATAATGTGCATGAATTCTTGGTTTGGCAAATGCTTTATAGTATTTATTTGAAAGTTGATGAGTTTTGTTTTGTTTCTGGGGCATTCAACATTATCATGGAAGTTTTTTAGTGATACAGAATTTTATTGTGACAATAAATAAAGCAATTTACACTTCTTTTACTGGAATGTTTCATTACCAGGTTTTCATGTAAATTGCAAGATAAAACTCAAGGAAAACGAAGGTGGTTGTGTTTCATAACCTTCTGCCTAAAGTAGCCTTGAAACATTAACATTGGCTTAAATTTTATGAGGAATGAATGGAAGATTTTTATACTATCGTTCATTGCAACTGACTGCAAAGTTTGCAAAATAAATCTTTTATAGTATTGGAAAAATTAACTGTTTTAAGTCCGTGCTTAGAATTGTCTGACCTTTATTTCTTTTAACACATCTTCCTCATGTGGAATGTTTTGAGTCTCATCACTCAGTTGAATTTAAAGTGTGCAAATTTAGACCCAAGTTAGGGTTCAAGAACTTCTGACAACATAGACTAGAGTTCAGTTGACAATTCTGGGATACAAAAGACTTCATGTAGGCCCAATACTCAGGACAGTCATAACAGAAAGGTGGTCCAGAGATGGAAGGGCTTATCTATTTATGTATTTTTTATCTACCTGCTTAATCATTTAATGATCTGTACATTTACTTATTATATCTATTAGTTTATTCATCTTTTTATTTACTTGTTAATTTATATGTTTATTTATTGAGTTAATGATTTATTTATTTGTTTATTCATTCATCAGTGTATTTGTATTCAATTTAAAACTGGAGTCATGCATACAATGGTTACAGACCAAATAGCATTTCAGCCTGGGCCTGAAAAAAAAAAAAATGTAAATTTAAATCAAAACTACTGTTGTTGCTTCCTCAGTTTTTTTTTTCCTTTAATAAACTTGACAGTAAAAGGTTGAGAGAAATGTAATGTAATTTGCTTTTTGAAGATGCTGATGGACCTGTTCCTCTGGAATTGCCTGACCAGTGGCTGTGGGATATCATTGATGAGTTCATCTACCAGGTATGATCACACAATTGATCAATAGATAAACTTTAAATATGTTAAACCAGTTAGTCCAGTGCTTATGAAGAGTTAGTTCTGTGGCCAGACACCAAGAAAGTATGAATTGGATTGTGTGTAGGGACTTATTGAAGTCTCGGGATATAGATGTTATGCTTGTTTATTCAAATTTTAGGTCTTGTAGATTCTAATTGTATTTTTTTTTTTAGCAGGTAGCATCATTGAGTTCAGTCGTTCGTTTAAAGTGAAAGACTGAAATTCCAGACAGTGCATAAAATTTAGGTACCTTCCCAAATCTACAACGCTGTGTGAATGTTGGTTAGATATAATGTTTTGATCGTGTCTTCTGAAAATTGTGGTAATTGTGAAGCTCTGGGAAAAAAATGTTTACATGTTGTGTATAAATTTTGGCAGTTTCAAGCATTCAGCATCTTCCGGCACAAATCTATGAACAAGAAAACTGAAGATGAGATTGAACTTCTCAGGACCAACCCAAAGGTTTGTAAAAAGCATATTATGTTTGTGCTGTGAATCCAACCTGTTTGGCAAAATTGAAGTTTGGGCGTGTTCTTTGTTATGCTACCACATCAAGGGCTGTGTGGTAAACTATCACAACTCAGTTTTTGCAAATTTTTCAGGAAAGGTGGAAAACTTAATAACTTTCTTTTATCAGACTTAGTAGTCATGATATATAAAAAAAATTTTTATTTAACCCTTTAACTCCCAACTTATAACACAGTCTGCAAGCTGTCAAAGGTTACAAGCCTGCCAAATAGCCTGCTTTTTAAAAAAAATAATATTAAAAAGTTGAGTTATGACAGCTTACCATAGGGCTCTCATTATTATTAGCTTTCAGTTTCCATCCTTAGATAATTGTAATTTTAGATCCAGACTTTGTTTGTTCCAAAATTTCCTTTTTTTTTTTTTCCTTTCTATTTGCATTGATAAATCTGAAGTAAAAATAAATGAAATCTGTTGGGGACACAACAGTGTTTTGCACAGTATTCTGTATTTTGAACAGCAGATTCAAGTTCCCACCATTCGCAGATCTAATTCAGTATGGATAGATGGGATGTTTTTTCTTCAGAATTTCTCATAATTGGCTTTTAGAAGCAAAAATATGTACATTTTTTTCATTTGTTAGTTATGGGACAATGCCTCGTTTTTATGAAGAGAAATTGAAGTAGGGAATATATATAAAAAGATCTAATGTCTGTTTTCACCAGATGTGGAATGTACATAGTGTACTGAATGTGCTTCACTCCCTGGTTGAAAAATCAAACATAAACAAGCAGTTGGAAGTTTACACCAGTGGAGGTAAGTATGCTGTAAACTGGAAACTTTTTTGGTCTGTGTTAGACATCACTGGATAACTATGTCTCTGAAAATTTTCATCCAAGTTTATTTCCAAGTGTCCTAAGTAATTGTAAATCTAAATATAAACCCCTTAGGCGTGAATAATTTAAAAAATGTGTGCATTGCTGAAATTGATCATAACTTGATAATTGAACAGGCCTTTAGTAGATCTTGAAAACTTTGTGCACTAATCCTCTTATTCAGGAACTCTTATCCACTTATAGAATTTGTAAGGCCAGGGCATGTGAACTTCACAGGAAGATATTTGAAATTTAATGATGCATACGTTACATCCTGACATTTGTGTTTATTTTTCATTGCTACTGTCTGCTTGAGAAGTTTCATATCTCTCTGTAGGTGACCCCGACAGTGTTGCTGGAGAGTTTGGTCAACACTCGCTTTACAAAATGCTGGGCTACTTCAGTCTTGTTGGTCTGCTGAGACTTCACTCTCTTCTCGGTGACTACTACCAAGCACTGAAGGTGCTGGAAAACATTGATTTCAACAAGAAGGTTGGTATCTCCTGTGTGGTCTCTTTCTAAAAAAATCTTTTTAAGATGGATTTGAACATGACCCATGTGAAATGTAGTGTGTGAAGTGCAGTGTCTTTCAGCACCAAATCTGTTTCATCATGTTGTTTTTTTATCCTCCGCTGAGAACAGCAGTCTTAATCTAAAATGGAATATGATTTGTTGGAGGATGAAAAGGAGCATGTGTCAGATCATTAGAGGTATTTTTATAACTTGCATTTCTGCCTGTGATAAAAGGCCTTGACTTTGCTTGTTTTTCAGAGCATTTACTCTAGGGTTCCAGCCTGTCAGATCACCACCTTTTACTACGTGGGATTTGCATACATGATGATGCGTCGCTATCAGGATGCTATACGAACTTTGTCAAACATTCTCTTGTACATACAACGTACCAAGACCATGTTCCAGAACAGAACTCAGTTGTATGATCAGGTAAAACTTGCAAGGAGTTGTGTTTTTCATGGACAAAAAAATTTTGACCCTTCTCTTTATGGCAAAGTTGCCTTTAGCTTGATGTTCATGTGTAATAATTTAGATAAACCTTAGACATGTTTTTCACTGAAGTAAACATTTTGATCTTTTTGATGGAAAAATTGTTATTAGCAGCTGAATTGTATGAGCAAGTACAGAGACTAGTGTTTTTCAGTGACTTAGAAAGTCTGGTCTGCTTTATGGAATAGTTGTTGTTAGTTCTATACTCATTTAAATAAAACTTAGGATGAAATTTGGGTGATTTTTAAAAAAAGGAAAAAAAAAGGATCCCATTTTTATAGAGATTGTGTAAATAAACCTGTAAGCCGGAATATTTGAACTTGTTTTTTATTTTGCTTGAAGATCACCAAGATGAATGACAAGATGTACACTCTGTTGTCCATGAGCTTGGTGCTCTACCCAATGAGGATTGATGAGAGTGTGCACTCACACTTGAGGGAGAAGTATCAAGATAAGATGAACAGGATGCAGAAAGGGTAAGGGAGATGTTACAGGTTGGCCAGTTGGTTTTAATGATTGTTGTTGTTGTTGTTGGCCTCCTTGTGTCTGGAGAGACAATGGATTAGGTACCCATGGTATGTCAGTTAGGGTTGCTGCAACGCCTGCTTTGACTGTGCAGTCCAATCCATGAGCCACAGGCTTTGCTACTGTTGCTGCATTTGAAGGTCTTCACATTTGGCTTAGCATTTGTTTCTGCTATCTCAGCTTCTTGCGTTCCTTCTTCTCCTCCCCCACCCATGCCAGTGTATATCCTGATGGCAGCCCTCCAGCTGCTGCGATCTGTGGCTTGGGTTTAATGATGATGTCTGTTTCATATTTAGAATTGTAATTTTTTTTTTTACAGAGTGTGGACCGCCTTTCATCTGATTACAGGAATTTAAATTTCTTAAACTTGGGAACGTACAACCAGGATAAGATGTTTATTACCACGAATGAATGCTGCTGTTCTTTTATAATCAATGTGTTGCAAAGTGTTATTTATTGTTATTGGTAAAGCTTTGAAAAAAAAAGTGGTTTATTCTAATCCTGTAAACTTGTTGCTCAAAAGATTTTTTTCTTTTTTGGTTGACTTTCAGAGAAATGCAAGAGTTTGAGACCTCATTTGCCTTTGCTTGTCCCAAGTTCCTGTCACCAGTACCCCCAAATTATGATGTCCTGGGTAATGCTACACAGTTTAAGGTTTGTTGCCCAGCATCTTTGCAACTATACCACATGATGCTTTTAATTTCATTGCTTATTGTGTAAGAGGTCACCAATAGTTACCCTTTTCTACTGTTCACAAAGTAAAATTGTTAGGATTTATTTTTTAGTCAGGATTCTTCAGTCTGCAGTGCATGAATAACATTATGTTATACAAGTAATAATAAGGGAGAGAGAGAGTGTATGTGTGAATGTGATGAATTTAAGTTTAAATGCCTGACTATTATATTCTTGTTTCAGGAGCCTTTCCAGCTTCAGCTGCTGGTTTTCAAAGATGAAGTGGAACAGCAGATTCAAGTTCCTACCATTCGCAGGTATAACATCGATATAGATAAATATGAGATGTTATGATTTCTTCAGAAATTCTCATAACTGGCATTTGGAAGCAAAAATTTATGTATATTTTAATTTCAATCATTCCTTTGTGTATGAAAAGTTTGAATGACGGAGGTTTCAAATAAAATATTGGCTTCATTGATTTCTTTGGAAAGTAATGTCTTCATTTTGAATTTCCGAACTGTTTTCAACCTCCGAACATGTAATGACTTTTTTTTAAATGTCAGAGGTGATGATGAATTGAAACAAAATGCTGCGTGTATAACACCTTGATAAGTTGCATAAGATTTTATTTACTCTTTTCTGCAGTTACTTGAAGTTGTATACAACTTTGCCTATTGCAAAGTTGGCAGCATTTATGGACATGGTAAGTAGTGCCAATTGTGTAGGCTGGTGTCGTATTCAATTTCTTGGGACCTGGGATCCTGTATATGACTCATTCTCAAAAGGTCGTCATTGTGGTGGTGGCCCTAGAAAATTGGTTTTCTCTCAGCTCAGCTTAAAGCATTTACTTCCACTCATAGTGCAATGCGTAGCAGACAGGTTAAAGAGATAGATTTCATAACCTCAGCTGCCACAAACACCTCAAACTGAAGAAAATGAATTAAAAAGTGAGAATTTGGTACTATTTTTGCCCTATAATTTGTTACATTGCAGGTGGGCTATCCTACATGGTCAAAACATTAAAAAAGTATGAGCTAATAAGTTAAAATTATTGATGTTTAAGATGGGGGGATGTTTAATGTTCAAGATTCAGCTATTTGTTTACATATTGAGTTGAATTATTTTGTCCTAGTGGGGGGGGTATAAAATTTGATTTGAGACGTCACAGTGTCAGTCATCACAACACCTAGAAAATGATAGATCTAGCGGGAAAACGCTGACGTTTCAGTGAGTGTGAGGTGCACTGGGGCTTTCTTTGATATCTCGGGGTTTATTTTCTATTAGACTTTCAGTGATGGGATTTTAGCTTCAGTGAAATAAAAGCAAACGAAATCAACAGCCTCGTTGTCGGTCATTCTGTGACGTCTCGGGCTATGACGATATCATCTATTCGCAAATTTTGTTTCGGTGTCATTCAACTTTTTACAGTAACATTTAGTTACTTCCGCCAAGAAACGGAAGTCGGATTTCGAAAGTTCGAGTGCATTGGCGTGGTTCCAAGCATAGAAGTTGTGTGTCATCACTGGTGCTTATGTGACGTCTCTGTGCAATGTGACGTTTTTGGGTCGTTCACGAGCGCCGTTAGCGTCATCAAAGCTGTCTAGGGCGACTTTGCGAGGCCAGAAAGTAAGATTGTCTAACTCGACACTGAACTATGACGCAAATTGCGACAGTTTGCCAATTTTGCAGCTCTATTGATTCGAATGGGTAAGTATGACCAACATTAGACCTATGTCACTGTGACGTCTTCGCCACAATTATTGTATAACTTTAAATCCATTCATTTTTTGTGATATATGGCGTGATAGTTTATGCATGAAATGAGTTTTTAGATAAAATGACAAAGGTTTTTAGCCCAGACACCGAATTATACTTACATGCTAGGCAGATAACTACCAAGACGTCACACGAATCTATGTGACTGACGGGTAGTCCGTCATTGTGACATCCTAGCTATAATTACCATCAACTTTTAATCTATCTATTATTTGTGATAAACCGAGCTAGATTTAGATCCACAAAATGGCTTTTTAGAATGAAAAGATGGGGGTTTGAGCCCAGTCAGAGAGTTAGACCTACTGCAAAGCAGATTTTTGCTGAGACGTCACACTCATCCGTGTGACTGCCAATGGCAGGGCTATTGTGATGTCTCAGATTTCTTGCCATTTTAATGCATTGTTTGAATATCAAGGCAGATTTTGGAAACATGAGTATGGATAACATGGGTGAGAAAGTTCTCAGAAAGGCAGAGATTTCTTTTAGTATGGGAATAAACTTCTTTTTCTTTTACAGTTCAGTTTTTAATGTGTGCCATAGTAACTTATTTGAATGCATGTTTCTAAAAACTGTTATATTAAAATAAGAAGCAGTGAATTGTATACATAATAGATTTAATGCTAAGTTTCTTTGTGTAACTGAGTTATTTTTGGCAGATTTAGCTTTGATTGAGCATGGATTTAAAGAAAGTTCTACAGTATGTGTAACTGCCTTCTTCTTCTTTTTTTTTTAAATTATGACAACTGACACTGTCATCATAGTGGTATTTCAGAATCTTAATGTTTTTTTTTTGCAGGCCTATGTTTTCAAGAAATTCATCTTTTAAGTACGGTACATCTTACATGTATGATGTATTCCAGTAAGTGGTAATCTCAAGAGACTTATATTGCTAATACTGTACATGTAATTTGTAATGTCAGTTTACAATGGTGATAATTATGTCCCAGCAGACTTATAACAGATTGGAATTTCAGGACCTGCTCACCCCCTCACCACCATGCATTTTACCCCCTTTTTCTAAAGTTGAAAATGAAAAAAAAATATTTCAGGAAATGATACTAGTTAAGTGGCCAGTCAATCTTATGAAAAGACAGAAAATCAAAGTGTAACCTGAAAATTATAAATTTCTTGTTGATTCTTTTATGTTTTAAAATTTCTGTTGGATTCTTGGTACGCCCTAGTCATTTCAAAGTCACTGAAATAATGCCATAGTTCTTCTCCAGGTACCTCAAAAAAGTTCCACATCCCTAGATAGAAAGCCACCTCCATTTGTCAAGAAAAGCAAGATGATTATGAAAGTGTTCAGCAAGGCTGAAGGCAGATTCTCATGTATGCAGAAGACAAACTTCAAGATGATACAAAGAACAATAACAACGGCATCAAATTGATGAACAGAAGGCTCACCAGAAGAAATAAAACTAGGCTTCACACTGCAGCATGATTCAAATACCAAATTTGATAACTGGCACAATTAATTTTGTTAATGTTGAGTCTGATTTTTTAAAAAATTTATTTATTTGGTTTCTATTCAGTTTTCATTCATGAACTGAAACCTTGGATAATAAATATTTTTATAATAATATATTTTAAATTACTGGTGTGAAGATTATTGATCATAGAACCTCTATAAGTACAGGAAGCTATGAAACTGACCAAAAAGAGTGGGGCATTGGATTTATGTTGCTTCACTGTAATACTCAGTTGTATTAGTTTATTACTGGATTATACTGGTGTCAATTTTTCAATGTTAGAAGCCTACTTTGTTTATTACTCTTGTTTCAGTTGATACGATGGCTCTTTGTTATTGCATTTGTGCAGTCAGTGCTGTGCATGAATAATAAATCTTTGAGTGTGACAATTTGTTCATATTTTTTCTTGTCATCACAGAGAAAAAAGTTCTGTCTGGAAAGAGTGGTCAATAAAATGCTTTTAAATCTATCCTGAACTTCCTTTTGCCCATCAGTAACAAACTGAGGGCTCTTGTGGCAAAAGTTTTTTAAGCAAAACCTTTACCAAAACATGAAAAAAATGTGTGTCATCGTGACGTCTTGGCACAGGTCATGTCTAAAGCTAGGCCACAACAAATGTAGAAGTGTTGTTTCACCTATAGGTATTAGGTCTACATACACTTGATACAAAACAGTCAGAAGGAAACTGCTCAAGGAAAGTATTGCTATTTAAATGGAAAAATCAGTTGATGGTTGTCAGAGACGTCACGGTGACACACATAAATGGGCCTAGATCTGACCTGAACTGGGTGAAAAAACATACATTTGATATTCATAGGACATGAATCATCATCAGAAAGAGACAGGAAGAAGTTATAAGTCAAATGGAGCTATGTGCACGGCAGGAATGGGGGTAATAGTGTGTCATCAGTGACGTCTTAGACAGGTCACCTTTTGATGTTACAAACCCCATATTTCACAAACAACGTTCAAAGTTATCTTTTAAAGTACAAAATGGGGTGCAGTACATCACTACTAAACCTCCCCAAAGAAAAAAACATAAAAATAATGAATTCTAAAAAATAGGTACAATGTAACAAAATGGGCACGACCTTTTGAGAATGAGTCATATACTAAAAAAAAAACCTGGAAAATGGACTCACGATTCATTTCTTTGTTATGGTTTGGGGGTTCCCTGAAGTTCCACAGTGCAGGAGAACTTCCATTTTTCCCAGACTAAAATCAAAGTTTTGTTTGTAGGAGGCTGTTCATTGTTTTGCATTAAAGACTCCTAAAATCTAGGCCTACTAAGACCCCAAAGATGTTCAGAAAAACAGGCTTATATCAAATCTCATAGTTCACAATAGAACGCCTTGATCTTTTGCAAAATCCTATTAGTTCCAATTATAGTATGATTTACGAGTCAGTAGTTCACTTCATAGAGTCTTCCTTGTATCTGACCTTTGTTTAGTCAAATATTGTTATTCCTGTTCTTGATTGAAACTGTGAATGACTGTTTTCAGTGGACACTGTTTGAAATTTTTTGTGATGCATTTTAAGAAATCTAAGTTTTTCAGGTAACATGTCAGACAGATTTGTTTTGACATTCATTATCTGTGAGTTGGGAGTAGGTGAGTGTTAATTATTTCATTTCTAATTTGTTTCTTTTTTTTTTTCAGTCTGATGATGATCTTTGTACCCAGCTGATGTGTTTCAAGGTCAGTGACAATTTGATAGTTCTATTGCCAAGTGCTTATGTTATTGTTAGTCAAAAAGTGAATTATATAGGTCAGAAAGAATTCTGAAATCATTTGTGACCAGATCAAACTGAAAAAAATACTGGTTACAACTGAGTATTAATCTCTGCCAAATTCAGACATGCACTTAGAGACCTGACATGGAGGAACAAATAGATGGTCAAATTGGATGTAGATTTTTATCAAAAGAACTGGATAATTAAAACATCGGTTTTCAGCAAAATCGGCAAGATCAAAATAGTGGAGTTCTGGTCTCTTCAAAACAATCATTTACAAAATCTTAAGGGGTATGTAATTGATTGTGTGTGACAACTTACACATACCCATCTCTGTTAGTGGGAGATTTAAATTTAACCCTCACCCTGCGAGGGGCGGCAATTGTCGATATTGACTCGAAAGCACTCACGCCGCACAGGCGGCAAAAGTCGGGAAGGTCAAGCTGACCGTGCCACGCGCAAGCCGTATTTTCACGCATCAGGTCACTGACCTTTTTGAGACGTAACCACCATGTTATTGTTCACTGTATCTCTTCTAAATCAAAGGCATTGTGACATGGACATGTTAACCAGTGAACCACTGGTAGGAATCACAAAGACTAAGCTTTCAAAGGCTCTCCCCACACTTTCAAAAGATGTAACATTGACATGCGAACTGTTGCTCAACAAATTTGCAATATTATCTCATTTTCTCACAAGCTGACCACCATCTGGAGTTGTCTGTATCTGAGAACCAATCAGAAACAAGCTCTGAAATAATCTTTGCCCCAAATGCCCACATTGGTTTATTAGTATGTGTCAATCAGGATGAAACCATTTGTGTAGGGCTTGGGAGGGCGTGGCTAGTTATCATGCTTCGTTCTCACGAAAACTACAGCTGTCAGTTTGGAATCATAAGTCAGATCATTGGTTAGAGACTGACAGACAAAGCTTTTGCTGGTTAATTCATTATCAAGCGTGATAAGGCATAGCAGCGAATGTTTTCATACCGATCAATAAAAACCGAACCACGTGGACAGCGTATGTGGTCATCGTCTAGCGGCACGGGTCAGTGACCGCAGATAAGATTCTCCGTGAGTGAGGTCACTGACCAGGCAGCGGGCTTTACGGGTAGCGCGCAGGGTATGGGTTAATAAAAGGAATATATCTATCCCTGTCCTCTTTTTCAGTTTCCTGTGAACATAATTTTTTCAGTTTTAGGAATGGCCACCGGCTTAGTTAATATTCCCCACTGTTTCCATCTTCGCTGAAGTAAAGGAGAAACAAAATTGACTTACCAAGTTCATTGTATGCTCATGTTTGTGTCAGGGAAACATTACAAATAGGTAGCTAATTCCCACCATCTCATCAAAGATGAGATACATTCTTTCTAAGAAGGCTGACTGAATACCTAGAGGTCAAAGTTCTGAATTTGAAATATCATTGTCTTCCTCTTTCTTGTAATTTTTTTTTTTTAATGTTCAGTATGAAAATACTCTTCATCTTTAGCACAAGATGAAAAACTTGGTGTGGACAAAAGGTACTAGTGGATTGGAAGGAGAATTCCAGTCAGCCTCAGAAGTAGACTTTTACATTGACAAGGTATGTCTCCAAAGCAACTGGAAAGAAGTTCAAACGTGTTTGTTTTTTTTAATGGGAAATAAAAACAAGTAAAACAGCTATTTTTGTCAGGGTCTGGTCTCGTTCATTAAATCCTGAATAGTGCCATGTCATGGTGGAATGGATAGAGCATCTTTTCATGGCCAGGTCAAAAGGAATAAGTTTTAGATTGTAATAGGGCCTTGCAAAATGTAGGAAATTGTCTCATTAAAGTCATTGAATAAGGCAGTTTGCATAAAATCTTGTGTTATTGAAAACTAATCCCATGAGCAATTTTGTTGTGTTTAAGTTCTCAATCCAATAGGACAATTCAAGCCCATGATATGACACCAGGTAATTGTATAGACCTATAAATAGGCTGTTTTTACCATTTGTAATTCAAGCCCATGATATGACACCAGGTAATTGTATAGACCTATTGTCGCGGATCGGGATTTTGGGGAATATAGATCGAGAGGTCCGCTTCCCAATCACACGAGCACAAAAAAAAAAACAACAATTAAACAACTTGCACTCTAAAAACTAAATAAATCAATTTGAGTAACAGACTGTAAAGTTTATATATCTAACAAATTCAAAGTTAAAATATACAATAGATAACGAATACAATAGCAACTGAAAATGCTCAACTAAGCTGAGGAGCAACTATGAAGTACTTAAGGCAATGTAATATGAAGTTATCTAAGTCACAATAAATTTACATTCAAAAGAATCCGCGCCCGAGGGCGACGGATCCTGTAAGGTTTAAAGTTCTATCTCTCTTCATACTAAAACATATTTATATAGCGTCTCTGCCAGGCGCGCTCTGGTGTAGTTCACACGTGGTCGCGGGAAATGCATGTGGTCTGGCAGTACTGGTCAACAGTCTACATGTGTAGGTGGCTGTAAATTCAGCATGGAATTAAAATCTTTAGCTCACCATTCGGCCCTCACAATGTGAGGGCTGTTGATATTAGCGCTGTGGGTTTAATGCTCAAACAAGTAGGCTTGGGCTCAGGAACGTAGATTTCTGACAAAGCTCCATCACTGTACATATCAGCTCAATCGCTGCGTCTCTATGACTTCTCATCTGGCTGAGAGCTCGCCGTCCACCTCGTAAATGGATTGTCTACATGTGGCATCTATCTAAGCTCTGCACGGGTTTAAATACTAAAGCTATGTCTCGACCTTCCGTCCAGATTCATACATTTGATTGGTGCAACCACCTCTAGCTCAGCTGCCGAACCGAGTTATTTTAAGTAACAGCCCTACGCAACGACCTTGCGTCGACATCAAAGGTCGAATCACTCAAGACAATAAAATGTAATTTTATAGCAATAAATTCTTAACATGTTCAAAACCCCGAGCTTTTACTCTGGATCACGGATTTTCTGTACATCAACAGACGTCTCAATAACATTTAATTCCTACTCACCCCTTCCCTCTCTACTAAACCTAGTTCAAAACACGAGATATAAAAAGTGCTCAGTCATGCACACCTACGCTGTCCGTCTATCCTTCCCCACACCTTCTGTCTATCTTTTAGGAAAAAAAACTGTTCAAAACAAATTGTTTACGAGACCACGTTATGCTGGCTCGCACAATAATTACATTTGTAAAAATTACTCACTGCTCTCTCACAAAAATTTAGTCAGTGGAAACATTTATGAATTAAATCTGTTCTTGACACCTATAAATAGGCTGTTTTTACCATTTGCACAGATAATCTGGTTTTAATTTTTGTGTTTTCTATCTTTTTCCAGGACATGATTCATATAGCTGACACAAAAGTAGCAAGAAGATATGGAGACTTCTTTATTCGACAGTTTCACAAGTTTGATGAGGTATGTGATAAATAATTTTTGTGGTCAAAATGCCGTTCATTCTATTTATTCAATGACCATTTTGAGGAAACAGTTAAGATATATAGAATGAAAATGAGAAATGCAAGTTATCTAGTTTATCCTAATTTGATTACCAATTTATTTTGTTCACATAGCTGGATCTACAACTTTGCCCACAACTTTCCCATTTTTGCTGAACTCGACGTTAAAAAAACAAACAAAAAATGCATGGTGTTTGAAAAATAAAACTTCTGAAAAAAACAACAACAACATGGCACTGTAATTGTTAATGGGACATGAAAGTGGCATTGGAGGGGGAAAAGATATTTCACTAAAGCTTGACACTTGTAAACATGCACATAGGCCAGCCAGATTCCAAAATGTCATGTGTTCAATTTTTTGTTTAAAACTATTTAAACTATGGATTTAAAAAGACGATGTTAATTATGTACTTTTCTTCCCTTTTTTTTTCTGAAGATCATGCGTTCCTTGAAAGCAACCTAGAGGACAAGTGAGATCATTGCGGTACCTGCATTGAGTGGAAAATTTTAGATTTATTACATTTGAATTTTAATTTCATTTTCAAATAACTTCTTGTGCATTCTTGGCTGGGTAAAAGGGATGTCCAATTCTTTTTTTTATGTGGTATTCTTAATCTGCATTCAAATTCAGGCAGTGCGACTGAGCTGCACTGGAAAAGTCAACAAAAACAACAGTACATAAAATAATTAGCTGTGTCAGGTTGTTGTGCATTTGTTTGAGTGTTCAGTAGATGCTCAGCAGTATTGTTTTGTTTATGAATTTAATACATGTACATTGCACTATTTTAGAATAACATTATGGAAAAGTGCATCTTCTCAATGGCTACCCATAGGCAAAATCATTGTCCGTAAAAATGAACAGAAAAGACTTTTTGGTTTGTAGCCCAGGTATTTATTGATAGAGGTATATTTTATTGAATAAACGCAGGATATGTTGATGAATTTGCAATTCTAATTGTTTCATATTTAATTTCATGGATGTCAGCATCAGTCTTTGCCTGGCAATCGGGTGATTCTTTCGCCATGAAAAGTTTGATTAATTTATGAAATGGGTCTGATAATTCAGATTTTGCATTAACTTTCTTGGCTAGCTCAGACATAAAGGACTTATTTTCCTCAATATTTTTTGCCAGTATTCTGTCACTTATCAAAAAAATGTGAGCCCTATCAGTGGGAATGTTCTGTGACATGCAGTGCTGTAATTTACTACTGGATATTTTACATGACATCATCTCTCTAAGAAGAAATCAGTAACTAATATCAGTTGTCAGGTTTATTCTGTAAAAAATGCAGAGATATTAATACTGTTGTTCATTCTGAGGTTGTCAAATTACATCAGACACATCGTATGTCAAAATTTACCAGCAAATTTTGATTTCTGTGAATGTGCAGAATTTATCATGTTTGGAGTTCTTCCTGTTTTTAATTAGCGACATCAAGTTAGAAATTATTACGATTTGAATATTAGGTAACACCAGTTGTTGCCATATTGTAACAATCTGTTCATTTTATCTCCTGTTTTGAGCAGTGATGTGTACATGGAGAATGGACTGTGTCATTAAAATTATTGTCTTGTGTCAAACTCTCAGAATATGTTGGTTTTTTTGTTTCATTTTATGTGTGTATATTTCTTGAAGGGAAGGGCCTCTTGTGGAATATAATACTCAACTTTTGAGGTTAAAGTAACAATTTGTCGTATTATAATTAGTGCATTCACACCCACAAAGCAGATCTATCTGTGCCTTTTTGGCTACTCATGTCGTGGTCCGATGGTCTGGATTATCAAAATTGTAAAGTCTGATAGATGATGACATTGCCTTATCAGCAAGCACAAAATGTCTATTGACCCCACCATGACTGGTTGAGCACAAGAAATCAGTACCAGTATGTTTTTGTTGTTATGTGGTGTGTTGGATTGGAAGATAACATAACAATATTGTAGAATAACTGGAGGGTGAGGGAGTGCTGTATAAAATTTGAAAAAAAAAACACGACCATTTACACATATGTATCTGACCTTGCCTCTGAACTGATCTATAAAAAAACCAGTTCAATGAATTGTATTGAAATCACTGCCACTTGTTCAGTGATTCATTTCAAAATCATGAAAATGTGCAGAAATTTTTTACGAACTATTAAAATGATCACGTTTTTGATGGCTGAAACATGCAGTAAAAGTAGAGGAATCTCTCGTTTGTTACATAAGCTGTGGATGGTGACAATGACCAGAACTTGACTTGCGGATGCCTGATGCTTAGTTTTATTCAATAAAAAGGAAAACGGCTGGAAATTATCATGAAGTTTATTTAGAATTCAAAATCGTTGCCTCAAATGTGCTGCTCAGCTATGGTTGTCATTTACGACAGACATGAAAAGTAAGTTTGTACACCTGTGTCAGTTATTTCTTCTTCTTTTTCTTCACACTTCCTTCTGTACCCTTATGGCGTCAAGGGAGATGTAGATGGAGAGTGGAAGGGACGCAGTGTCGGTAAGGACTTACGACGGAGACAGCAACTAATAACATGATGAAAAAATTAAAAAATTAACAGATTTCACTGCATTCAGCAGTATACAGGTAATGTCCAAACAATTGCACAATACTGATATCAATGTACTGATAAAAAATATTTCCCTAATGCTGTCAAAATGAACAGAAATGAAAAGCGGTATTCACTTTTTCTGTCAAATAAAGCAATGGTATGCCTTATCTGACTCTTGTCATTCATGGCTGCTTCAGACTTGACAGGATTTTAATGCAGTGCACCAGAGAATCAATACTGCATTTTCTGCAAGGCTGCCTGTTTGTTCAGACAACTTGTGTAAGTTTAAAAAGAAGACAGCCCCCAAAAATTCCTTAATGGTTTAATGCTAACAGTAGTGAATCTTTCTCACTTCATTTATCAATACGATAAAACATGAAGTGGACTAAGTGCTTATACTGCATGTTACTTTGGTGGTATATGTCAGGGGAGCAATCCAGACCATGGATTTATAATAAATTTCACATGTAATATAACAAATGCATAAAAAAATGCCAAACACTTTATGACGTTACAGGCAATTAAATACAACACAAATGAAAGTGGAATGGCATTTGTATGGTCTGCAGGTGAACTGCACCGGTTCAAACAATCTGAACTTGAAAGACTTGGCACTGTCAATGTAATTAATTACTGCCTTTACAAATTCATACAATACATGTACCAATTTAATATTCACAAATGATTCAAGGTTATATAATTTTATGTTCATCAATGAACAAAATGGCTTAATCTCTGGTCCTTACAAAACATGATGAGGAACATATTGCCAATGACTAAAAAATTTAATATAATGAGATGTCATTACACAACAGTTTTACAAGTTAGCTGTAAAATAATGATGAAAAATAGCACAGCTGCATTACAAAAATGATTAAAATAGCCTTTTTTCCTAAATCAGCTGTTGAATGTCAGTTAGTCTTCAATGAGCTTTGTTAGCTAGTTTATGATAAACTACCTACTTTCATACTGCAATATGGACAATTTGGGGATTCCATTCTGAGGTATACCCATGCAAAAAATCAGCAGGACATTCACATTTGAAACAGACTGTAGGGCTTCTTTGTTACCACCATCACAAACACTTTTAGATAATCTGTCTGGGGTTCCTCATACACTGGAGAATTTATTAGTTCACTTCAGATAAAACACAGTGATAATATATTAGTATACAGCAGGGAAGACCTGACTGTTGACAAATTGGTAATGGGACTATTGAAAACCTTGATATCAGGGATTAGGACCACATAAATTCACACTGAGTCAATATTCACATGATATATATTTAAATTCTTTGATTTATAATTTTGGTAAAAAAGAAAAATACATAGTAGAGTAAAAATGTGATTGTTTCTAAGTCCAATATCTAAAGTTTGATATTGGCTTGAAGAGTGACAATTTCCATGGGGTATAAGGTAATGCTTGTGCCATCCAGTCACCTCTTAGGCATCAAAGCTACAGAGCCTGAAAATAAAGAAGGACAGTGATAAGGGACAAGCTTGCACAGGTTCGGATTAGCCAATACCAATTTTCATGTTATATACTAGTACACATCCTGCAACTTCACGGGCCAAGGACAAAAATCGAATTTCTACTCACCCTTCATTCTTGTCCTTGTTGTGATTGGTGCTGTTTTCTCACTCTCCCCCAATCTCTCCTTTTCTATCTGCCTTACCCCGCTGACTTAGTTTTCATGCTGAAAGCATGTCTAATACAGTCTCCTGTGCATTGGACTTATCGGAGGGAGCTAAAGAAAATTCACCGTATTTTATTGTCATAACAACATTTCTAAAAGATTGCTTGAAAATTCAATGAACACAATAAAGCAATAAGTTAAATTATTTGACATCATAGAAAATTAATTTCATAATTTTTGAAACTGTTAGACAGGCTGTAGCATTGAGGCAAAAAGAGTGACCAAATTGCACCACAATGAAATACTCGTCTCCCGTCACTAATTTTTTTTTGTAACAAGATGTGATAGAATGTTTGTCAATGTAAACATGTTGATCTTAAAGTTTTGAGAATCCACATAGTGCAGGCAACAATGCAACATAATAATGTAGTCTGTTTAAATAGTACACAGTTTTTTTTGGGCTGGTTATGTACTTCTAAACTGATGTAGTTCTAAGACTTCTGCTTTCCAAAATAGTTATTTATGTACACTGACAAATGATTGAAGATTTATAGACAGAAAAGTGAAACAATTCCAAAATTTTGATTCAGGCTTTTAGCAAAAGTTTGAAATCAAGTCTTCTGTAACATTCTTTGTTTACTTTTTTTGCGCAAAATACCTGTTTCCTGAGATGTACATATTATTTAACTACTATCCATATGAAATGACAAGAAGCTAATAAAGCAAGTCTCACCTTTCTTACTGCCCTCAGTTTTCCAAGACAACCTGTGAACGTCTTCGATTGGCATATTCGCTCCCAATGACAGTTCATGAATATCAGTAATGTTGAAAGAAGTGAAAATATTCTGTGGAAATGCATTTGCAAGATCTGTGTAATATTTTTTTAAAATTATGGAAATGTTATTGAAAGGGCATAATCATTTTCTTAGTAGATCTGTAAGGCGTCCATAATATTTGTTCTTTTAGGATTGATGGTGATAGTGATCAGGCTTAATAGCAGA
This sequence comes from Onchidella celtica, assembly GCA_963931925.1. Lineage (NCBI taxonomy): Eukaryota > Metazoa > Mollusca > Gastropoda > Systellommatophora > Onchidiidae > Onchidella > Onchidella celtica. The sequence continues at coordinate 74,262,588 of OZ007568.1, forward strand.
TGCCACTTTCCTATGATTGTTAAGCATTCCAGAGCTGATTTAGTCATCCTCAGGCAAAATGTAAACTTACGAACCCCTTTACAGATACTGATATAGGCTTACACAAAGTCTTGGAATGCCAAGTAATGTTTTGCACCCGATGCGTTGGGCCTATCCAACATGTAAGCAGTTATGCACAGTTCATGTATACATCCATGGAACATTGAATTACAACGTGGTGAGACTCATTTTACAATCAGACTCCGTGCAAATGTAATAAGTGTAGATGTAAGCACCTGCAAAATGTATAGGGTCCATTTTTATGTACTATTTTATATTTATACAAGCATAAAAGCCGCGTTCCACGCAACCCCCAACCACTGCCCTGCCCCATCACTTTCTACCCTCTGTACCATATATTCCTGTCTTTTAACTTCACTGCTGGCAGCTGAGTAGTTTTACATCAGCCGGCATGAAGTGTTCACACCATGGGTCAGTGCTTGTGAAAAAATGGGATCGGAGGAGGGCATTCAACGACACACGGTTAGTCACGCCCAACTAACCTGTAATATAGCCTGGGATCTGGCGAGTTTCCTCCCCTAAGACGCAGCTAAGGGACTGAGTGCTGGGGTGGAGTTTGGTCGGGAGTAGGCCGGACAAAACATACGGATTAGAACCTACTTCCTTAGATCTTAAGGGGCAACTGGTACTTTAGGGTATTAGACTTAGGACCGTCCATGTCATGGGAAAAGTGCTCTCGCAACCACATAGACAAACGGCACACCTAGTGTAGCTAAGTAAGGTAATGTGTGCTGGAGTCCCCGTGCCACTTTTTTTTTTTCCTGAGCAAATAATCACTTCACAAATAAGTCTTTAAGTAGCGTTTCTATTTTTAATGCTCATCTGTGCTCTGTTTAACCTTTTATTTCGTGGGTTGGGGGTGGGGGATTTATCTCTTGTGAAGGCCAGGATAGTCTTAAGGTAACCACAGAAAGGCCACCTAGTAAGTCGGCGACTATAAGTCGGAGCTTCGGGTTACCACTTAGAACGCCCATGCTTCACATAAAGGCTGAATAGAATTTCGGTGCATTGCGCCCGGTAGGTTTCATTATTGTACTTTTCTTCTGCACCATGTGGAACCGTGCAGAGTGAAACCGAGCTGACCAGATGCTCGCTTTAAACATTTTTAATTTTCATGTCTTTAAAGTGATTAAAATTTTTAAAAAATTGTTCTCTTTCAAAAACAAATTCTGCCCGGTGACTTTGTTAATTCGAGGCCGCTGAATCCAAATCTTCAATCAAATTTCCTCTATCGTCCCGTCCAGATGTGGTTTGGTCAGTAGCTCACTGTAAATGAGTATGATTCATCACACCTCCCTGTTGCCCGACGGTCTTGCCCGTCGCCGTGTCACTGGTTCGGAATTAAAAACTTAATTTGCGAAGCTACCAATTGTTGCAACGAAGTATACCTTTGCCCATGCGCGAGGTTGGTATTCCTGTTCCTTCCGCGAAATGTAAACAGTGAATGGTGTGTTGAAACCAGTGATATGGGAACTACTAGATCTAGTATTCTCATATCACTGGTTGAAACCAATATTTTTTTATTGTTTTTTTGTTTTTTTTATATTTCTGTGTTGTGACATCGTGAAATATGTCGCCATATCTGTTAGATCTATATGATATAGATCTAGATATCTAGATATAGATCTAGGTCTCAACACCAGAAGTTTGGGAGATATCTTCATGAAATTTTGACGGTGAATTCAAAATTGGATAGCCCAGACTGTTTTTAGATCTAATTAAGAAGTACATGATAGGGTAAAGAAGATATCCCCCAGCCATACACTTTGCATAGGTAGGGAAGACATCCCCTACCTATTAATCTTGCATAGGTAAGGAAGATATATCCCTGTGTGCAAAGTGCATAAGCAAAGAAGATATTTCTTAACTATACTATTCACTTAGCTTAGGGGGAAGGTCTTCCGCCCGTCCGCGCCAGTCAAGAAAACACACTAAAGCGGGGACTTGAGCGGGCTTATCAAAAGGCTGGGTTTCGTATTTGTAACCCTAACCCTAACCCTTACCCTAACCCCCAAAACATTGATTGCAAATTGATAATAATTAATAATAAGTGGATTTAGGTTGTTTAAGCTTATATCTTATTTATGTTTCTAAACTTTTTGTTAAGTGGCGCGGACGGTGGGAAGACCTCCCGCTTAGGGCAGGTTTCACAAAATGGGGTCCCTACATTTCCCCCTTTTATCTAAAAAATCAGAGGCAAAGCCCCCTGCTTATATTATATAGGCCCCCATCAAATTAAAGCTTAAGACCTGGGGATGATATTTTTTTGATTAGAAAGATAGATGTAGATCTACTGAAGGTCTTATTTTTGAGAAATTGTCGTTTAAAAATTACATCATTTTAATCAAGGGATGTGACTCTAAATATATTTTTGATGTTGTTGCTGTGGTGTTTTGATTTTGCATATTGATTGTTAGAAATTGACTGTAACAACAGATTAATGAATTAATGCAACAGTGACATGAACACACTTAGAAGAACAGTTAAAGACAAATTAGAGAAACACACTCTGCTTATCTTGAAAAGAAAAGACGAAATACTCAATCTGAGATTCTGCGGTAATTACTTCCCTTGGATTATCAAGGGAGACAATTTATTTTGACACCGTGTTCACTAGATTTAGGTGCGTTACATTCCCGTGCATGACCATGGCGCGCGTGTCTGACCGATGCACAATTATTCCTACAGAAATAAAATCCTACCATAGAAATAGACTTATTTTCACTTCGAAATCCAAACCTTGGTCCTCACGAATGTTTACCGCTACTCCGATGTGCGCCCGGTCACAATGACGGCGCGTGAGACAATCACAATGAAGTTTCACGGTCTCTCGCCGTAACAGTCGGCAGCCCGATCTTGCGAACAGGAGATTTGTTTGTTTTTTTTTTCTTTTTAACAAATCTTTTTTTTACTGCTGAGTGCAATGACTCCCGAATGAGAAAAATATCATTGGCGCTTCGTTTTGTATAAAAAATATTGATTTTTTTCGCAGACTCATCACCCCGTATAAAGATGTAAAAATCAGCGCTTATCCTTGTTACAACCCATTGGAGACAGCAAACCTAACCTACCTCTGTCAAAATATGGCAAAAAGAAAAAGCTGTAAGAAGAAAGGCGATCCCATAGATTTTCTTTTGTTCTTGTATGCTACTTTAGTTTATGTTCATGTATGAGGGGACAATGAATTTGATAGGCTTTAATTCTGAGCCCGTGGAAGAAGAATTATAATTACATAATATTGTTAAATGAGCATGGCACACATGAAAAGTCCAGATTGGATTTATTGGGAGAGGAGCAAGGGGAGCTAGCTGTTTCCTGCCTACTTAGGAAAAACATACTAAAGCACACCTACACGAAGTTATCGGCATTTAATTTGTTGAGGCAGTTATAGGTCAAGCATTCTGGGGAATTTCCCAGCCAGTATCCTACGTCAATCCGACATAGATTTGTGTAAGATATCCCCATAGAGTAGGTAGGATTACCGAACGGGTGGGTTCCCTATACATCAAACAGACATCGGCCAAGGCTGTAAACAGCGGATCTACGAGAGAACGATGCCATTGCTTTGTGCAAACATCCTGTACAGAGGATTACCTTAGGCAGTTAGGGTTGCTGGCTGGAGTGATGAAACTTCGACTACGCAGTAGTTCCACAAACGAACCTTTCACATTTCAGTTCATTCTCCACAAATTACACGAGAGAGGAGTTCAAACCAAAATTTTGAAATGATCTCAACCTAATATTTGCTTCTTGCCAGTGCAGTATTATCCACACAGATTTTTTTTTCTTTGTTTTTCAGTTTTGGTGGATAAAGAAATCAATTGATTCCCCCCCCCCCTCTTCAATCAGTTAGTCAGTAAGATGGCTCGATTCGGAGTAACACATGATGTTCCCTACGGGAATGATGCACCAGGTCATGTGGACTTTAGCGTTATGAACTAAGTAACTTGCCTCCCGAGTTGGTATGGGGGGTTCAAATCTCCGTAAGATCTGACCTTTTTTTTTTTTTGTTACTTTTTTCTACTTTTTTCCTCATTGTTCATCATTGCTTTGCTCCAGAGTATGAAATTGTGGCTAGACCTAGGATTTTTTTTTTTGGGGTAAAATTTTATTTAGATGTATTAGCCAATTTGGTCGGGTGGTGTGAAATCACAGAGAAAGTCAGACAGAGCCAATAAAAATGAACTAAACTTCCATGGAAACAAAACAAGTATTAAGTAATGAAACAAAACATGACAAATAGCTGTTCAAGCAGAAGACCCCCAAAATATATTTTCAGTAGGCTAAACACAGAATAGATCCAGGTTATCGTAGAGAGAGATGAGCTGTTCAGTTGACACTGACTAAAGGAGTAAAAGAAATCATTTACATGCTTAAAATTTGATTTACATTTTTATTTCTAACTAGATGAAGTTCCCGGCATTATCCGAGATAAATCTGTGAACCCACTCTCTCTCTCTCTTTGGTCTACAAAGCAATTCTCATATTATTCTAGTCTTACTACAGATTTCATGCACACCAGAGCGCACTCATTTCTTATAGGGAAATTGAGCGCACGGAAGTGAACGTATAGTAATATCACTTTTCCGGTGTGATGGGCTTACTACCGGGAGCCAAAACAAAGATCATTGTATTTTACTTTTTTGCGACTTTTAATTTAAAAATACTTGAAACTTGAATAAGCATAATCGATTGATACAAAAGCGATTGGACTGAATTAGTTGACACTTAAGAAAATTAATTGTATAATTTTTGAAACTGTCATTTAGGCTGTAGCGTCGAGCAAAAAAAGAGCCAAGATTGCACCACAATGAATTACTCCCACCACTATTTTTTTATATAATGAGATTAGCAAGTTCTGTCCCGTTCAATGAACAGGAATAAATAAAACGAACAGGAATACATGCAATGTAATCTGGAGCACACTAGTAACATGGATCCGTTTCCCCATGACATCAATTTTGCAAAATCCTTAGGAAAAAAAAATTATTCCTAATAATGAGCAGTATTAAATCCAGATTTAAAAAACAACAACAACAAAAAAAAAAGCTCCGGCATGGGATTGAACCCAAGACAAATTGTACCCCATGGTCTCTGACCGATAACTGCAGATGCTAGTCACGATAGGCTTGAGGAACTCTTCCACAGTAGATATCACAAAAACAAAAAAACCCCATCTGCCAATAAGATCGGGAATCTTTGACACAGACGTGTGCGAATCAGCACCTCGAAAGAAAAAATTAATAACAGTACAAGTGTAGAGATCTAGATGTAGTTTTATTCTTATAGTGTTATTATATTTTCAACAAATTTCAAGACTAATTACTGTGTTAAATGTTTTTCCTTTATTTAATGTCAGAGTGTTGAAGATGCCACTAGATCTGAATGAAAATGATGTCAAAGTGGATTTTGGAAAGTGGTTTGAATTGAAAAAGGAGATGCAGAAGGTATTTAGATCTCAGTATCAAGTTTTGAGCATTCCTGTCCTTCCTGTCACAGGTAAGTGTTGAACTGGCATGTGATTTTTATGGAGTGATTCTGATAGATATGATTTTAGTTCTTTTCATTTAACACAAGTGGAGAGGCTAATGGGTGTCAATTTTTTTTTATCTCATGATTTCTTTGTTTTCTGTTACAAACTTTGGGAAATTATGCAAATAATGGTCAGATCTGCATGAATTCATAAAAGAAAAAAACAACAACAGTAGACAGGACATGAAAGTGAGCTTACTTACTGAATGAGGTATTTTGATATTTGTCAAATGTAGATTCCATAAAGTTCAGACCCATATTACAGTAGTCTCCGTCTAAGAACCCGGTCAACGGGAGACAGAAAAAGCATGGGGTCCATTGATACCTGTAATACCTGTGTGATAACCACAGTCAGCCCTCAGTACATGTACATGTGCCATGCAAACCAAGCACGTGGTCAATTACGCATAAAATTCTGCCCCTCGAGTCAGACAACAATAGATGTTAGGTAATGACTCTGCTAATTTAGTCTAGCAGTGGACTGCTTGCACACGAAAGACGTAACTGGGCTCCATCCTTTGTATCGTTCGCCTCCCCCTACCTTCCCTCCACCTGTTCTCTTTCACTGTACTGTGTGGCTTTGTTCTATTCCGTCTACTTGAAAGAGAATTTTGTGTTTAATATGGATATTTTATGTAAAAGTGTCCTTGTGTCACGGTCAAATGCCGGGTTCTTAGGCGGATTTTTCGTTTCAGAGCGGGTTCTTACGCATGTAAATTACAGTGAAAAAATTCCGTTTCGTGGCAACAGCGGGTTCTAAGGCGGATCGGGTTCTAAGGCGGCGAGTTCTTAGACGGAGACTACTGTATATAAATTAGGGTTTTAGAGCAGGTGTTCCTCATTTGCCGAATGATAACTTTAGAGGCTCAGGCCTACTCTGCAAGTAAAGTTAACATGAGTAAGTGCACATAGATTTATTTATAATACAGAAGAAGTCAGTTTTATAACCTGCAACTGTTTCAAATGAAACAGTATGGGATAGAATTATTTACTCGATGCGAGACATACAGTGCAACACGCTTAAACCAAAAATTTTCGGGACCGGACATATTACTTTGGTTTAAACATGTTTTGGTTTATCCAAACTGGGTATGATGGAAGTTGTCAGAAAAGGGGAACAAACTCTGTAAGGTCAAATTTCACTGATAAAATAATGAGTTACTTCCGGGCGTGTGGCAATGTAACTAACCACGTGGGCCATCTGAAATACACGTGCCGTAACATCACGCTCGCCTCGTCAGTACACTGCTCGCCATTTGCGACACATGCATAATTTAGATTCCACAGAAAATGCGCACTTGCTTCACTGGTGCAATTCCACCGTCCCCTACCCCTTTCTGTCTTCGACACCTGTTGGTGGCCTCAGGCCTGACAATGAGAGAACGGCATATCGGTACACACTTAATACCGATAAGCCGTTCTCTCATCGTCACTAAGCATGCTTGATGTCACTGGCTTCCACTAAAATCAAGGTCATTTTTTTCGGTTCAGCCGTGTTCCCATGAATGTTGACTTTGGTTTATCACCAGTCCATTAACAAAGAGTAAAAGAAAAAAAAACAGGGATTAATTTTTCTTTTGGTTCAGCCATGTTTTCGGTTTAGCTGTTTTTGGTTTTTAAAAGTGTGTTCACTATAGTAATTTGAGTAGGTTTTATTTTCAAGCTAAATCTGTGTTACTCAACTTGACATTACTGAGCTTGAAAAACCAAAAAGTGAAATAAATACTGACCTAAGAAATAAAGTATAATTTATATCTTGCTTGAAATAAAGAATAAGGGCATACTCATAAATTTTATTATAAAAGGAATGTTCTTAGATTATTTCATTGTTGGTGCAACTGCAAGTTTTCTTAAATGTCAACTAATCTAATCCAGTCTCCTTTTTATTGACCAGTTGTGTTTATCAAGTTTCGGGCAATCTTTGAAAAATACTCAACATGAATTATAACATGATGTATTATATGAAATGAAAATATGTATGTGTATTACATTCACATCATTTCAGGTTACTACAATACCAGGCTCTGTTTATGAGGTAACATGAAATAAATCAGCAGTTAAGAAAACAAACCTTTCTCAATTTGAACTAATCAGCTATTCCTATTTTGCTCCCACAGGATCATGATGGAATGCATTTCCTTTTGGACCTCTACCGAACTATGGGCACATCCATCATTATTTCATTAGTGCAGTGGCAGATGAATGAGATGACCCACACATAAGCAAGCCCTTGGTCAAAGGCAAATCCTTTTTTACGAGTGGACATGTCGGAGATGTGGAGGACAGTATGGAGAAGATTTGTACTATTTAAAAGTGTGTTATCATTTGAGGACTTATTCAATGTTATGGTAATTGCTTGTCGGAAAAAAGTATGCATTTGATCATTCAGCAACCTCAAAGTACAGTGGTCACCACCTAACAGCACGGTACCCGGGAGACAGTGTTTAGTGTGCTGGTAGGCGAACGTGCTGTTAGGCGTATAGGGGAGGGAACCATGCAGGCATGTGCACTGTGTAATTAACATGCTTACATGCTTCATAAGTGTCCCTAAACTCATCAATGTAGACTGAGGCCATATGCCTTACGGTAAATTAAGGCCTAATCTTGACAAAATTTGAAAGAATCCGACCAATCGAATGCAAAAGCCGATCAGATGCAAAAATCAATCAAGTGCGACGAGTGTTTTCTCTGTTCTTTCCTGTCCGCCCACTCAAACCTTTGCAATTGATTAGGGCGGTCACAAACCTTCTGTTGTACCCACCCCCCACCCATACAGTCAGTTTGACCTACATACACAACTGATCAAAGCAGCGCCGCCACCATGTGTCCATTGTAAAAAGCATATGTCTGTCTGGCAAGAGATTATGGCGGTCCCATACCCTCTGTTGACTCCAACCCCACCCTCACATGCCAGCTTGATCTACCTATACGTATCTGATTAAAGTAGCGGCGCCTTCACAGTTTCATTGCAAATAGCGCCCGCCTGTCTGGTGGTCAAGTACATGTAATACACTTCGTTTGTAAAAAAATTTTCATCTCACTGATATGAAAAAAGCGTGCTCTTAGGCGATTGGTACTTAAATGAGCGTGCTCTTAGAGGGGACCTTTTATATAGAAAAAATTATGGTTTTTTTTCTAGAGCGTGCTATTAGAAGGATTGTGCTTGTAGCCGGCATGCCGTTAGGTGGTGACCACTGTACTTCATATTATAATGGAACTAAGGGTGAAAGCTCTGCCCTCAAAGGCTCTTTTTGGGAAAGCTCCAAAACCCTAGAAGCATTCTCATCGCCTATAACTCCACTTATTGTGATGTAAGGGGATAATATAAAAATTCTGCAAATTCTGGGTAATTTGTTCATTTTGCATAATTCACAACAAATACTTACGGCTCCATGCTTTTAGAACACGGACAGGCTATTATGGTCTATTTTTAGTACCGTGACGTAGTTTCCCTCATCGTTCTTTCGCTGAAGGAAGTAAATTGTGGATTAAGGAAAACATGGATCGCCTGTAAACTTTAGCGAAAAAGGGTAAACAAACACCAGAGTTGGCGCGGAATCTGAGTCAATACTGATTCTGTCATTATATTTCTTTGTCTGTGAAAGGAATATTACTTTGTGTCCTAGATCTAGGTCATTCTAAGTAATACAGATATTTCTCCCGGGTAACTCAGCTAGTGTAAAATAATGGAGGTTGGGCCGAAAGTCAGTGGAGGGAGAAAGCAGTGTTTTGGTAAGTGTAGTTAGTACAAGTACCTGGTATGACGTGGGCAAGAGATTTGATTTCCAGCTTATATAGAATACAGTAGACCTCAAGTATAACGGCCTCGGATTGAACGGGACCTTGGTTCATCATCATCATTGCCTTTCTCACCCTGGATCAGGGTATAGGCCACCAACAAACACTTTCCATCCCTCTCTATCATGGGCCAGCCTCTTTACATTATTCCAAGTCTTTCCGCTTCGTTGCACATCATTTTCTCTGGCTCTTCTCCACGTTCCGCGCGGCCTTCCTCTTGATCTTTTGCCCTGGGGATTCCAATCCAATACCTTCTTCGTGATGCTGTTTCCTGGCCTCCTGAGAGTGTGGCCGATCCATCTCCATCGCCTCCTACCAATTTCCTCTCTGACTGGGCTCTGTCTTGTTCTTTTCCATACAATTTCATTGCTGACCTTGTCTGTCCATCTGATCTTAAGTAGCTTCCTCAAACATCTGTTGATGAAAACTTGGATTCTCTTTATGCAGGCCTGAGACGCATTCCAAGTCTCACATCCATACAACAGGACTGACTTCACGTTCGAGTTGGATATTCTCAGCTTTGTTTTTAGAGATATATCCTTGGTTCTCCAAATCTTGCTTAAGGACGTGAAAGCTGCCTGTGCCTTTCCAATTCGTGCTTTGACTTCTGCCTCTGTTCCTCCCTTATTGTCAATGATACTACCAAGATAGCAGAAGGACTCTACATCTTCCAGTGGTTGATCTCCTACTCTGACTTGTGCGCTTGGGGGTGCAACAATTTTTAGGACCTTCGACTTCGCAGGATGTATCCTCAATCCAATAGATTCTGAAATTTTGTTTAGAGCTGTAGTCTTTGCTTGCATCTGGTCGTGTGTGTGCGACAATAGTGCCAAGTCATCTGCAAAATCTAGATCGTCCAGCTGTGTCCATGGGGTCCATTGTATGCCATTTCTTCCTCCACTGGTGGTTTCTTTCATAAGCCAATCAATCACCAGGACAAACAGAAATGGGGACAGCAAACAACCCTGCCTAACACCAGTCTTGATATCAAAGCTGTCAGTAAGCTCGCCATCGTGTACGACTCTGCAACTTGTCCCCTCGTACATGCTCTTGATAAGGTTCACCATCTTCTCTGGGATTCCATAATGTCTCAATATTCTCCACAGTGTTTCTCTATTGATGCTATCAAAGGCCTTCTCGTAGTCAAGGAAGTTCACTATCAGTTGGGAGTTCCACTCTAGCGACTGCTCTACTATGATTCTCAGCGTGGCGATCTGGTCGGTGGTTGATCGATTACTCCTGAAACCAGCTTGCTCCTCCCGAAGTTTTGGGTCTGTTGCATTCTGTATTCGCTTGAGAATAATCCGATTGAAAACCTTTCCTGGGATGGAGAGAAGTGTGATTCCTCTGTAGTTACTACAATTGCTGAGGTCCCCTTTTTTTGGAAGCTTCACGAGGTGTCCTTCCTTCCAGTCCTTTGGAAACTTGCCTCCGATCCAAATCCTCGAGAATAGTGAGTGCAGACCCTCTGCAGCCCCAGCAGCATCTGCCTTCAGCGCCTCTGGTGGGATCTGATCTGGTCCAGCTGCCTTGCCTCGATTTAACTGCTTTATGGCATCATTAATCTCTGCTTGAGTCGGAGGGGCGCAACTGATCGGTAAATCATTTCTTGCGGGTAGAATGTCGGGTGGGTTGCTTGGTGGAGGTCTGTTCAAGAGGCTGTTAAAATGTTCTATCCATCTTTTTGCCTGAGCTTCCTTTCCAAAAATAGCCTTCCTGTTGTAATCCTTGACAGGAACTTCAGGTTTTCCATATTTTCCAGCAAGTCTTTGTAGTCTGGTAGAGGATCCTCATGTGTCCTCCTGTTGCTGCCTTCTCTGCTTTCTCTGCTAACATTCCTATGAACTCCTCTTTGTCTTTTTTAATTGATTTTTTGACCTCTTTAGCTGATGCTCGGTACTCTTCCTGGTTACCAACTCTTGAGCTTCTTGTACGACTTGCATTTACCTGTTCTTTTAGGTCTCTTCTTATCCTTATCAAAGTCCAGTGATTTTTGACTGATCCATTCCTTGTGTTCCACTTTCTTTTCCCCAAGAACATCCTGACATGTCGATGTAAATACTCCTTTTACCTTAGCCCAGTGAGTCTCCAAATCTACTGTCTCTTCGAGGTCAACAAGGGGTTTGAATCTATTCCTCAGTGTCAGCTGGAACTCTTCCTTCTTGTCTCCATCCAGAAGGCTCACTTGAAACTTTCTCCTCTTTGTTCCTGCTCTGGTACCTTGTTTCTTGAGGCGGAGTTTGAGTCTTGCCAGCAGCATGTGATGGTCAGATCCAACATCAGCTCCTCTCTGCACTATGACATCCTCCAGTGAGCGTCTGAATCGTCGGGTGATGCAAAAGTGGTCAATCTGGTTTTCAGTTACTCCATCCGGTGAAATCCAAGTGGCCTTATGGATCCTCTTGTGTGGGAATACTGAACCTCCAATCACATAGCTGTTAAATGCGCAGAAACTTGCAAACCGCTCTCCATTCTCATTCATTTGTCCCAAACCATTGCACCCCATAATGTCCTCATACCCTGTATTGTCCTGTCCTATCTTGGCATTGGCGTCTCCCATTATAATGTTCACATCTTTTCTTGGCAATGTGTCAACTATTTCCCGAAGCTGGTTGTAGAAATCGTCCTTGTCCTCATCGGTTGCTTCATTTGTTGGGGCGTATATCTGCACAATGTTCATGTTGATGTTCTTGTTCTTTGTAGTAAATGATGCCAATATAATTCTCCTTCCGTAGGGTTCCCATCCCCTCAGTGACCTCTGGGCGTGCTTGCTCAAGATGATCGCTACTCCTTCTGTATGCTTTTTGTCCTCCCTTCCAGAATACAAAATCTTTTCCCCAGAATTAAGTTGTTTCAGTCCGGACTGTATCCAGCGGGTCTCGCTAACTCCAAGTATGTGCAGTCTATATCGCCTCATCTCCATTGTAACCTGGGCACTCTTTCCTGCTTCATACATGGAGCGGACATTCCACGACGCAATCCGGAGTGACTTGTTTGATGGAGGAGCAGTCAGGCCAGTGGAGTCCTTTCGGCTTTGTCCATTGTCCTTCATTGAATCTACAGGTGCAGATGCTCCCCCTTCTCCCAAGATAAAAGACTGATTTAAAGTATTTGCTTGTGTTTCTGTAACTGGTTTATTTTTGCAGGGTGGGTAGTTGGCCCACCGCCAACTGGCTCTTCTCGGGAGACCAGGACCTTTGCACCTTTAGTCGCCTCTTACGACACGCAGTATCACGTCAGATGTATTCTTTGCTGTCCCTCTTCTGCAAGAGGGCCCCGCATCTGCACGGGCGGGACCTTGGTTACAACAGTATAAATTAAAATCTCCATTTCATAAAAAAAACTTGTTTACTACGGTAGCACATAAAGCACACTCTGTTACAACGGCATTTCTCATTCTTACGGCACGGAATATACTAAGCAAAATATTGCTCTGCTGAGAAATCTATCAGGAGATGGGCAGATAGGGAATGCACGGGAGGGTGTTTTGATAGTGTTATGACCAATTGCTAATCCTTTGTGTGAACAGATGCGAGATCGTGTGGGTAGGTAGAGTGTTGGGATGGCCATGCACGGCGGAGGTGGGCGATGACTAGTCGCACTTGGTCAGTCCTTTGTATGAAAGTATGACCAATCATGTAAACAGGGCCCATGAGGTTGACACACGTGTGTGTAAACCTAAAAGTAAAAGAGTGGTCATTTTGCGCGCGCCTTGTGTGTAGATCTATGCCTGACCAAGACGGACACTGACAGTGGTCACGTGCTATGCTATCTTTTGAGCGAACGCATCAACATTCACTTTTTGAGAAAGAGAAACTGCACTTCGATATAAATTATAATGATGACAACAAAGAAAAGAAACTGAAAATTCCTTTATCTTGAAATGAAGGCAAATTTAATTGAAGAGGTGGATAGCAGTATAAAAAACAAGGCTTAAATCTGTAGGGCAGTGCTTTGGGGGCAAGCCCTGTGTATAGTATAAATTTATACGAGTGCTTTCCCTCTGGCCTTGCCTATAACGGCACCTCGCTTAGAACAGCAGTTTTGCCGTTGTATCCGAGTTCCACAGTACATACGTGTACTTTTAAAAGGGGTTTAACCAAAGCAACAGAATATCTCTCTAATTACCACATCAAATAAACACAACGACCAACAACAGAGATGGTCATTTACTCCTAGTTTTCCTTGATGAAAACCCAACTGAGAGATACACCAATGCAGTATTTCACCAAGACAAAAAAGTGCAGACCTCTTGGTAAAAGATTAAAGAATGTCTTAAACAGCATGTAATGCAGAAAAGTCTGTATGCCATAAGCCATCTATTTAGCCATGATCCTAATCGTATCTCATTACAAGTAGGCTACTTTATAAAAGTAATCCAAATGTCATATGGGCCACTCATGATTTATCCAGCATATTTTTGTAAATGCATCCTCAAGTGAACATGATCTACATGTGTTCAAAACAACCTGACTGACCCAACTGTTGAGGTTCACAGCAACACAGGAGCAAGTGGCTGGCTGTCCACCAGCTATCCTTGCATCAGGCGTTACATGGACGAGTTCACTTAACATGGGACAAAGGTTAAAATCACTGTGTGTACTATTTTTGCCCCCTTCTTCTTTATCTTAGCATTTTGAAAATGTGAATACAGTCGAGCACGCAAAACTCGAACACACCTACGTCGAAATCATGGATCCCACAAACAAAGATCTAGGTCCTGAATTTATTTCTCAATATTTTTTGTAGCTATTTCACTAAACCTCGAACTGTGACACGGATTCGTCAAACCAGTTTTCCTGCTGCGAGTGTGATCCAACTAACCTAGAAGTAGAAAAGAAAAAAAACGAATGCCAGAAACTTCATTCGATTAGCCGTGGCATAGCCTAGTGGTGGCAGGACAGTGCATATAGTCACCCCTTCCCCCGATAAAAACGGCGACTAAAATACCTGAGACGGCATATTCAGACAGGAAATAACCCTCATTTTTTTTTTTTTGGTTTGTCCTGCTCATGCCTCAATAGAAAAAAAAGAGAGAAGCACTGCTGTATGACGGGAGTAAAGCGGAACAAAGAAAAATGGTGATTTGTGTCCACCCTTTATTTTAACACTGTTAGGCTTGACTTGGAAACGGTCCTTACTGAAGCACTTCCAGAAGAGAAAAAAAGCGTTCAGGCACAAGGTCGCATGCCGCTGTCGCCACGTGGGTCAGTTTAATACTTGCTTCTCTTTCAGCTGACCACGGAAAAGGAGGCGGGGAGTTAAGGGAGGTCAGCTGTATTATTTTCCTTGAATATACAATTTACACAAATAATAATTCCTGATTAATGCTTCACATATTCCTCAAAATTCAGCAAACTCGAAATGGTTGTAGCCACCTCAAAGAATTCGAGTTTCCCGTGCTGGACTGTAGCCTACGTTATTTTTCTTGTTTTGAGTAAAGCATTAATTTTTGTTCCAACTGGCAGGGTTCCCGCGCACCCCTGGAATCTAAACCTTTTAGTAAAAGTCCTGGAAAACCCCTGAAAATTGAGGATTAGCCCTGGAGAAACCCTGCAATTCTGTTGGGGTTTAAATAGCCTTGCAAATTCCTTTAAAGTTGAGTTTCAGTGAAAAAATTTGAGACGCAAAATTTCCGATCGCGCAGTCGATAATTGGTAGGCCTACTTTGATACACAATGGCCAGTATCACTTAATCAGTTATTGTGTGATAGTAGCTGGGCTTCAGCGAAGTAGTGGTGGGGAATACCCGCAGAACTACAGGTATGACCATTCGTGCGTGACTTGCCTTGAAACAAAGACTGGTGCGTTAGCCACCCAGCGTCTTTCCACGTGTGGATCTTGAGCGCATCCTAAAATTTATTGAGATAGTTGAATGCATACCTGACGACTACTGTAAATATTCGTGTGTAATGGGATAAATTTTATAAGGCACCAAAATAATGAAGCCAGTTTGCTTTTGGGAGTTGGGTGGGGCATTATAGCACCAGTGTAAGATTTCACAAATTTTAATCTGCTGGCATTGCCGATCTCTGCAGCTCATGCGCGGTCATCGCCCTGTGTTATTCATTCCACGGGCCAATCAAGCGAAGATAAATCTGGTGTGGTGTTATGGCAAACTATGTGTTTTTTTTTTTTTAATTTTTATTTTATTTGTCGCTCTCTTTCATTCTTATATTCTTATTAATTTGTGATTCCCTAACCAATTGGCCAACTTATACCACTGATTCTCCTCAGGTCAGGCATTGTGTGTGAGTGTATGTTTGTGTGTGTGCGCGCAAAGGATAGGGAGAAACGGTGAACGGGTTACACGTGTGGACGAATGCGCTTTGCACTCACCCCTTCCCCCTCCTCCTCCCCCCTTTTTTTTTAAACAACGCAATACGCATTGAATTGTTTTTGCGGAAAGGGGAGTGTCGGTGGTGGCCATCGGCATGTTCACAAAGATGTCAAACTGCTCACTCAGTCAGTGAAGGTCGATTAAAATTGTTGCGCCCAAATTTTATGCTAAGCTGGGCTTGGCTGATACGATTGTCGTTAATGCTAATACTGTAGTAGGAGAGGGAAGAAGGGATGGACTTGGGCATCTATGGGAAGCGCTAGCGGCGGTGTGAAAAACTTCGGTTTATAATA
The DNA here is from genome assembly GCA_963931925.1 of Onchidella celtica. Taxonomy (NCBI): domain Eukaryota; kingdom Metazoa; phylum Mollusca; class Gastropoda; order Systellommatophora; family Onchidiidae; genus Onchidella; species Onchidella celtica. Next base: position 74,278,611 of record OZ007568.1, read on the forward strand.
TTATCGGCCAATATCTAGCATTAATCAATCAGGATCAACCTATTCCTGGATCTAGATCTAGTTGTTTTCGAGGATAGTTGTGAAACAAAGGCTAGTGCCTTGGTCATTCTGGCTCAGTGTTCTTCCACATGGGCTTTTTTTTGTTGTTGTTGTTGTTCTATTTACAGGAAAGGTCGAATGTTTTGTATCTGATGAGTAGATCTAGGTGGTTTTCGCTGTGGATCTGGCAGTTTTGAAAGCAGTAGGATTAAATATTAATGTCAATTAACTTGATATAAAGAACATTTGAAAAAGTACCTGTCAGAACTGAATTGCATATAAACAAGTCTTGTAATAGTAATATTATATTGACTAATTAGCATTTGTGCAAGGAACTTTAAAGAAACATCTGGCTCTATAATGTTAATAGCCTTGGTGCATGGAACTTTGAATCTGTCAGGAGGATTGAAATGCATTTATAATGTTAACAGACATGACTAAGACACCTTTATTAGAGCATGTCAGGCAACTGGACTTGAGATAATTGAACTTTTCAATGTGGATTTACTATGCTTGAATTCAGATACACAAACAGACAGTTTCTTTAAGTGCTGCATATTTATATACATGTATTGCTTGCCACGTTTGTTGGTCACAGGTCCCTAATATTTGTTGTTGTTGTGAGTCTTTAGAATAATTAATTTGTGTGAACCCTATTAAAAACATTGGTAAAGCATTGTGAAATGGACAGAAATCTGAACAGAAGTGAAGAAATAAGTAAATTTTCTCAAATTTTGATGCACATGAGTACCCCTGGAATTTAACATTTTAGCCCTGGAAAACCCCTGGAAAGCCCCTGGAAAAAAATTCTTAAAGAGGTGCAGGAACCCTGAATTGACTCTTTTCGTTAACTGCTGTTAAATGAGCTTACCATTATATTATATGCTTCATTCAACTACCAAAAGAAACAAAAATGTTATTTATGTGCTTTTGATGATAGCCCTGATCAAATGGATTTTTTTCTTCAGCAAAATGAGATAAATCCATCGACATTTCTTTAGAAAATTTGTCAAACAGCTACAGCTGCCCCTAAATTTTTATATCATAGATTAGACAGTCTTACTACAGATTCCATGCGCTCCAGAGCGCTATGCACTCATTTCTGATACGGAAATTGTGGGCACGGAAGTGAACATGTAGTAACATCGTTTCTGGTGCGATACTCTTACTACAGGGAGCCAAAACAAAGATCATTGTAGTTTACATTTTTATAACTTTTATTTAAAAATACCTGAAACTTTATTCAACACAATCGGACAATACAAAAGCGATTGGACTGGATTAGTTGACACTTAAGAAAATTAATTATATATTTTTTGAAACTATCATTTAGGCTGTAGTGTTGAGCAGAAAAAGAGTCAAAATTCCACCACAATGAATTACTCCCACCACTATTTTTTTTTATAACTAGATGAGTGAATTGGTAAATCTAAATCTAGGTTCTATTCAAGCTGAATTCTGCTAAATCTGCTGTATGTACAGTCTAGATTATAAGTCTAGATCAACGTCTAGAAATATCTGCGAGATCCTGTAGTAGACCTCATAGACTGAGTGGAATCTAGCTTCTACCTAGACTCTAGATCTAGATTGTGTCTTCTATCTTGATGTATTTTCTAGTGTATAATCTTGTTATAATTCATTATTTTAGATGTAGATGTAGATTGTGATAAGTGAGGGGATTCCCCTTTGGATTTGTTAGATTATTCTAAAAAAGCAGTGTGATGTTTATCGCTTTATGCAAAAAGAATGTTGTTACAAGTACATACATCCCCAAAGTTTTTTGCGCTAGGGATATGTATTTTAAAGCCTTTTGTGACTCCAGAGCTAGAGAGCTCCTCCCAAAATACATCTAATAACAGCCTGAATTAATTATTCTTTCAGATTTTCTTCTTTTTTTTCCTCCTGTTTTTTGGTTGAATGGGCAAGGTTAGGGATTTGATAAGATTTGAGAATAAGGACAGAGCAGGGGATAGATATCGTAAAACGCTTGGGGTGCATACGTATATAAACAACAGCTTGCAATGATTTCGTGGATTTTTACCTTTGGATATATACATATATGTATTGCTTTTTGTGGATTTTTAAAAACATCATGTCATGTAACACACATCGAGATATCATCTGATGCACTTCTTTGATTTTGTACAAATGGCACTTACACTACAGCGTTTTGCGGTCGAGGCCTTCATTTGAATACATGTATTTGTGAGTGTGCATGAGAAAACCCACAATAAGTCGGCAACATGACATTTTGAGTTCTGTACATATAATAAAATACAAGACATTTTTGATAAATTGAAGTCAGTGACCCCCCTAAAACAAGATTTTAAGAAAACGGCATTTAATCCTATAAGTGGCAATAGCTAATTGACCAAGTAATATTGGAGTGATTGCTGTTAGGAGACCGTAGTCTAATAACTAAGCCGTTATAGAGATCATAGTGAGTAGTATTCACTGCTCATCTACAGTTTACCCTGTAACATGCAACGGTCCCCTAGAAACAGCCAAGTCAGAAGTTTTTGGATCTTGTTATTAGACCGTAGTCTAATTACAAAGTCGTTACAGAGATCATAGTGAGTAGTGTTCACTGCTCATCTACAGTTTACCCTGTAACATGCCATGGTCCCCTAAACAACAGACAAGTTGGAATTTTGTGTCGGACCCATATTTTCACCTCAAAGCCGTTTTTCTCAAAATCAGATCTGCTGACTTATTGTGGGTTTTCTCATGCACACTCACATTTTGCGGGTATAGAGCAAAATTGTTGTATCTCTAGTGATATGAATAATGGGAACTTACTCGGAAATACCACAATATTGGTCTCAATGATCTCATTTTTAAGGATACAACAATACTGCTTCTCTGTAACTTGGAACTGGTTAAAGATGGCGGAATAATGAAAAAATTGCAAGAAGCAGTTTGTCATTGCAGTTATTGCCATTATGAACCCCAATCATATCACTGGAGATAGAACAATTTTGCTCTATACCAGCGATTTGAACAGATGTATTTTTCTCTTCGTCATAAGATGTAAACATCATTTGTTTTCTGTATAGGTACTAATCCTAAGTGATTGCGCGAGGAAGAATGTTTCTTTTAAAGAGTAAATATGTATTTTTATGATAACAGCTGAGTGGAATTCAGCACCACCTGTCACTTGATGTAAGAATAAAATTTGTTTTTCAGAAATGCTGAACAATTTTCTCTTTTGTATTCATTTCCTGAGTTGTGTGTCCATGCAACTAACTGCATGTTCCAAGTGGTACAGACAGTGTACATTTTCATAATTATTACATATAATGTGTGAAGAGAAATGGGGAGAGTGAGAAACAGAATAGTGAAACATCATCACTGAACACTAACAGTATGGCAATGACTGTTGACTTTCTGTTGCGAAAGCTCATGTTTAGACTTAGATCTATTAATATATACATGTATTAATAACACAAAAAGAGTGCAGAAACACAGGGGACTGGGAAGCTTTAAGAAAAAAGAAGAGAAAAAGTTGAGTATGATGCAGTATGCAACGCCCTGCATTAGACACACCCAGCTTTAGAAATATTCAAATAACTAATAACAACAACAACAAAAAAAAACTAGGTGTACCAGTATACAATGAGTTCCAAAAAGAATTAAAATGGAAAAATGTACGTGTATGATCTCTCGGATTTTAAGTCTTTCACCAATTAGAAAGAAACAAACAAAATTATAATGGATAATTCACTGATTGCTGTGGTGTTTTATATTTTGAAAATATTCCACTTTCTTAAATTTGAAAGCTAGCTTTTTTTTGTGTGTGATTAAACGTTGCTTACAGTGAGTGACACTGCATTGTCATTTGGCATTTCTATGCTGGTTTTTGCTTTTGTTTGATGGCAGTTCTTTCTTGGATAACTGAAGCCTTCCTGCTCCTGGAAAACTTTCCTGCCTAGAAATGAAGACGACATAGCATTTTTTGACGTTGCAGGATTGTAAAACAACGTGAAACTACAATACGGTAATTAGACTGAGTGTAACTCGCTGCCCGAAGCCTTGGAAATCACTTGTCAAAACTAGCCCTTCCACGGGCTCTTGAGCGTGCCCTGGCTTTCTCCAGTTCTTTAGCTTTAAAAAAAATACATCTTTTGCATGCAGCTGTCTTTGTGTCGTGAATCGCTCAAACAAATCCATAGTAGTAGTGCTTTACCATAATGCTTATGACGACATGGACTACTTTTAGTCAATGGAAATTCGATTCTCATTGATAAAGGGGGAATATTCAGAGTAACAGCTACATGTACTTTTTTTAAAATCGATTGTCTCCCTTTGGAATGTCCAGTTCACAGACAGTGATTGTGTGTGTGTGTGTGTGTGTGTGTGGGGGGGGGGGGTGGGGGGAGGACCGGCCGCCGTCGGACCGAATTTGGGGAACTGAACTGGCTCGGTATCCTGTGTCTCGGGTATCGGTATGAAAAATCAACTGAAAAACAATTTGTTCATGTCAAATACTGTAACACTGTTCTATTATGGTGCACACTATTAGTATTATTCAGACATTTGTCTTTCTAAGTTTTGCCTTCATTCAGTGCTTTTCTTTTTCCTCACGACACAGATAACATCAACAGCCAGCATACAAGATACAATAATAAGATAGTATATATAAAATACAAATCGCAGGTGTTGGGGCACAATAGCCAAATCAAAATGAACAGTCTAAATCTGTCTCTGTCTGTCTGACTGTCTCTCTCTCTCTCTCTCTATCTATCTATCTATCTCTTTCTCCCTCTAATGTGCCACAATAAAACCCAAGCTTGTAAGTCGCCTCCACTGAAGGGACATGTAGCTGACGCAGAAGATGAAAGGCAACGAAACGAAAGCAGGGGGGGGGGGGCTGTTAACAAAATCAGATGAAATATTATGGGGACCAACAGCCTTCTGCTGAGGCCCCGGAGAAACAAAGAAGTTTCCAGTGCAGAGAGAGAGAAGGAAAGAGAGATACATAGAGAGAGACACACACACAGAAGGGGAGAGAGAGAGAGAAGTGGGTTTGTTTGCGAAGTTCCACAGCACAGTGTAAGGTGAGTCACGAGAACACTGAATCGCTCACCATTAAGCACCCCCCCCTCCCTTTCTACATGCCCGGGGGAGAGAAAAGGAGAGAGTGAGAGAGGAGTGGCTTTATTTGCGAAGCTCCACAGTGCAAGGTGTGTCATGAGAAAACTGAAGCGCTCACCACAAAGCCCACCCCACCCCTCTCTCACATGTCCAAAGACATGCTCGTAATTACGTTTCACCATCTCACTTTGTTTAATGTGTTGCACAGAATCTCTGCAGTTCAGGGTCGTCTCTTTGAATGTTTTATTACTTTTAAGGGATAAATGCCCGTCCACTCTTTACGTTTCACAACTTCAGACTAAGTCAGGTGTGTTGTTCACGTGGAATTTATTCTCAGCAAAAGGGATGGGGTGTTTCAAACAATGATGGATTACCTTATCTGCAGTGTTAAATAAGATACAGTGTACAAGAACTTCGAAACCGTTCCTTACAAGGTGAAGTCCATGAGGATCTACGACTGTATTTATTGTACAAAGTGAAGAGGTAAATGTTCCATTGAGCAATCGTTTGACTGCCAGTTTGTCAATGGTAATACCGTACACGTGTAAACCGTGTAACATATAGATCTAGTTAATGCTACCGTACAATAAATAATTAGATAAATAAACAAACAGATTTAAACAGAGTGATCGTGGGAGGCGGTGGCTTGTTAATAAGTTATAGGCCTCTAATAAGTTTAAATTTGGTTACTTGATCTTTTAATTTCTTTCTTTCTCTCTCGCCGCTCTCTCTCTTTCTCTCTCTCTCTCTCTCTTTATCCGCGTCTCTTTCTCCTCTCCTCTTATCTCCCCCCGTCTCTCTGTACCTCCACTTTAAATATTTTCACACAGAATGCTGAACTGTTGACTACCGCTGATTTCATCCTCGGCCTCCCCCTCTCCCACGCATAAGCACCTCAATATTTTTTCAAGCATAATTCAGATTGTTTCGTTAGTTTTAGTTTGGATGCTACTAATAGTTTCAAAGTACAGTGAAGATAATGTTCTGAAACGAAAGTAACATAGGCATTATGTCGCACCTTCCACATGGCTGAAATTGATGGCACTAATAGCCTACTGATCGCAGGTGTTGGATTTAGAGACAAGATAGGTACTGTTGACTCTGCCTACGTATAACCTCATTATTATTATTATTATTTTAATCTGAAGCATGACCATACTAATTTTTATTGGAGTCTTTGACTATAATATACATACATTTCTCTGTTTCATACCCAGGAAGGAATAGATCTATATAATAAAAAAATATTAGATTTTGAGACAAGGTGAGCGTTACTGACGAAAATAGTTAAATGGTTATATTTTCTGTCATGGGCTGATTATACCCTTATTACGTTGACAATAATTGGCTCTTCTTCACATTTTAGATTTTTCCATCGGCCAGTTTAGGCTGACGAATGAAGAACAGAATCTCTTGTGATTGATACTTCCTTTTGTGATGGAAATTTGGCATAGAATGATGGTGGCTTGATTTAACCTCCCATAAAGTTCACCATATTTATAAATGATTAATACATTATGTAACTTGTATAACTGATAAAGGGAAGGAATCCGGGAAAACAGCCCTATTTGAAGGGGGAAAGCCATTAACTCCCTTTTATTAAACAAAAAAAATGTACCCGTTCTCTTCTGTTTTATCTTATTCTGTGACTTTTTGAAACCTAGTAAAATGTGTGTACCAGAAAAAGATTATAAATAAAAAATAGGGGCACAACAAGCACAGATCAAGCTCCTTCAGAAAACGAACCAATTCAACAATGTTGTCTTTGTCACTTCCCAGCCGGCAACCCTATGGAAGTCCCACACTTAGGAATAATGTCAAGCTCGCACATTGGAATGACATCGTTCCTAGATCCTATGTAGATCCTCTGGTTATGACATTGTGCTGACATCAGTTTGATGTAGGGAATCCAGTCCTATGGTAATCCTACTAACCTTACAGAAATCCTGTACAATGCTGCATCTGATTAACATAGGGATGCTGGCTAGGCTTAGCTCGATTTTCTGGTAGGATCCAGGTCTAATGGAAAGAGTTCTCTCACAATTCTTGGCAAACTGCCCCAATATTTCTTTTCATTTCTGGTTAAAACTAAAAGAGTAAACAATTGACTGGGTAGACTGAACATCCAGTACTCTTCCCGTTCCAATTATTTTGGTGTTGTGATGGCAGTGTAGTTGTTTAAAAAGAATGCACGGTAAATTAAAAGCCCAGATTATCGTGATGTAAGTGTAAGTGATCAAAGTATTTTGAATCATTTTATATTCTAGTTTGTAATGTGGTCAAGTAATCTTAACGCTCACCCTGCGCTTGACGGCTTAAAGCCCGCTGACCGATCAGTGACCTTACTCACGGAGAATTTTATCTGGGGTCACTGACCCGTGCCGCAATATGATGACCACACTACCGCTGTCCATGTGCTTTGGTTTGTATTTGATCGGTATGAAAACATTCGCTGCTATGCCTTATGATGCTTGATAATGAATTAACCAGCAAAACCTTAGTCTGTCAGTCTCTAACCAATGATCTGACTTATGATTCCAAACTGACAGCTGTAGTTTTTGTGAGAACGAAGCATGACAACTAGCCACGCCCTCCCATGCACTACACAAATGGTTTCATCCTGATTGACACATACTAATAAACCAATGTGGGCATTTGGGGCAAAGATCATTTCAGAGCTTGTTTCTGATTGGTTCTTAAATACAGACAACTCCAGATGGTGGTTAGCTTGTGAGAAAATGAGATAATATTGCAAATTTGGTGAGCAACAGTTGGCATGTCGAGGTTACATCTTTTGATAGTATGAGGAGAGCCTTTGAAAGCTTAGTCTTTGTGATTCCGACCAGTGGTTCACTGGTTAACATGTCCATGTCACAATGCCTTTGATTTAGAAGAGAGTCAGCGAACAATAAGACAGTGGTTATGTCTCAAAAAGGTCAGTGACCCGACGCGTGAAAATAGGGCTTGCGCATGGCGTGGTCAGCTTGACCTTGCCGACTAAACCCGACTGTGGGGAGTGAATGCTTGGGAGTCGATACAGACATTCGAAGGCCTGCGCAGGGTGAGGGTTAACTCTTTATTTAAAAAAAAATTCAATTAAATAGTATAATTTGATGCCATCTTTACCGAATATGTTCAGGCGATGTGTAGTTTTTAGAATATTTTACAACATATCCTTTGTGCGGTGTTTACTAAAATAGTTAGCTTCGTTTGCAAACTGGAACAAAGTGTAATCCAGTCTGGCTATTGCAAGAGTTCTTGCTTCGTTGGCAGCTCACCAAAGCACGTCCGTCCGCCAAAAGCATTGCTTCGTTAGCAGCACCAAAGCACGTCCGTCCGCCAAAAGCATTTTGCTTTTGGCGGACGGATGTGCTTTGGTGCTGCTAACGAAGCAAGAACTCGCAGCTAAGTAAACTGTTTCGCTTCGTTTCTGTGCATTTCCTGTTGAAGCCTATTGTTCAATTTTTTTTTTCACTTGACAAAGGCGAAAGCCGAAAATTTTGTGTATTTTCTGTCTTCTCTTTAGTTTGCTTTGTATTGTTTGGGTTTTATTTCTCACGCAGGGTTTCGCTACATACAACCTTTTCTTTTTGCCCAATTTTGACTTTGCTTAAAGCCCTGCTGCGACCCCACAGTTTTTCTGTGGTTTTTATGATATTTTGTGGTACAGACTTTATAGTGCTTACGGCCACCTAGGTGTAAACTGAAATTTAGTCGATATGCATGAACAAAAGTTACACCAACCCCTCCCTATGCATCAATTGCTGCTTACTGCTCATTACGCATGCACAGAACTTGTGTCTGCCAATCCTAGCCACTTGACACTGTGACAAATTCACTAATGCCTATGTAAAATGATGTAAACAATGTGGACGCTGCTGACTGTGACTAATAGTGCGTACACTTTGGCATTCATTGTAGTATGTTTCTGCTCTTTATTATCTCATCATTTGAAGAACACAAAGAAAGTAACTAATATTTTATCCCACGATATTGTCATTTTGTGACGTGGAAATTTTTTGTTGGTTTTCTTTAAATTATAAGTGATGAGGAAAATTCCTTTCTACCTCTCTTCCACACTTCTTGAAAACATTAAACCCACTTTGGAGACAACATCAGCGATGGATTTTGAAGTTTCATTTTCATTAGTAACAGAATGTTGCAACTTGCTAAGTAGAATTATTGCCTTCAATCAAATAAGGATAGCAGAGTTGACACAGAGCCAGAGGAATTAAGCGCTTCTCTATCTTTTCATAATCTTAAGTAGATCTCTATCAAATTTCGGATTAAGTACGTTTAGTCGATTATGCAAATTATGCAAGTTATGAACCACTTTACACGTACGTATATAGGCTTACGCAAAGTTCTGGCATTCCGAATAGTGTTTTGCACCCGATACGTTGGGCCTATCCACCATGTTACCAGTTATGTACAGTTCTTGCCTACGGCCATGGATCATTAAATTACAGCACGGCGAGACTCATTTTACAATCAGACTTTGTGCAAATGGAATAATTGTACATGTAAGCACTTACAAAATGTGTAAAGGGTCCATTTTAGTATTTTATACTTATACAAGCAAAAAGCCACACTCAGCATGACCTCCAACCACTGCCCTGCCCCATGACTTTCTACTTTCTGTACCATGTATTCCTGTCTTCTAACTTCACCGTTAGCACACTAAATAGTTTACATCAGCCGGCATGAAGTGTTCACACCATGGGTCATGTGTTCGTGAAAAAATGGGATCGGAGGAGAGCAGTCAATGACCCAAAGCAGACTTTAAAAAATTGAAAAACAAAACCAATAAAAGAATTTAAATTTCAATGCACCTTCCACAGTATTTGAAACCTACATAGTACAAAAATTTGGTTACTGTGGGTGGCCTAATAATAAAGCCCTTTGCATTTAAAGTTGGAGAATTTATGCATAACATATGTAGATTTATTTATTTTTTTGATGAATGCCAATTCATTTCGGAGACTTATCACTTTAGTTTTTTCTCTGTCCAACTGACAAATTGCTTTTATTTCTCCTTAATGATTATTGTGATTTGGTTGCTGCAAGTTTTGATTTTGTGATCACAATAAAAAATCTGTTCTCCAAGATTTTTTGTTCATTATAGGCCCATTGCGAATGTCGTCACAGAGTGTTTTTGTTTTGTACTTCCGACACCTGAAATGGCGGGTGGATCAGCTGACGAGTGTAACTTCGAGATATGTCTACTCTAAGGGGTTAAAATGCCTGCTGGTTGCATTACAGTTGACTGTTATGACAGGGGTGGAAAGGAAGGATCCAAGCGGGTCAGATTCCCTACCATCCATGTAAACAAGGGAAAGGAAGTGAAAGTATTGACTGAACGTCTCACATGTGCGTGAACACACATGTCGTTGTTTACTGTAGTGAATTTTTTTTTAGCTCGCCGCCAATTGGTTCGCGATGCCCGAAGTGCTCGCAGTACAAATCAGCTAACGAATCAAAATCAATACTACCATCGCCATAGTTATGCGTCGGTCCTTACAGATAAAATGGCCGCTATCCGCAATGGGCCTATTCTTGTTCGGTACACATTTGAAAATGTACAATTCGGAAAAAGTCCGAACGAATATGTACAAATGGCTCATGCCTTTCATTTTCTGTTATGTTTTTTTGTCTCAACAGATAATAATTTATATATTATTTCCATTTTCAAATCTCGGGGAGATAAGATTGTTAAGTGTGCTTAGCCCTTTCCTTTGGAATGGTATCTTTTTGGTATCGATTTTGGTTCCTTTAATACTGAATGATGATGTCATTCCGAAGTTATGTGGGCATTTAAAAACAAGAAAAAAAAAACTATAGGAAAAAACGTGTGATGAGGGAAATGTAAATGGAGAGAAAGAAGATGGAGAGGAGGTATTTTTCAGAAATAAGCGTTGATTTTGTTCTCATATTCAATGAAGTTATTGGCAGTCGATTAATTAGGTAGTATCGATTCCCACTTCCGGTTTGTAATAAAAACCAAGACAGTGTCAAGGGCAAAGGTAGATCATCATGTTCTTGAGTTGTTAATATTTTGGAACTGCAAAATTTTGAAGTCTGTTTATTAAGAGGTGCATATCTTTAAGGAACAATGATAAACCCACGCGTTTGAATGAAAAGAAAACGTTTTGAGTAAGGTTAATGAAGGAATAAATTTAATATATGATTTTATGCATAATGAGGTCAAACCCATAACGGCAGACAAGGTGTGGATTGTGTGTCATATAAGAAAACCCAAATTTATTTATAGTACAGAACAGCCACTTTGGGGAAACCCGGGTGGTTACTGGCTCCTGCTTCCATGTAGCGTTGAGGTCGACGGTCGACCAAGGTACTCGCACGGTTAGTCACGCCCAACTAACCTGTAATATAGCCTGGGATCTGGCGAGTTTCCTCCCCTAAGACGCTGCTGAGGGACTGAGTGCTGGGGTGGAGTTTGGTCGGGGGTAGGCCGGACAAAACATACGGATTAGAACCTACTTCCTTAGATCTTAAGGGGCAACTGGTACTTTAGGGTATTAGACTTAGGATCGTCCATGTCATGGGAAAAGTGCTCTCGCAACCACATAGTCAAACGGCACACCTAGTGTAGCTAAGTAGGGTAATGTGTGCTGGAGTCCCCGTGCCACTTTTTTTCCCCCTTTCTTAAAATGTCCTGAGTAATAATCACTTCACAAATAAGTCTGCTGTCTTGTGAGCGTTTCTATTTTTAATGCTCAAGTGGAGGTGGAGCAGAAACTCAGATGTGTTTTGTTTTAACCTTTTATTTGGCGGGGGTGGGAATGAATGGGGGGTGGGGGATTTATCTCTTGTGAAGGCCAGAGTAGTCTTACGCCATTAAACCTGTCTCTTGGAAGACAAGACATGGATATTCCAACACCCCCTAAACTCCCATTTGAGTTACACATTGGGCACAAATTTCATATTCCAAGTGCCACCGAGCTGGGTATTTACTTTGAAAACAAACTCGACGGTCGGGGGGGGGGGGGGGGGACTGCCCTCCTGCAATCCTCACCCCCCTCCCCCCCCACGGACTCTCCTAAAGTTGCGTCTTTGTAATAGCATTGTAGTGTGTCTTATGTGGAACTCCTTCCGACATTTGGACCATTCTTGGACAACCATTATACATGTAGTTAGGTGGATGATAATATAAATGCCGAGAGACACTATTAGGTAGACTGGACCCCGCCCTGAACGGAATCCATACCTTTCACACCCTCCCCCCCCCTCTCATGGGCGCTCCCATAGTCTTGTCTTTGTAATAATCCCTATGGAGTAGTACCCATTGGAACGCCTCTTTAATTTGCTCTAATCTGAGAAAAATTTCCGTTTGGGACGGGGATGAAAAACTTGAAATTCTAACCCTGGTCCCCCAAGACCAGTACTCGAATGCTATGACAGTAATGCATATCTACGCCAAAAATAGCAACTGACAGTGGATTTTACTTGGGGATGTAGAACTTTACTGAGCATGCAATATATTTCAGTCTATTCAAATTATAGTTTGACCTCGCCTTTAGAGAAATTTTATTAACATATCCTCTTTTTCTTGCCTTCTTTCTTTCGTAGCCCTCCTGAGGTTCAATTTTGTCCATACTGAGACGTTTTAGTGTACATGAACGTTTGGCTTCGTCCCATACCACAAACGCAATTCGTTTCTTGATGAGATTAGTAAGAGACGAGTTTTTTTTTTTTTGTTTGTTCTTTATTCTGCCTTTGTAAAATTAATATATTTGTCAATGGAAGTAGGAAAGTTGGGAATAGCCAGATTTTGTTATTTGTGGTAGGAACAATGGGATATTGGTCTGATAAGAATGCTCATAGTCAGAAAAATGGAAAAGGGAGGGGGGTGCACAAATTAGGCCTACATAAAAGGGCAAAGCTGAAAAAGTACGTCCAGAAATGAGAATACATGTAATAGAGTATTTCCGGTTGATGCTTCCCTCTTCCAACTTCAAGATTTTAATTAAGCATTATTTTGAGAAGGTTGATGTTCCAGTCTAACAATATTGATTGTCCCATTTACAGATTTTTGAAACCTGCAGTTCTTTCTGGTCCCACCACCTATCGAATCCACTGACACGCGGAATACCGTGTCGAATCCAACCAGACTCTGGGAAGATGGCGGACGCAGCAAATGGACCGCACTTCACTCCAAGTGCCGACTCCACCTTCCTGCAGTACCTGTGGCCGTTTAATGTTCCAGGTGAGCTTAGATAATGTGGAGATGTCTGTCCCATAAGGGTTTGGGCTAAAGTGTAGTTCAGCACCACCAGTTTTCTGTGCATCCATGTTCCACTATTCCCTGAGCAAAAGCAACTCCCTCCATAGCCTAATGTTTCATTTTCCAAACTGCGTGGGGGTCGCAGAGAGGTGCATGAACATTGTACAACTGTGATCTCTGGTCTTTTAAGGAACCTGTCACCAGTGTGATTCATTAAACTAGACTGGCACGGTCCACCATTGTCCAGTGGTACTTGTCGCGATGTGGGTTAAGGGGAAAATTCGACTTACACTCTTACGAGGTCCGCTCCCACAATCGACGAACACACAAAGGAAATACTTTCATTCTAAAAACTAAATAAATCAATTGATTTGAATTTCGGCAGAACTGTAGGGCAGTTTAATTACAGTATGTAACAATGATGGATATAAATATAAATATTAATTCAAAGGCAACTGAATTTCTAACTAAGCTGTGGAACTAAAAACTTTCTATAATACTGGTAACTTAATCTCATTATTTGCAGCTCATATGAAGCTTAAATACCAAAAAAGGAGCCGCGCACGTGGCGACGGAAAATACAATTTAAATTCTATTATTTCTTATTTCCAATGAGACATGTTATAATATTAAAGTTCCTCAGTACACGCCATGGAGAATCCCAATCACACGTGATTGTACAATAGTGCGTTGTCTGGCGGTAGCTCTTCAACAGTCTTCAAAGTAGCTGGAACGTTTCAATTGCATTATGACAACTTAGTAATTGACTCTCACCATGCGGCCCTCACTAAGAGTGAGAGCGCTGGATATCATCGCTGTGGGTTCATATATCAAATCAAGTGGGCTTAGGCTCTGGAGCTTCAATAGATCAACGCTCCTCATAACATGGACTGCTTTACTGCGTCTCTATGTCTCTCATCTGGCTGAGGACTATGGCCGTCCACTTCGCAGATGGATGGTCTACATGTGGCAACTATCTAAGTTCTGTACGTGTTTAAATACTAAAGTCACATCTGCAACCTTCCGTCCAGATTCATACATCTGATTGGTGCAGCCACGCGGGCTCAGCTTGCAGTATTAATTTATTCTAGTCACGGCCTTGCGCCAAAATCAAGGTCAATTTACCTAGACCATAAAATTTAAAATGTGAAAAATAATTACTAAAATCTTTAAACTTCGTGCTTCTACTCTTATGCACGAATTTCTGAACGCCAACTAAGCGTCAAAATAAAACTACCCTTACTCGCCCCTTCTCTGTGTTAATCAAAATCACGGGGTCGAGAACTGCTCTGTCATTCCTAGTTATACATTTAGTCTGTCTCGCCCAACCTTCTCTCCATCTATAAGAAAAAAGTGTTTCAAAACAAACTGTTCACGAGAACAGCTCAAGGACAAATTGCGCTGGTTATAATTAACAAGATCGTAAAAATTAACTCACTGAAGTCGTGACCTAGCACGGCATTTATAATACTAATCTGTTCCTGACAGTACTGCCACTTTTGTCAAATTTTGTGATATGTTCCCACCATTTAATCAATAATTCTTACCATATTGGGCCAGGTCGTTGAGACTGATATGGGCTTGGTTGCGAAGGAGAATAATGCTGGACATGCTGTTGGAAAACGGTGGGTATTAGTGGCAAATGCCCTGCCACATGAGAGGGATTTCTGCAGCTTATTCCCGATACATAAAAAATTGGCGAAAAGAAAAAGTTGTATGTAGCAAAGCTATGTGTAAGAAATTATACCCAAACAATACAATAAAACCAAAGAAAAAAGGAAAGACAGAAAATACCAATATTACGGTTAAAATCTTTATCAAGGAAGAAACAAAAAAGAAAGAAAAACACACAAGAAAAATGAAAAATGAAACATATATAAATCAACTGAACAATAAACAAATCAAATGTAAAATACAAAATATTTATAGAATATTACATCAATACGTTTACTTATCTGTGAGTCCTGGCTTGTATTTCGCACGTCTGCCAATGTGCGGAGGTCAAAGTTGGTTAGATGACAAGATGAAGGCCCAAAATGGTCCCTCAGAACACAAGACAGGGTTGGTGCGCAACATCGGGAGCTGCAGAAAAAGAAAAAAAAACATAATTCATTCCACTGGTTGCCATCATACAATAATATTGTAACTGTTCCAGTGCAACCTAGTTTTCAGCACTTTGTGGTATGTATTGCACATCCAGAATTTTGTGTTCCTCTAATGGGTGCCTGCACCAACCACAGTGAATGTTATTGCAAAAACTGTAAAAGACGGTTCAAACATATATGGCTGGTGTGCATAACACTATGCGTTCTGGCCATTTGATGAATTCATGTGGAGGGAGAGATAAGAAAGAACCCACAGGATTGTTTAAATAATATTCTTCTCCACCTGTCCCAGTGGTATCCCTTGCGGTAATTTTGCCATAATCTACCATAATTTTATATTATATGTTTATCCACTTAATTAGTGTAACTGAAGTGGTGCATTTTGTCTTTTACCGTTCATAAAACGGGACAGTTACTAGAGATGCATTCTTTATTGGGCGGTATGGGATACAGGGTTCTGAAATAGCAATGGTGGTAGAGCTATGCCTGGGCGCTGAATGGGGTAGTGGGTTGGGGATGGATAGCAGAAATAGGTTGAAACGGGTGTACATGTATTTTAGATCTTTATTTTAGGGAGTTTCGCTGCTCTTAGCATTCACACCTCACTTTTCTTGCTTTTATTTGTCTTGTTCTTGTTTCTGTGTATTCTTGTGGAGATTAGTAATAATTCTTTTTTTTTTGTTACTTAGAATTTTGCCTGGGCAGCAGCCTTGTTTGGCCTGCTCTTCTCAAATTTGAATCCCAAAGGTATGCAAGTTGAGTTTGACCATGAGAGTTACCTGTTCTTCCACATCCTGGATGACCAGCACTCTGTCAAACACCTAGGCCAGCAGCCAATCATAATGAATTTGTGTATGTGTTTGCACAGCTACATGTAGTAAGATGTAGCTTCCACTTCACCTCAAGCAAGCATGGATTTTTTCCTCTAATCTCGGTCTGCTAAAAAGAGTTTTTATTTGTTTAAAATTTTTTATTTTAAAAGTTTCAGGTGTTTTATCAACTTGTCCATTGGTCCATCCGTACAATTATCCATCCACCCATTTGTCCATCCGTCCATCTATCCATCCATCCATATGTCCGTTCTTCCTTCCGACGATTCACCCATATGTCCTTCACTTCAACCATCCACCTATATGTCCATCCATCCATTCATCATATCAATTGGAGTACTGTAGTATGATCAAAAACACCGATCTGTACTAACAATGCACCTGGTAGCATTAACAATGCATACGAAACAAAATGCAACAATACAGATGTTACATAGCAATAAACGTTGTTTTTTTAAAAAATACATGCTTGAAGTGAACAACTTTTAATTATAGCCATCATCTTCCTTATCTCAATTGCCACCTCCTGCCAAATTTAAGGCCTGAAGAGTGTATAATTTGGTCAGTTAGTCATGCCAAAGGTTGCAAGTTACCGAAATATATAATAGATGCTTCTTTTACATATAACTGATTTTAAGTAATTTTCACACTAGTTCAGGCATGATGCAAGACTGAGATGGAACGCACCTGAATATGGCGGAATCACATTGCTGTTGCTACCTAATGGTGCCATTTGACTAAGATGGAATGCATCTGAATATGGCAGAGTCACAATTGCTGTTGTTTCTAATGACACCATTTGAAAATCAAGGATTGAATCCCTGTCAAGGTAAGTGTTGGTTGATGTAAGTAAATCTAGGTATTACAATAACAGTGATAGTGAGTAATTAGTAGCTGTGGTACATAGTCATCATGACAATTTTGGTTTCACCTGAATTGATATTTCAATCATGTTACTCTGAATTTTTATATTTTTTTTAACTGCTAGAATATTGAAGTCTGAATAGATCTACCTAAAATGGCTCTTCATTTCTACTAATTAATGGCAGTTTATGATTTTATTTGCTTTGTGTTTTATTTTTGAATTTTTGAAATGTTTACTGTTGTTTCCATAAATTTTATTGATTTCTTTTTACTTTATTCAGATCCGCCTCTTTATGTTCTTATTTGACCATATAAACTGCTGAAACAGAGACAGGATTTGTTACATCATGTTGACTGAACTTTACACCTTTCATAACATAATCTGAATTCTGGGTCAAGAAACGGTGAACTATAGATTTGTATGTGATCCCAAAAATGATAACTATCAAAATACCACACTGTCTGGGACTTCTTAATTCATATCTATAGGCATTATAAGATTTTATGATTGTTTCCCTTGGAATACCAAAAAAGGACCTAAATTTGGTGGCATGGTCCAAGTGCTTATAAAGAATTTTGTGTGAGAGGATGAACGACTTTCTATTTTTAATGTGCTTTCATGGTAACTCTGGTGCGTGAGTGAGGGACGGCCACTCATAGTAGTTTATGGGCACTTGGCCGAGTACCATTAATTGGATTATTTCCCTTGTAATAGTAGCGCGGGACCCGTTATTCACATCACGGTGGAAAGCGCGCATTTTGATTGGTCAATTGGAAATTTTGACCACCGGGCTTCCAGCTCTTATATCATGGCTTTAAGTTTCTTACAACTCGCTCATTCGTTGTTATCCACTGACAGAAAGACGGGAACCCGAATTCATTTTTGAGAGTAGACAATACCCTATCGGTACAAAATAGGTATTTATGATAACGTTTGTTATCAACGGAGATACGTCATATTAATGGACTGAAATATCCCACACAAATCTGGCAAATGTTGTTAGTCCTGACACTTTGAAAATTTATATTAAAACTATTACCGGGTTTCTGGTATAAGTAGACAGTTAGAATTGTAGCAGCAAGTTTCTACTTTATAATGGTACCAATTTTGTTGTACTTTGATGCACATATCCTATTGAAATAATTAATAAGAGGGTCTCGGATTTAAAGCAAACTATGAGTGTCAGGATTAGGATTTGAATTGCCGTGCTAGGTCACGCATTGTTTATTACATGGCATCATTGATTTTAGCCAGTGCAAACGTCCTTGAACTATTCCCGTGGACAGTTTGTTTTTGTAACGCTTTTCTTAGAGATGGAAAGAAAGTGGGTCAGGATAGAACGAATGGATAAATTAACAGTGACGATGCAGTTTTCGACCCCGTGGTTTGGGTGTACTTTAACAGGGAAAGACGGGGCGAATAAGGGGTGAATAAATTCGTACATAAAACGTTTAGGGTGTAGAGACTTTGCGAAAGGTTTTGACATCCTAAGTCTGACTTTGTCTGTTACTATTAATAGAATCTATTGGCGCTGCGAGCGGAGCTCGAAGTGGATGCACCAATCAAATTTGAGCAGTCACGTGATTTGCAGAAGATAAGCGGTGACATGTTTATGCTACCTCACTCCATGCAGCGTATCCTATTCTGCGAAGGTGTCGGCTAAGGTTCAGCCAGAGGGAACCATAAGACTGTTAACGTCATGTCTATGTCCTGGATAGACAATGAAAATAACCCACAGCTATTTTCTTCAGTTCCCTGAAATTGTTTCAGGGAACCAATCGTAAGTTTCATCACCATGATTCGAGATGATGTGAATCTGACCCTAACTTTCCAGTAGAAGTGCGACCAAAGGAATGCAAGACCATAAAGTTTTACTTGCAATTAAGATCTAGAACGAGTGACTGATATACACATTTGTAAATTGTAATTGATGTGTCTGGATGAGGCTGGGGATTGCCAGCCCATCCTAGAACAGATCTAGATTAGATCTATCTTAACTACGTCAGTGTGTCTTGACGGTTTGATCCTTTATAAGCAGTTAAATGAGTTGATATTGTCGTCTGAGACATAAGTATATTATTTGTGAAGTAGTAGGCAGTCTATATTTCTGAAGATAAATAATTACTAAGTAAACTGTGAATGAATCAGAATGATATAGAGTCTCAAATCTCTTAAGACTCTAGAGGAGATTTATAGTTATGTATTTTAGTATTTTCATTTGATGCTGCTGATGTTGTCTTTTGATATGTAAGATAGACGAAATTGTTAGGACTTTTAGGTAATAAATTTGTGGCCCTACAAGGTCCTTGATATAACTTACTCGAAATTGTTATTAGTGTATGTGGCATGGTATGGCAGAGTAATTTCTAAAACCTCTCGATTTAAATGCAGTCGAACACCTAAATTTATAATTTAGTAATCCCCAACGTAACACTCGAGGGCACACCCCTCTTCCAACTCGTAACACTGGAGAGGGACCCTTAAAGAACCTTAGATAACGCCATGCCACTTAGTTAGATTATTTTAAAACCTATTGTATTTTTTTATTCCATTATTTGATATTGTACTGTTCTAATATTATGTTTTCAGGTGCTTTTTATTATAGAGTTTAAACAATTTGTATTAATCGAATATTTTGTTTCAATTTCATATGGTGAACATCCCAACATCCCATTGACCCGTGGACACCGGCGAGGGAACCCTTTCATCATCCGGTTTTACTTCAGACAGAAATACAAGTTTGGGCTTGGAGCTATGGATTGAGGATATTTACCATCTGAATTCCTCAAAAATAAAGATAAGTGATCCATCTATCTAACAGTCTTGGGGAGGGCGACGTACTTTCCGCTCTGTGTGTATTGTTCCAGGCCATTTTACTATTTACTATATGTTTAGTTTAAGTGCGGGAGGTTGGTTGGGATCATAGGTTAGCATATCTTCTTTGCCATTACGAAGGATATTGGAGGCCTTGGTGGCTATGTAAAATAACTCGGGGGGATTTGCTTCTCTGTGAATAGTTCTATTAGGGATCCATTATTCGTATAGATTGTGGCGTTCTTTTCCTTCCTCACATTTCTTTAGGAAGATGTCTCTCCTGTTTTCTTCTTAAACTATCTGTAATATAAGTTAGGACTTGTAGGGTCTGTTATCGTTCGTTTTACTCGTCAGTATACGTCCTGTTTATTGTATTTTTTTTTGCTTATAAACTTTAAACTACTATAATAACATTGATATGTTTAGAATATATGCCTGAGGTGTTTCACGTGCTAAAACCACGTTGAATTGTAATCTGGTATTGACATATGTGAGAGAGAGATATAATAATTTTTGGTTCACGTGACAATTTCACGTTGAAGATAGATCTAGAGAGATTAATTTTGCAGTGGTAACAGAAGACACTGCGTGTGCGCATTTTGAGAAGAGAGAGAATTTTGAGAGTGTTTTGAGAACACAGAGATATTTCGAATTTGTCGTGTTGAGAAAGAGATATAGTTTTGATTCATCGCATTGAGAGAGCGATTCGTTTTGACAGTGATAACAGAGGACACTGATTCTTGCGTTGAGAGAGACGTAAAATTTTGAGAGTGATCACTCAAGACATTAATTTATCGCAGTAAAGGCGATATATAGTATTTTATTGCAGTGGGAGCAACGGATAGACGGCACTGCCTTACTAGAATTTATATTGAGAGAGAGAGAGATAAAGTTTTTGCAGTTTAAGTGATACTGCCTGTAATTTTCAGAGAGAGATAAAGTGTTTGCAGTTTAAGTGATACTGCCTGTAATTTTCAGAGAGAGATAAAGTGTTTGCAGTTTAAGTGATACTGCCTGTAATTTTGAGAGAGAGAGATAGAACGTTCTTTTCGCGAAGCAGTGCTAACATAAGACACTGAGTTAATATTAACAGTCAATAACTGTTCATATAAGATATTGATACCGCGATATACCGTAACATTGGGTAAATATTTACTAACTTTACAGACTTTAACATATCATGGCTGAGTTTCTTAAATATTTAGAATCTGCCAAAGTTCTGGGCATACCAGAGGAAGAACGCGCCGCGTGGTGCGAACGACACGTACAACAAGACCGAGAGCGCGAGGATCGAAAAGAAGCAAGAGAAAGAGAAAGAGAAAAAGAAGAAAGAGAAAGAGAAAAAGAAGTAGAAAGAGAAAAGGAAAGAGAAAGAGAAAGGGAGAAAGAAAGAGAGAGAGAAAAGGAAAGACAGCATGAACTCGCAATGAAAAAGTTAGAGCAACAATCGCTTGTAACACCCACTGCTGCCACCAATTCTTATGCTACTAAACCAAAACTACCACCATTTAATGAAAAACTCGACCGGATCGACGCATATTTACATCGGTTCGAGTTACACGCTAAATGCGTCGGATGGCAGCAGGCGATGTACAGTTCATGCCTGTCCAATTTATTAACGGGTAAGGCTTTAGAGGTATTTCACAGCCTTAAAGTAGAAGATGCCAACGATTATGACAAGCTTAAAACAGCACTGCTTAAGCGATTCCAGCATACCGAGGATGGCTTCCATCAAAGATTTCGCTCATGTAAACCTGAGCCATCTGAAAATTTCTCAACTTATGTCAATCGGTTGAAACATTATTTAGATCGCTGGATTGAGCTCGCGAACGTAACTACCGGAAATTATTCCCAACTTTACGATTTGGTCTTAAAGGACCAAATCTATACCGCATGTCATTCCGATTTAGTCGCCCACCTTAAAGAGAGGGCTCCGACATCCTCTGAAGAAATCACATCGTGCGCCGAACGATACGCGTCCGCTCACCCAAATCGCCCTTTGGCAAAGCCTTCAACTACAACACCGTGTTATGCCAACGTAGGCAAAGGAGCGCCAACCGGACACGATCGTTCAAGGGCGACTCGTCGTCAGGCCCCAAATTCACGCTTTCAATCAGAGCCGCCTTTTTGTAGACAGAGAGATTTTCCGAATCGAGGTAATGCATCCCCGCGTCGAGGATATCAGACTTATTCTTTTTACGAGCCTCGCCCATATTATCGTGGCAACTATCCAGGCCAACAATATAACCGGCCTCAGGGACCGCCGCGACGAGTGCATTTTGATGATAGTTATAATTATAGTAGACCGCAGAGTCTTCCCTATCGTGGAAACGATCCTAATCGTACTATATGTTATAAGTGTAATAGGGTAGGCCACATACAGAGATTTTGTAACGCGAAATTGGAATCAGCAAATGCCTGCTCGGTTAAACCTACACTTTATGAGACTGACGGTCATTCTGAATCTTCATGACAATCAAAGACTATTCCAGTCATGTCCGCCCTACATGAACTGGGTGAATTAACATTTTACCAGGGCCGCGTGAACGCGATTCGCGCTTCTGTTCTACGTGACTCCGGATGCACGACTATCGGCGTTCGACAGTCACTAGTCCGTCCAACACAATTTTTGGACAAGGAGGTAACTTGTATTACTTTTGGCGGATCTGTAGAGCGATTCCGTCTTGCAGAAGTTTATATTGATACACCTTTTCTCACAGGTATTGTTACTGCATGTGTACTGCCTAATCCAGTGGCTGATGTAATCATAGGGAATGTACCTCAAGTAAATAAGTTTCCTATCGGTAACTTGGAAATTTGGACTGAGGATGAGAGTATTGCTTGTGCGACAACACGCCTACAATCGAGACGACGAGCAGACAGTCCATTGAATAATCCTACTATTGAAGTGAACATAACGTCTAGTGCATTTCATGATGAGCAACATTCAGATCCCACATTGAAACATTTGTTTGCTAAGGTTGATCCTACCGCACCGGATACCTCTAAGTTTCTTATGAAAGATGATTTATTATATCGTAATTTCCGGAATAAGCGAGAGGCCATTATGCAACTTGTAGTACCGAGATCTTTTCGTCGCGACATTATTCGTCTCGCGCATGACACTTCCTTGGCGGGTCACCAGGGAAAGGCCAGAACTAAGTCTCGAATACTATCCCAATTTTTTTGGCCCAGTATTTACGCAGATGTAAACCGGTTCGTATCAACATGTGACGTATGTCAGAGACGTACCCCTAAAGGAAGAGCATCGAGAGCTCCTCTGCAGGAGATGCCTATGGTCTCCAGACCATTTGAGCGCGTTGCCGTAGATATAGTTGGTCCTCTACACAAGTCAGACAGAGGACATCGTTTTATACTTTCTGTCATTGACTACGCAACCCGTTGGCCAGAGGCCATTCCGCTAAAAGACATTTCAGCTGATCATGTCGCTGAAGCTCTTATTACTATTTTTTCGCGTCTAGGGTTTCCGGTTGAAATTTTATCGGACAGAGGTCCACAGTTTACCTCTGAGCTTTTTAAGAAAGTCTTGGAGTTGGTCGGGATTAAACAAAGATTGACATCTCCATACCACCCACAGTCTAATGGCTGCTGTGAACGTTGGAATGCTACCATGAAAAGTATGCTTGCACGAGTTTCCGCCGACAAACCGAGTGATTGGGATCGACAACTCCCCGCTATTCTTTTTGCATACCGAGAACTACCGAACGCATCGACGGGTTTTTCTCCCTTCGAATTATTGTATGGTCGTAAGCCGCGTGGTCCAATGGCCATACTCCATGATTTATTCGCCGGATCAGACACCGACGACAACGATACGCGGTCTGCATATCAATACGTTGTAGACTTGCGCCAGCGAATTCTTAACGCATGTCAGCTCGCACAAAAATCTTCAGCTGCGCATGCTAGTCTTTATAAACAATATCGTGATCAAGGTAGCCGATTGCGAACCTTGACCGTCGGAGACCAAACTCTTGTTCTCCTTCCGGAAACGAAAAATAAACTCCTCCTTACATGGAAGGGACCTTTCAAAGTTCTAAAGAGACTTTCTCGAGTAAATTATCTTATCAAGATTCGAGGACAGGACAAAGTCTTCCATATAAATATGTTAAAGCAATACCTGTCCGACGATGATAATCGACAGAATAATCGCCGAAATGTGGTTGCACAGGCCAATGCGGCCTTGGTTTCAGTTGACGATGATGATCCTATTAAGATAGAGAATTCAATACCCGCACTTCGATCTTCTGAAAACACTTCGGATGTGAATATAAATCCAGATTTATCTGAATCGCAAAGACAAGATTTAAGAGATTTGCTTAACGAGTTTACTACAGTCTTTACTGATCTACCAGGTAATACTTCCTTGGTACAGCATGTTATAAGATTAAAGACGGATATAACCGTCTTTGTTAAACCATATCCGCGTCCGCTGCACGCACAGGAGACTATAATATCTGAGGTACGTAACATGTTTCACCTAGGAGTGATAGAGCGATCGACGAGTCCATATAACTCACCCATCGTCTTAGTGAAAAAAAAAGATGATACCGTGCGTTTTTGTATTGATTATCGTAAACTTAATGAGGTTACGATATATGACGCTGAACCGATTCCCAACCAGGAGAATCTTTTTGCTCAGTTAGCGAGGGCAACGATTTTTTCTAAAATTGATCTTTCCAAAGGTTATTGGCAAATTCCGCTTGATGAGAATAGCAAGCAATATACCGCCTTTCAGACCCCGTTGGGTCTTATGCAGTGGCGCTATATGCCTTTCGGGTTAGTTACAGCCCCTGCTACTTTCGCCCGTATGATGACAATATTGCTCCAGGGTATGAATTCCGTATTGTCGTATTTTGACGACATTTGTATTTATGAAACCGATTGGTCGGGCCACATCGCAGCCCTACGACAAGTTTTTATTGCTCTTCGTCGAGCTGGCCTTACGGCGAAACCCAGTAAGGTATTTTTAGGCTACAATAAAATTAATTTTCTGGGCCATACAATTGCCCACGGCGTTCAGACTCCAGATGACAAGAAGATAACTACCATCTTAAAGCTCCAACCTCCTCGAACTAAGAAAGAAGTTCGTAGTTTATTGGGCTTTCTTAACTATTATAGGAAATTCATTCCAAATTTTTCTTCGCTTACAGCTCCGTTGTCAGACCTCACAAGAAAGAATTTTCCTAATAAAGTGAAATGGACAACCGAATGTGCTGATACACTTCGTACCGTTCAACAGTTGTTTTCCACTTCCCCCATTCTCATACTTCCAGACATAAACCAAATATTTATTGTCCGCACTGATGCGTCGGACAAGGGATTGGGAGCTGTGTTATTACAGGAACGAGACGATACTTTGCGGCCATGTCTATACGCCAGCCGCAAGTTGCTGGATAGGGAATGCCGCTATGCAATTATCGAGCGAGAGTGCCTCGCTATCATTTTTGCTGTAAACGCATTTTCGAGATATCTACTCATGTCTGAATTTATAATTGAAACGGACCATCGTCCGTTGTTATTCTTAAAGACTAACAGGGCTAAAAATGCTCGATTAACGAGATGGAGTCTTGCACTCCAGGAATACCGCTTTGTTATCCGTGCTATCCCTGGCGGTGACAATTCCCAAGCTGATATTTTGTCACGTCTGATTTAATTTCCTATTAAAGATTGTTGTGTCTTGTATTGGGGTTGGATAGTGCTTGTCCCCCTCAATTCTAGACGGTGGATGGATTCACATTTATCTTGTTCATTACTTTATGAACCAGTTTTACAATCCTTTTTTTTGTGAATATCCTTTTTCCACCAGCGTCATTCCTGACTGTGACCTGAACTTCTGGCAAACCTGACGCCCTTGTCAGCGGGTTAATGAGATGAACACATGGCAAACCAAGCTACCAGAGCTACTGCTGCCATTGGATACCACAGTATTTTAATTAACAATATATTGTGTGTGAATGTGTATATAAGCAGCAATTGTGTGTGTTGACTAAATAATTATGAGCCTATTTCTTCAGTAAGGCTTCATTATTTGATAATAGTTATACTTTAATCCAGCAGTATACAGTGATATACTCATTATTATTATAGATGTTTCTGAGAATTTTGATTGTGTGCAGTAGGAATGTTTAAATAGAATAAATTCTATAGAACGTGGCATCAATAATTGTATGCTTTTTGTCCATCCACTATGCACGTTCTTAGTTAGATTTTTCTTCTCAAGCTTAAGACTCATTTTTCTACAGTACTACTTAAGCCCCTACCACAATAACTTTGAGATTTTTTGGATCTTATCGTGTAAATTTTTCTTAAAATTTTCACTGGGGTGGGGGATATGTCAGGATTAGGATTTGAATTGCCGTGCTAGGTCACGCATTGTTTATTACATGGCATCATTGATTTTAGCCAGTGCAAACGTCCTTGAACTATTCCCGTGGACAGTTTGTTTTTGTAACGCTTTTCTTAGAGATGGAAAGAAAGTGGGTCAGGATAGAACGAATGGATAAATTAACAGTGACGATGCAGTTTTCGACCCCGTGGTTTGGGTGTACTTTAACAGGGAAAGACGGGGCGAATAAGGGGTGAATAAATTCGTACATAAAACGTTTAGGGTGTAGAGACTTTGCGAAAGGTTTTGACATCCTAAGTCTGACTTTGTCTGTTACTATTAATAGAATCTATTGGCGCTGCGAGCGGAGCTCGAAGTGGATGCACCAATCAAATTTGAGCAGTCACGTGATTTGCAGAAGATAAGCGGTGACATGTTTATGCTACCTCACTCCATGCAGCGTATCCTATTCTGCGAAGGTGTCGGCTAAGGTTCAGCCAGAGGGAACCATAAGACTGTTAACGTCATGTCTATGTCCTGGATAGACAATGAAAATAACCCACAGCTATTTTCTCCAGTTCCCTGAAATTGTTTCAGGGAACCAATCGTAAGTTTCATCACCATGATTCGAGATGATGTGAATCTGACCCTAACTTTCCAGTAGAAGTGCGACCAAAGGAATGCAAGACCATAAAGTTTTACTTGCAATTAAGATCTAGAACGAGTGACTGATATACACATTTGTAAATTGTAATTGATGTGTCTGGATGAGGCTGGGGATTGCCAGCCCATCCTAGAACAGATCTAGATTAGATCTATCTTAACTACGTCAGTGTGTCTTGACGGTTTGATCCTTTATAAGCAGTTAAATGAGTTGATATTGTCGTCTGAGACATAAGTATATTATTTGTGAAGTAGTAGGCAGTCTATATTTCTGAAGATAAATAATTACTAAGTAAACTGTGAATGAATCAGAATGATATAGAGTCTCAAATCTCTTAAGACTCTAGAGGAGATTTATAGTTATGTATTTTAGTATTTTCATTTGATGCTGCTGATGTTGTCTTTTGATATGTAAGATAGACGAAATTGTTAGGACTTTTAGGTAATAAATTTGTGGCCCTACAAGGTCCTTGATATAACTTACTCGAAATTGTTATTAGTGTATGTGGCATGGTATGGCAGAGTAATTTCTAAAACCTCTCGATTTAAATGCAGTCGAACACCTAAATTTATAATTTAGTAATCCCCAACGTAACACTCGAGGGCACACCCCTCTTCCAACTCGTAACAATGAGTTAGACGCATGTTATCCCCGATAATTCCAACCTGGGTCTAATTTATTCAATTATAGCTGGAGGGGACCATAGAGTAATTTCTGCAGTTTACTGGGATACCTAATTGACTTTTGTGTGCACCCTTTTAACCGTACTGTAAATTCGATTGTGTTAGGACCCTAACCGGTTTTGTTGTTCGGCTGGACTCAATGTCCGAGCCTTTCACTTGTCCAACACTGGACTACGTAATAGCCCTCTCGGACGTCCGCGCTGGCTCATAAAGATGATGCCAGTTCGAGTGGTCAGTAGACTCCATCAAAGACGCCGCAACGATAGGAAGCACAAGTGGGCCTTGCAGTACAATAGACCGGCGGCGGCCTGCCGTGGCGCGCCTCGCCCAAAACATGGCCTAGTCCAGTTGCGCCAGTAGCAGAGAGACTTTGGCTTATGGCTGGTTGGGCTTTTTTTGCTTGGTAGGGTTCTCCTATGGCTTTTTGTTTGGTAGTGATACCTTCGTTAGGCTTTTTGAATAAATAAGATTGCCAGCAGAACCCTGTGTTTGTTAATCCTGTGTTTGTTAATCCTGTGTATCCTTAAGGGAGTTACTATTGAACCCACGCAGTAACCACATTAGCCACTCGTAGTTCATCCAACATTTGTTTGCCTTCTTGGAATGCTTGTCAGTTTATATCTGTAATGTAAATGAAATGCACCAAATGAAGATTGATATGTCAAAACAATGTGCACAGCTAATGATTTTCATTATTATGGATAATAGGTACACAACCATTAACCATTTACAGTCATCTTCATCGGCTGTCTTGCTACTTACTGGAGACATCAGCTTGCTAATGTCCATTTCTGTCTGCACATTGTGCATCCCTGATGTCACAAAATTCCCAATGATGGAGCAAACCTGTGATGTCATATATTACCTTTTGGCCATCACCACATACAGAAAGAAGAGGGTGTTGTTTTCCACTTGTTGAATTCGGATGACACAGATATACCCATGTCAAAAACTTTTCACATAAATCCAAGTAAAAGTTGGTCTTTAGAAGAGACACCTGAATCTTGGACCAATTTTTTTGGGGGATGAGTCCTCTCCCAAACTGTCCTCCCATGAGATCAGTGACGATGTACAGTTTACGTTTCATATGACCAAAGACCAAGGCACCCTGGGAATGATTGTGACGGGGTCGGCAGTAATTAATGCCTGTCTCTTGCCAGTTGTCTTCATGATGCCAGCAGATTCAACCTCAAAATTGACACCAGGTAAGTGATTCAGTTTTAAGTAAAAAGGATATACTATGATTGTCTGCAGTTTAAAGAAATGTATCACATGAACTTAAAATTTTTCCATTTTTGATTCTGACAACTGTATTAAAATTGGACCAAAGTATGGGCTAATTAGAAATATTCTGTCTAATGGGATGCAGGACAAGTTTCTTGTGTACGAGGAATTTAAACGGATTGAGAATTTCTTTGCATCCACTTCATCTTGTGAACTGGATATTGCCAAGGTGGTTGGATTTGAAAGAACATTAACAGTTACTGAGGTTTCTAAAGTTGATGCCAAGTGTTTTCGATTGCCCCATGGTGAGTCTTTTGTTGTGATTCCTCTATTGCATCAGTTCTGAAATTTCTTTCAGAATTCATTCAAATTATTGTTTCCTGAAGAATCAATGATGTTAATGTCTTTTCTTTTAGTGGTTGGTGTAAGTTCCCTGTTCTCATTCAGATTGATGCATCAGTTGGAGGTTTATTTAATCAATGAATGTAATTTCAGTGGATCCTATCTTGTTACATGTATTTGCTTCTATCTTTCCTACTTCAAGTTTGAAGGTCAACAGTAATTAATCTTGAACAGCATCTGAATTGATTTGATACACCCAAGAGAGTTGTTTCAGCTGCCAAGCAAGACCCAGGTAAAGGGCAGTCCACAAAGTAAATACATGGGGGAGGAAAAAGCACTTTTGAATTGTTCGTATTTTTTTTGTCCAACAAAAAATGTGTGCGATTATGTAAAAATCTCAAGCTTACTATATAAAGAAGTTAGTCTAATAGTTTGCGCAAAATGAAATGTCACTTAAAGTTTTAGAACATCAAGGTCTTATCATAGACATTCGCCATTTTAACTGTCGTGCACTTACACCAGAAGGAGGAATGGGAGATAATTTTTTCTTCTTTTTTGAATTGAGCATATCCCCTTTATGGATGTCTGCCAGTTATTCGGTTACCTCGGATTATGTTCTGTAGCATTTATAATAAATATAATATCCCTTTCTTCTTTTTTGGGCAACTAAACTTCTAAAGTAACAAGATTTGTCATGGTCTGTTTCCATCATTGGAAGTAAACTTCGAAAGTTGACTATAAAGGAATGTTCTGTCACTACATTTGTTGAAACTGATCGTGTGTGTTTATTATTTATGTAGCCCATTTTTACATCTGATCATCAGAGACATGCCATACTGTGTGGTAGAATTCCTCGAGGAGGAGAAGGTGGCAGTAATCCACAGTGAGTGGTTGTTGCATGATGCAAAGGCGGCTTACTGGCCACCCTATAAAAACTCAGCAAGGGTGGACAGGGCAGTGAGACGGGGGAGCAGGTTTGGCAGTTGTGGCAGAGCTGCCCTGTCAGAGTAATGTACAAAACAGGTATGGTTATTACACATTTATTTAGATACACCAAAAACTGCCCACATTGTGACTGTGTAACTATCAGTAGTAATTTCCATACACGATAATTTATTACACAAACATGTTTGCTTTAACAGACAATAAAGTATTCTGTTTCACACAGAAGATGTGTGCAGTAAGTATTTGGGTGAGCAAATCACTGTGTATGACATATGGGAGGGTGTTATTTTCCATGACATATAATTTATATTTAACTCATTCACTACAGTAAGCTGAATATTTGGCTCATGAATTTTTGTTTCTCTACGGAAAGCCAAATATTCGGTGCGAGTGGACACCATTTTCCAACACTAATACCTAAGCCAACATATTGGGAAATACGGAATCCCATCCTGTTTCCTTGATTTTTGTTTATTTTATTGTCCAATGTAATAAAATGATGTCTTGTGTTTAGACTTGAGTGAAAGAACAAACATCTTTGAACTACGTCTAAATTTCAGACTGGATGGTGTTGAGAGTTCCCATCTACACCCACGAAAGCTACCATAGGGAATGAGTTACACATTGAGAACCATTCATTAAGTACTGTACAGAAAGAGTATTAACATTTTAAAATCATTTAGAAAGACCCCATGTTTTGTCCAAAAAGTCTTTAAATTTAGATTTTTAGGAATCTATGGGAAACCTGGATGTAATGTGTAGAGTAAATGATGGTCAGGAGATCAAAATTTTTATATTAATGGCCGAGGTGCAGGCCAGATCTATTAAGTGATCTCCAATCACTGAGTCATGCACGAAATGAATGCATTGCATTTGAATCTGAGCAAAAAAAAAAAAATTTAGTTTGCACAATGCATTTGAAAGAGGTCAAACACCCTTCAAGATAAACTTTAAATATTTTCACAGCTGTCGATTTTGTTTTCGATTGACAGGGTTCACACAGGTCCTTAAAAGTCCTTTAGTCCTTAATTTTCATAAAAGAAAAAATAAGTACTCAAAAAGTCCTTAAATTCTGAAAATGATGCCGAAGTCCTTAAAAAGTCCTTGAAGTTTGTGTTTCAGTTGAAACATTTGAGATTCAAATCTTCCAGTTGCACACTGGATAATTGGTACTCTGAAATGTCTGAACTTTTCAGTGAATTTACTATGTTTGAACTCTGGATACGGAAACATTCCGTTTTGATGAGAGCTAGCTGCACATCACTTGAATAGTTGTAATATTTCTTGGTCACAGGCACACAGGCCCTTAACCCATACCCCGCGCGCTACCCGTAAAGCCCGCTGCCCCGTCAGTGACCTTACTCACGGAGAATCTTATCTGGGGTCACTGACCCGTGCCGCTAGACGATGACCACATATGCTGTCCATGTGGTTCGGTTTTTATTGATCGGTATGAAAACATTGGCTGCTATGCCTTATCACGCTTGATAATGAATTAACCAGCAAAACCTTAGTCTGTCAGTCTCTAACAATGATCTGACTTATGATTCCAAACTGACAGCTGTAGTTTTCGTGAGAACAAAGCATGATAACTAGCCACGCCCTCCCAAACCCTACACAAATGGTTTCATCCTGATTGACACATACTAATAAACCAATGTGGGCATTTGGGGCAAAGATTATTTCAGAGCTTGTTTCTGATAGGTTCTTAGATACAGACAACTCCAGATGGTGGTCAGCTTGTGAGAAAATGAGATAATATTACAAATTTGTTGAGCAACAGTTCGCATGTCGATGTTACATCTTTTGAAAGTGTGGGGAGAGCCTTTGAAAGCTTAGTCTTTGTGATTCCGACCAGTGGTTCACTGGTTAACATGTCCATGTCACAATGCGTTTGATTTAGAAGAGATACAGTGAACAATAACACGGTGGTTAGGTCTCAAAAAGGTCAGTGACCCGACGCCTGAAAATAGGGCTTGCGCGTGGCGCGGTCAGATTGACCTGGACGACTTTTGCCGCCCGTGCGGCGTGAGCGCTTGCAAGTCAATACCGACTATTGCCGCCCCGCGCAGGGTGAGAGTTAATTTGTTTACCGTGTCTTTAGGAAATCCTTAAAAAGTCCTTAAAATTAGTTTTCAAGACTTTGTATGAACTCTGGATTGACTACTCAAAAACCTCTTTCATCTTGATTCCAAAACTTAAGTTGATATGGTCAATTGCCAAATTGTGGGGCACCAAAATGACCATGTGAACCAATTTTTCAGCTAGATCCAGTAGTGTTAATTTTGCTTTGACAGGGTGGTCAGATAGATCTATATGACAGACCATATTTAACTGGTTTTGGGACAAGAATGAGTCTAGTTGATGAGAAATTAAAGTTTATTTGCAGTCATCCCCCCCCCGTTACGTACATCATTTTTGACACCATGAAGGGACAACAACCACCTTTGTAAAGCAAACCACTGACAAAACAAACATTCAAACAATGTTTTACAGATAAAAGAATTGCTTGATGCATGAATTTGACTTGCACAACAATTTAGTTAAAAATTTAACATAAGTTGTGGGTCAAATGACGTACATAACAACCGACCTTTACTGACACTAGAATTTGACAACATAATTTCAGTAAAAAACCTGCAAGCAAGCAATGACTGAAACGAAAACAAAAAGATGTTAACATAGTAATGGTTTATGACAACTTGGAATGAACTTAGTGACCAATAAATGTGATTCAACGTTCTTGTTACGTACATCCCTTAAAATTGTTGACTCCAAAATGTACTCTTCCTCTATAACTCATAAGTTTGTCACAATTTGACACTAGATCTATCAATAAAAATAAAATCTCTATCTCCATTCAACAATACTTTAAACTTGCGTAGAAACTGTTACTACTAGCACTAGATTTCCACATGTCGCACTCTCCCGTTACGGACATAAAATTGACCCAGACAACTTTACGTACATCATTTGACTTCAAAGCACTAGATCTAGATCTAGTTGTCAAATTTTAAGATAAATTGCATTTTCTGTATTCCTTAGCAAGGGCCTAATGCTGCAATCATGCCTCAGTGTTTGTCTTGATCACTGATGTATGTTTGGAGCAATACATTTCCATAACTTGCAACTGAAGAACAAAAGTGAGTTTAAAGAAACATTAAGAACGTCAGCACATTCCCATTACGTTACGAACGTCACATGCTCTTTGAACTTTGACACGAACACAGAGGTTTTAATAATATAATAACACATTAACTTATCACTGTGAGTAAACGTAAATTCGTTTTCTGGTAACATAAGCTACAGGTGACAAAACGCTCTGTTCAAGCGGGCCGCGTTGTGTGGAGATCCACCACAATGTTACGAACGTCAAAATTGACCCGGGGAGTAATGAGCTATTTATACAGCTCGTTTTGCAAAACTGCATCGTGGTTATAAACGAAACTTAAGATTTCGTTACAGCAGAAAGTAAACGATAAAATTCTATGACGAAGATGTAACAATCAAATCGGCGCTCCGATTCGGAATCCGTATTTTTGACACGATAAAAGACGTACATAACGGACATTTTCTTTTAGGTTTAGCGATGAGATTTAATGTTTCCAAGTAATTTTCGGGTTTGCAGCTGTAGCTGCACCATTCATTTATAAGCACAACATAAAAAACATGAGGTCAAGACACCCACTCATCCGATGTTAGGGTTTTCAGTAGACCACCTCTGACGTGTCCGTTTTCACTAGCCGATTTTTCACCATATTTTCGGACTCAAATTAATTTTTCTGCACAGTTACATGATCTTTCACTGCAATGTTGTGTTTCCTGTTAGATCTATCATTTCTTATCAAATATAGACAAAGAGAAACTAAAGTGGTGACATCTGTGTCATATAATTAAAGAAATCCCAAAGGCATGTGTAATTGACCCAGTTTTTGGCATTTGACCATATGGGATGGTAATGAGTTAATTTATAGTAATTGCTGTAAGAATTAAAAATGACGTGCATTTAATTTTTTATTCTTTTTTTCTTCCCACAGAAAAGACGACTTTGCGCCCTGGGTGGGTTCACCCAAAAGGAATGTGTAAAGAGAATGTTTGCATTCCTTTTGGGCAAGAACATTGCCACAAAGTTCAACTGGTGCGGGAAGGGTGCCAAATGAGGTTTTTCACCTTTAAAGCTGAAAGACATTATGTTTAGTAAGTATTCAAGTGTCACATGCATAAAATTAAAAAAAGAATGGTGCTGTTTCTTGGGGTTTTTTTGCAAATCAAGGTTCTTTCTTTCTAATTTTTTTTTCCCCCCCCAATTTGTAAAATCTATATTTGCAAAGTTGTGCTATGTTCAGTTTTGACCCCCTATCCATGTATTTTTGGCTCCAAACCTTGTCCTCTTTTTTACAAGCATATGTCACAACCAGTACAATGGTAAATGATCAGGTTAATGCCTTGATGTTCTGAAACTTTTAGTGGCTTTTCGCATGAACTGGGCAATTTGACTGTTTCATTAGAAACAATGCCTAGTCATTTTTTTTTTTTTACAAATTCCACGCCTCATTTTGCTGGGGGAAAAAAATACAGCAAACCTTTAATTTACCACCATAATTCTATGATTTAAAAGTGTATTGTCATATGTTCCTCATATGTATTGTCTCTTATGTGCATTTCAATTCATTGGAGGCACATACACATGCTAGAATTGTTCTAGTATCTTTGAGTGAAACCCAAGGTCTAAATTAGGTTGTTGTTTTTTCTTTTGTTCTCACAAGTACAAAGATGACTAATTTACAGGGTTCCCACAGGTCCTTAAAAGATTAGATTATCATAATTTCCTTTGATACTAAAGTGAGACAAGTTTCCTAATCTTTTTCTTTTTTTTTTCTGTTAGAGTTGAAGGCTTGCTGTTAATGTTATTGATTTTCTGTCCAACTGACCAAGGTGGCCTCTCTTGGGGCCACCCTCCATAAAATGTCCATTTAAAAACTCTTAATATTGATGGGAACCATGGATTTATTTAAATTAAGTTTCTAACATTTTCCCAACATGTTATTTATCTCTCATGTCATCCACAGAAACTCTGAGGTTCAACCCAAGTTGCGGAGAGAGCACACTGGCTGAGTTTCAAGCCGTTGGCAAAGAATGGCTTCGGACAGCCAAGGACCGGGCTGGGCTAAGGCCAAAGAAAAATGAATGTATTTTTTATATATTATATAATAAAGATGAAGCAAAACGATCACGCATGTATTATTGTTTTTCAGTGTGTTTGTCATGTGCCAGCTGTGGGATGTAAGTTCAAACAAAGTAGTATTCTGATCAGATTGCCAGTGCTGGAGCAATGTCATTCCTGTGTGCATATTTTATGTCAGTCCCATGTAGAATTCCAACATTGGATTGATATAGTAAAAAGGATATCATTCCTATGTCAGATTTAAGTCGGAACAAAGTTGTACTCTGATCGAATTGCCAACATCAGAACGATGCCATTCCGATGAGCAAACCTGAAATCAATCCTATGTAGAATTCCGACACTGAAATGATGCAGTAAAAATGACATCATTCCGATTTTGCAACAAATTGGTATTCTGATCGGATTGTGAACATCAGAATGATGCCATTCCGACGAGCAGACTTGAAGTCAATCTTATGTAGAATTCCAACATCGGAATGAAGCAGCAAAAATGCATCACTCTTATGTCGGATTTAAGTCGGAACAAAGTCGTATTCTGATGGGATTGCTAACATCAGAATGATGCCATTCCGACGAGAAAGAATGAAGTCAATCCTATATAGAATCCGGACATCGGAATGATGCAGCAAAAATGCCATCATTCCGATGTTAGATTAAAGTCGAGACAAAGTCGTATTCTGATCGGCAGGGAAATTAATCCTATGTAGAATTCTGACATCGGAATGATGCAGCAAAAATGCCATCATTCCGATGTTGGATTAAAGTCAGAACCATGTCGAATTCTAATCGGATTGCCAACATCAGAACGATGCCATTCCGACGAGCAAACTTGAGGTCAATCCAATGTAGAAATCCAACCTCGGATTGATGTGGGTCTGCTGGCAGGGTAATAGTTCTCAAACTTGAACAGAAATACAGCCCACCTTTTCCATTTTGTCAACAAAAATCTTACAATTAAAAAGTTGTAGGCCAAGACTGACATCTTATATTTGTAGCAAGTGTGCATATTTTCAAGTTGATCTTACTTTCACATTAAGGCTCGTTGAGTGTCTAGCACTTGTGTATGATCCAATGTTTAACATTTACATAAAAGGTCTGATTGGGTTGTGTTATACAAGTGACACTGCTGGGAAGAGGCACATACTCTACATTTTTATGACACCAGTGCACAGCATTTATGGGAGATCCCCCGCAGTTCTGAATAGGATGAAATGGACATCATACCAAAGAAAAGTCAATCATACCAGCTGCTGGTCAACATTTCGATATTTGACACTCACCATCAGTTCCACATCACCATCATTGTAGCTAATACCACCCTGTGATCTGTCAGTCAACACTGTAAACAGCAGCTTTCCATTGCCACTCTGGAAATGTACACATTACAGTTAACCACCGAGGCAAGGGGCAAATGACGTGAAAAAAAATATGTAGTGTTTATCATTGTCCTCACAACATACAGCTTCAATCCAATATGCCAGAACTCGTGTATTACTTTAATCCATTATCTGGCCAAGATGGCATCAATGAAACAAAAAAGAAATCTCTGCTTCATATCACTGCAATTCCATGATCAAAAAATAATTAAAATTAAAAAAAAAAAATCCAAATTCTTGGAATCCTGGCATATAAATAACAATTTCAACATTTTAGATTATGTGAAAACGAGCTGCATGTATTTACTACATGATATAGTGAAATTTTTAGAATAAAATACATAACTATGGCCCTTGGCAAGCAGCCAGATTAATTTCCTGCAGGTGTTGCTTAAAAAAAAACTGGTAAGCTACTGACTACGATTTGAACAGTTTGAATTTTAAACAAATGGCTATATTATTATTTGAAAATGGCATTTGTTAAATGACTGTAAGTGTAATATTTTGCAAAATTTTTTTTTAAAAATAAAAAGAAAGAAAGAAAGGATGAAAGAAGGAAGGAAAAAAGAAAAGAAAAAGGAGGAAAACAGTACTGTTTTCAGACAAAAATAGCACCCCATCACACTTTTGAACTATTGATCTCTCACCAACAAGTAGCTAGAAACTCATGGGGGAGCCAGACAACAGAGTCTTCAGAGAAGAAACCCCCCTGTTCAAGTGTTTCGGCCCTGAACTCCTTACACTCTATGGGGGCCGGGCCAAACCTAGGTCATGGCTCCCAGGTGCCTCTCTGCTGCCTGATGTAAAACAAAGAGAGTGCACTTACCATAATACCAATCCATAAGGTGTTTGGCCATCAGCGCAACACCATCAAAGGTGTCAAAGAAAGTTGACGCATTTTGAGACTTTAATGAAACATAATTGCCCTATACGTGCATAACATATTTATAATGCTATTGAAATGTCGTCGAATTTTGTAATGTGACAAGCGTTATTTCTTGTGCTGACTTCATTTGTGTAAACAATTTCAATTCGATGTTCGACGCTTCAACTCTCTTGCCATTGGAAGACTTCCATAAAGATTGTGCGCTCGACTGTGGTTATTTAGGAGCCCGCCTCTCCCTTTCCCACCCCATGTATGGTTATAATTTAAAAGTTATTGCTGATAATACATGTATCTCTCGTAAGCAGATGCTTAATGCGAATGAGGTTCTTGAATACTACATCAAGATGATAATGATGATCATCATCACCACTACCACCATCATTGCCACCACTATCAGTATCATCGTCATCATTACCATCATCATCATCACCACCACTACCATCACCCTCATCATCACCACCGTCATCATCACCACCACCATCCTCATCATTATCATCATCACCATTGCCACCATCATCATGACGATACAATCAATGATTTCAAAGGTGATGACGTCAACATTTATGAAATCTGAAATGAAAAAGGGCAATATTAAATGACCACATTTCTGATTCTATGATGACACTGATACTAGTGATAACCCACTACAAAGTTAAGAAAGAATGATTGTGACAACATACCGAGAGAAATCAAATATAGGATTGCGATCAAGACAATGATGAAATGATTGAAAGATCATGATCGAGCCACTGTCTTGCTGTCAACTCTCTGACTGTCATCTTTGTTGTTAACACTATACCATTATCCTGTCACACAAATGGCAACCAATTGGTTCTTGTTTGTTCTGTCCCTGTTTTCTGAAAAACCGGAGAGCTTTTAATTATACATATACAAAGGTATAACAAATGCACACTTTGACACTTAAGTTTAAAATATGTTGTGGCAATTATCAACCTGTTTCACAGTTCGGATGTATTCTAAATCCTTATCACAAAAATAAATATATGTACATGTACTAAAGCCGCAAACGTTTAACGTAAAATTTCTCAGTTGTGCAAGAAGTGGGGTTGGAACAAACAATTTAGATCTGAGATCACGTAATGTCAGCTGGGGTTAACTGTCTCGAAATGATCAAACATAATTCTTGCCCTGAGGGGACGTAATGTCACTGAGTTGTGCTTGCACATTTAAGTACATATGTACTGTAGTGTTGCATTTTTCAGGTGGTAATACAGGTACAGTAAAGTCGTGTTGCATCTTCTATTCATGATGTCTAAAATCGAATAGATCTACATACATGTGCATGTACTTTGTCACGAGTGGAGTGAGTGCAATTAAGGGGATTGCTACAGAGCGGGTGTAGAGTAAGAAAGGCTCACAGTAGACAGCAAGTTAAGCGTGCTGTTGTGAGTAGTAGTGGGGGCGGGGTCTGAAGGAGGCGAAAGCGCGGTAATACTATCACTGCAAGTTAGAAGGTCCTAGGGATCGGACCTGTGAATAAAAGCCCATCGGGCGGACATAAAGGGGAAGCAGTCGAGAAGACTAGTGAGAGTCTTTCCAGTTATGACTGGTATGTAGAACGTTGATTGATTATTATGATTGATGTATTATATTATATTCGTCTATTACCATGATGTGAATAAGTATATGTGAGGAATGTGGAAGTCCTTGATATTGGATATAGCAATGTGCGCCACGAGCGATAGATGAAAGTGAGTTCATGGATTTGTAGCGCGAGTGAGTAGTGTGTACTCCGATGGAAGTGTGTTACCGTAAGATGTGTGGTGAGTGAAAGGTGAACTAGTGTGTGTACGTTTCATGGGTTGTAAGGAGAGGTGGAGTGAATAGAAATGGTAGGGTATTATACCAATGTAATGTTATTCTTGTAGGTGTCGGGGACGGGCCGCAGAGCCACCTCGATGAGCACAGGGGATAGGCCAGCATAGGGCCGGAGGCCACACATAGGCCAGAAGTGAGGCTGTCAGTGTAGGACAGTGGAGGCACATAAAGTCGTGGCAGTCAGGCCACGGACAGGGACGTAGATACGAGAGTGAATGAGATACTATATTGTTGCCATGTTGATAGGCTAGTGACTGATACTATGTTGTTGCCATGTTGATGGCTATGGAAATAATAATGTGTTATTGCCCTGCTGAGGTGCTAGGGGAGTGCTACGGTGTATGACAATAGGAAGGGGATATTGAGAGACGGCGGTGCCAGTAAATTACTAATGTGTTGTTAAGACCCTGAGGGGAGAGGCTGAGGCCGAAGTGCCTTTAGGAGTAACTACCGGATTGTGGATCCGAGGGAGAGTGTGTGTGAGAATAAGGCCGTTGTACGGCAGTTGATTTCAATAATATAATGTATGTCATTGCGCTATTATCTGTATAATTATGTTTAATAAATGTGTGAGTCTGATGGATTGTTTTGTTAAGTGTTAAACTTGTTTGTTCGTGATTGTCGTCCTGTCATAACTATTACATCTCCCAGTCTGGGATTTGTGACATACTTCGGACTGCATGAATTACCTCCCATTTTCAATTTCGCTTGGTCTGATTAGAGTGGTTACACTATAGAAATTGATGGCTGAGCTTGAGTGCTGTGCAAGTATCTTGAATCAAACGTGGTTATTGTTGATGATGAAATTATGGGATGTTATAACAACAGCAACAACGAATGTTTCACAGTTCAGCACATATGATACATGTACAATTAATGTTTAATGTATGGTTGCTTGTGAATGCCAGCCGTTTTCAAAGCTAAAATAAAACGTTCACATGAAAAGCCGTAAATTTTTAGTTTGCAAACTAGTTGGGATGTGCTCATTAAGCTGAAACTCCGGGTGCTTTTTCCGAAACGGGAAATGGGGAAGTTTTGCTTTCATGCTATGCAATCAATGATCTACGATGTAATTATAGTTATTAGGCCTATAAAATTGTACAACTCTCCTTGTGGCGTAGCGACAGTGACTCGTTTTGAATTAACAGGCAACACAAAACTGAATGTAGGACTAATTTAATAATCATAATTTAAATACCGTAATCTACAATTTGAAACAACAACAAAACTACTGAAACAAAACAAAAAAGAATCAAACTCAGAACTGACACTTTCACCTAGCTTCACGAACCTTCGGGTACATCGCAATGAGGATGTTTACAGTCCCCATGCACGATGGTAA
Source organism: Onchidella celtica (assembly GCA_963931925.1). NCBI lineage: Eukaryota > Metazoa > Mollusca > Gastropoda > Systellommatophora > Onchidiidae > Onchidella > Onchidella celtica. Next base: position 74,319,435 of record OZ007568.1, read on the forward strand.
CCTTTGACCCCGAAACGCGTCCAATCAGAATGGAGTTGTGAAGATACCATAATATTTTTAGAATATAACTAGGTCACCGAGACGTTTCCACGTTGTTCTGTAACACTGTCTGGTGTCCTCGGCATTTCCCGATCATTCTGGATCCTGGCAACGATTCAGTCAGTGAGTATATAAAATGGAGCGAAAGTTTGTTGCAGCAGTTCTGAGTAAAGCGACAAACAGCGACTTACGAAGCAAAGAAAGGCGACGAGATTCGACAGTTCCTTACAAGGGATTTCTAACTGAGAATTTCAATACTTACTGCTACAGTTTTATTGAAGGATAACAACCATTGTAAAGGTAAGTCATACAATTTTGTTGTAGTTGTTTAATATAAACATATATATAGTTACACTGCTTCAAGCCATTCTTGTTTAGTCACGGAAAGCAAAACATCGATCGTATGTCTGAAGGTGATAGTATACAGAAGTACCACAGTCCACGAAAGACTAGAAGAGCTGTAAGACTGGTTTTTGTGTTAACATAATCGTGGCGCAACACTGTTACTTTTGTGGCAGTCAAGTGAAATAAAAATTATGATAAAGAAAAACATCATAAAATTGTGAATAAGTAGTGCCACAGTCCACTAAACAGCAGTACTTTTTTCTTTAAAAGAAATTGCAACCCCATTTAACTATTCTTCATTACCGGTACACGTTGAAGTTGTCATTTGAGAAGCCATTATAAGTAGATACGGCGGCACTCTTTTATTAGGAAGCCGTAGGTGCAGGTACATGTATATAAAATTCGTCACTGGTGTTAGTTTGTAAGTAATTACTCATTTGATATTTGTGTTTTTTCAATTAAGATTTTTTTCCAGTTTTTTAAGATGTTAAATAGTATTTCGTTTCAATATCCATTATTTTTATTCTGGTGAACTGCTTTTCTTACCAAAGTGCGCCCATTTCATATTTTTCAGATGACAAAAGGAAGCCAAGCTCCTGCTATTGGTATTGACTTGGGTACGACCTACTCCTGTGTGGGTGTATTCCAACATGGCAAAGTGGAGATCATTGCCAACGATCAGGGTAACAGGACAACACCCAGCTATGTGGCTTTCACAGACACAGAGAGACTGGTGGGTGATGCAGCCAAGAACCAGGCAGCCATGAATCCCACCCAGACCATCTTTGATGCCAAGAGACTGATTGGTCGTAAATACAACGACAAGACAGTACAGAGTGACATGAAACACTGGCCGTTCAAAGTTGTAGAGGTGGATGGACGACCAAAGATCAGTGCGGAATACAAGGGTGAACAGAAATTATTTGCTCCTGAAGAAATCAGTTCTATGGTCCTTGTGAAGATGAAAGAAACTGCAGAAGCTTATTTAGGCCAGAAAGTGAAAGATGCTGTCATCACAGTGCCTGCTTATTTCAACGACTCCCAGAGACAAGCCACTAAAGATGCTGGTGCCATTGCTGGGCTCAATGTCCTCAGAATCATCAACGAGCCCACTGCAGCAGCTCTAGCTTATGGACTGGACAAAGGACAGAGAGGTGAAAAGAATGTATTGATCTTTGACTTGGGAGGTGGCACATTCGATGTCAGCATTTTATCCATTGATGAAGGGTCCATGTTTGAAGTCAAAGCTACAGCAGGTGACACACATCTTGGAGGTGAAGACTTCGATAATCGTCTAGTCAATCATTTCGTTCAGGAATTCAAGAGAAAGTTCAACAAAGATCTGAAAACCAACCCAAGGGCATTAAGACGTCTTCGCACAGCATGTGAGAGAGCTAAAAGAACACTTTCCAGCAGCACCGAAGCATCCATTGAGATTGACTCACTGTATGAGGGTATTGATTTCTACACTAAAGTATCAAGAGCCAGATTTGAAGAACTATGTGCAGATTTGTTCAGATCTACATTGGAACCAGTGGAAACAGCTTTGAGAGATGCCAAATTGGATAAAGGAAGAATTGATGAAGTAGTGTTGGTTGGTGGATCAACTCGTATTCCAAAAATCCAGAAACTTTTGAGTGATTTCTTCAGTGGCAAAGAACTGAACAAATCCATCAACCCTGATGAAGCTGTGGCTTATGGTGCTGCTGTCCAGGCTGCTGTTCTAACTGGAGTTCAGAGTGACACCATCAAAGATGTACTTCTAGTAGATGTTGCTCCTTTGTCTCTTGGCATTGAAACTGCAGGCGGTGTAATGACTGCCTTAGTCAAACGTGGCACTACCATCCCTACTAAAACTTCACAAGTGTTTACCACCTATGCAGACAACCAACCTGGTGTGGACATTCAAGTGTTTGAGGGTGAACGCACCATGACCAAGGACAATAATCTTCTGGGTAAATTCCATCTGACTGGTATCCCACCAGCACCTCGTGGTGTGCCACAGATTGAAGTGACATTTGACATTGATGCAAATGGAATCTTGAACGTGACAGCTCAGGATAAGAGTACAGGCAAATCCAACAACATTACCATCAAAAATGAGAAGGGTCGACTGAGCCAGGCGGAAATTGATCGCATGTTATCTGAAGCTGAGAAATACAAAGAAGAAGATGAAAAACAACGAGAACGAGTGTCAGCCAGAAATCAACTGGAAAGTTATGTGTTCAGTGTCAAACAAGCTGTAGATGCTGCTGGAGATAAACTCTCCTCCACTGACAAAGACACTGTTTTGAAGGCCTGCAATGACACTTTGAAATGGTTAGACAACAATTCTCTGGCTGAGAAAGAAGAGTTTGAAGATCGTCTCCAGGAAATTCAGAAGATTAGTTCATCTGTTATGGCTAAACTTCATTCTCAAGGTGGACAAAATGGACCTTCTAATTTTCATGGTGGACCAACTGTTGAAGAAGTAGATTAAATGTAACGATTTTGTATATATATAGTTAGGATAACCAATTTAACCTGTGATAATTTTGAATCAGTCAAATATTGGAATGGTTTATAAACGTAACTTCAGTTTCCATAAGAACTGCCAAACATTTCATGTTAGAAATCACTGTTGTACGATACATGTTATAAGATGATATGCTGTTAAACTGATGTAAAAAACTGTTGCATTTTACTAAGTAATAATATTTCCTCCTTGTGCATGTGTACATTCAGGAAAACAGATTCATAGAATAATTACATTCGTAATTTAGATATTGTTAAGTTAAATGTATTTCCTCTTTGTGCACATACAATCAGGAAAAGAAATAAAATGAAAATAAAAATGGTTTGTTCTTATTTTTAGTATGTTACTATATTCTGTGTGTTTGGGTGTTAGCAACAACAATTCATCATCTTACATTCTTAGTATTCTTACAATAACAGGTAAACAAATTTCATCATGGACTGACAAGTATGCAAGATTGAAATTTTGACACCAGTATATGCTCGTTTAATGGCACTGGTACATGTGTATTTTAATTTTTTACACACAAAATGAGTGTATAGTGTTGATAAAAGATGGAGTGAGCTTGTGAAACTATTGCAGTTGTTGTCTGTGTTTGTCATTATTGAGATTTTGTTGAGTTAATGTTTGTGCTGCCATAACCAAAACACATGAAAATTTTTAAGATTCTAAGTTTTGAAATAAGAAGGAAGATATTGGGATACTAGGCACATTCTTCATTCATGTAATTAACAAAAAGCAAAACACTGTTTGCTCCTTCACGTAATAACAAGGAAAAAATGCACTTTACCAGTCAACCGATTTTTTTTGTGCTACTAGCGTGTAAGACTTGGAATGAGAGCACTCACATTATCAGACTTTCCAGTTTTTGGTTTTATTTGGTGTTTGTGGTCAGACTCTTTGGTCACAAATGATTCAAAGAAATTGTCAAAGAACAACATAAAACAATACTTGATGAACATCGATTTATTAGCAAAACTGAAATACTTGTACATGTAATAGGAAATGGATCACATAACCACCAAATTAAGAAAAGATTAGTTTGCACTTGTTATCAAGGAGCAAAATGATACTGGATAATTAAATGGGGGGGGGGGGGGGGGGGGAAGAGAAAACAATTACTTGTAAATGTTAGATATATCCAAAACTGCTAATAATGCACAGAATAACTGGAGGGTGAGGGAGGTGCTGTATAAAATTTTAAAAAACACAACCATTTTACACATGTAAGTACATGTATCTGACCTTGCCTCTGAATTCATCTATGAAAAAAAACAGTTCAATTGTAATGAAATCACTGCCAGTTGTTCAGTGATTCATTTCAAAATCATGAAAATGTGCAGAAATTTTTTACGAAGTATTAAAAATATCATACTTTTGATGGCTGAAACGTAGTAAGAGCGGCATCTCTCTTTGGTTGTACATAAGTGGTGGATGGTGACAATGACCAGAACTTGACTTGCGGGTGTCTGGTGTTTTAGTTTTATTCAATAATAGGAAAACGGCTGGAAATTATCATGAAATTTGTTTACAATTCAAGACTGTTGCCTCAAATGTACTGCTCAGCTGTGGTTGTCATTTATGAGACATGAAAAGTGAGTTTGTAAACCTGTGTCAGTTATTTCTTCTTCTTTTTCTTCATACTTCCTCCTTTACCCTTATGGTGTCAAGGGATATGTGGATGGAGAGTGGAAGGGACGCAGTGTCGGTAAGGATATGTGGTTGGACTTATAACATGGGAAACACAGCAACTAATAAAATGATGAAAAAATAAAATTACCTGTATACTGCACAGGTAATGTCCAAACAACTGCACAATACTGATATCAATGTACTGATAAAAAATAATATTTCCCTAATGCTGTCAAAATGAACAGAAACAAAAAGCGGTATTCACTTTTTCCGTCAAATAAAGCAATGGCATGCCTTATCCGACTCTTGTCATTCATGGCTGCTTCAGACTTGACAGGATTTTCTTGCAGTGCACCAGAGAATCAATATTGCATTTTCTGCAATTGTTCAACTGTTCGTGTAAATTCAAAGAAAGACAGCCCCAAAAAATTCCTGAATGGTTTAATGCTAACAGTAGTGAATCTTTCTCACTAAATTGTATTGATAAAAAATGAAGTGGACTGTGTTTATACTGTGTGTTACTTTGGTGGTATATGTCAGGGGAGCAATGCAGTAGCATGGATTTATAATAACTTTCACATGTAATAACAAATGCATAAAAAAATGTCAAACACTTTATGATGCTGCAGTCAATTAAATACCAACACAAATGAAAGTGGAATGACATTTGTGTGGTCTGCAGGTGAACTGCACCGGTTCAAACAATCTGAACTTGAAAGACTTGGCACTGTCAATGTAATTAATTACTGCCTTTACAAATTCATACAATACATGTACCAATTTAATGTTCACAAATGATTCAAGGTTATATAAGTTTATGTTCATCAATGAGCAAAATGGCTTAATCTCTGATCCTTACAAAACATGATGAGGAACATATTGCCAATGACTAAAAAATTTAATATAATGAGATGTCATTACACAAGCTGCATCAGAACAGGTTTTACAAGTCAGCTGTAAAATAATGATGAAAAATAGCACAGCTGCATTACAAAAATGATTAAAATGGCCTATTTCCCTAATTCAGCTGTTAAATGTCAGTTAGTCTTCAATGAGCAATAGAGCTAGTTTATGATACACTGTACCTACTTTCAGACTGCAATATGGACAATTTGGAGATTCCATTCTGAGGTATACCATGTAAGGATTCTCTCATGCAAGAAATCAGCAGGACATTCACATTTGAAACAGACTGTAGGGCTTCTTTGTAACCACCATCATAAACACTTTTAGACAATCTGTCTGAGGTTCCTCATACACTGGAGAATTTATAAGTTCACTTCAGATAAAACACAGTGATAATTATATTGGTATACAGCAGGAAAGATATGACTGTTGACAAATTGGCAATGGGACTATTGAAAACCTTGATATCAGGGATTAGGACCACATAAATTCACACTGAAATATTCACATGATATATATTTAAATTCTTTGATTTATAATTTTGGCAAAAAAGAAAAATAGTAGAGTAAAAATGTGATTGTTTCTAAGTCCAATATCTAAAGTTTGATATTGGCTTGAAGAGTGACAATTTCCATGGGGTATAAGGTAATGCTTGTGCCGTCCAGTCGCCTCTTAGGCATCAAAGGAACAGAGCCTGAAAATAAAGGAGAAAACAATGATAACGGAGAAGCTTGAACAGATTTGGATTAGCCAATTCCAATTTTCATGTTTATATACTAGTACAGATCCTGCAACTTCATGGGCCAAGGACAAAACTCGGATTTCTACTCACCCTTCATTCTTAATCTTGCTGTGATTGGTGCTGTTTTTTCCAGTCTCTCCTTTTCTATCTACCTTACCCCATTTAACATTTAACCCTCGTCCTGCAGCGCGAGACATGCGAGGCCAATATTGTAGCCTACATACTGCAAACTGGGTCCAGCGGGAGGCCAATATATTGTATGGCAGCGCTGCTCCTCGTGTTCTGTTTATTTGGTTGCCGCGACTATAGTTTTTTGCACGTTTTTTTTTCCACACTATTTTCGCGTGTTATCTATCCGGTCACCCTTACTATATCTAACAAAATGGTATCGTCCGATTACGTTTATTACGATGCAACCATTCGTAACCATCTGTCATACTCATCTAATAGTACTGACCGTCTGATGTTCGAACGGGTTGTATGCGATATGACGCGTTTCCGGTTGCTGCGGACAGCTGTCCGCCATTTTGACGGACGTGGCAACACAGTTATTTATATCGTACTAGGCCCTATATTAAATTTCCTTTGAAATGCCTGACTTTTGTTGTATTGTCGAGGGCCACAATAAGAGATCAAAGTAAAAAGGACCTCAGTTTTTTTTGTTTTTTTTGGGGATACCCAAAGTGGTGACTGGAGAAGGCCAGGCAACTGAAGATTTGACTAGGAAGAGGCGCCTAGCATGGTTAAAAGCTATTAATCGTAAGAATTTAGGAGACAAGGAAGTGACGAGTAAGCCCTGGCTTCGAGTATGTGAGAAACATTTTGTTCTGGTAATCTCAATGGCATTTATTTATTTTTGATTTATCACAGCGTAGTTTCTGTATAACTCGCACTTCCGTTGGTACATTTTCTATCTAACTATTCCAGTATAGACTCGAAATAATTTTTACTACAAATGGTATAGATCTAAATGAACCAGGATCCATGACAAAATTCCTATTTTAAGGTTTTCATGGTAGATTTATAAAAAATGAGAAGGCAATGTAGAATACAAAATGTTGTACACCATAATAGAGCTATTACATGTAGCCTATTGACCGCGACATCACTGAAACACTTCTTGTTAAATACATTGTATCTTTAATCCAATGCCAAGTAGATCTACAACTTTTATTCCATACTCATTCAACACTGCTTTAATAAGATCTGATTCCATATCCACGACAATAATACATGATATTGGTCATTGCTGACGTATAGATCTATATCTTCTATCCCCCATCTTCTACACACATCTTCAATAGGCCCATTGCGAATGACATCACAGAGTGTTTTTGTTTTGTACTTTCGACACCTAAAATGGCGGGTGGATCAGCTGATGAGTGTGACTTCAAGATATGTCTAAGCGGTTAAAATGCCTGCTGGTTGCATTGCAGTTGACTGTTATGATAGGGGTGGAAAGGAAAATTAAGCGCCTGGCTTAAAAAATAATTTGTTCACCTGAATGGCCTGACTTAGGGACAGAAAAAGCGCAGAGGTCTTGGGAAAATGATAAAACGTGTGTTAAACAGCATGTAAATGCAGAAAATTCTTGATTTTGGGCCTTCCATTTAACAATTAAACTTACTGCATACCATCGCAAGTACTTTATCCAAATATCATAGGGGTCACTTACGATTTATCCACCACTATTGTTGTTATTGCGTCCTAAAGTAAAGATGATACAAGTGTTCATAAGGACCTGATTGACCCGACCGCCGAGGTTATTGGCAACACGTGAACGATCGGCTGACTGGTCGCTGGCTATCCCCGCACGGGGCGTTACGTGGACGAGTTCACTCAACGTGGGACAAGGGTTAGTTAATTTTCAGGCTGAAAAAATGTCTAATACAGTCTTCTGTGCACTGGACTTATTGAAGGGAGCCGAAGAAAGTTCATCGTATTTTACTGTCACAGCAACATTTCTAAAAGATTGCTGTGAAAATTCAATGAACACAACAGTTCGATGCAAAAGCAATTAAGTTAAATTATTTGACATCATAGAAAATTAATTTCATAATTTTTTAAACTGCTAGACAGGCTATCGCACTGAGGCAAAAAGAGTGACCAAATTGCACCACAATGAAATACTCCTGCCACTAATTTTTTTGTTGTAATAAGATGTGATAGAATGTTTCTTAATGTAAACATGTTGATCTTAAAATTTTGAGAATCCACATAATGCAGGCAACAATGCAACGTGTCGTCTGTTTAAATAGTACATAGTTCTTCTTGGTCTGATTATTTACTTCTAAACAAGAACAAATGCAATTAAAAAGGCAGATGCTGTTACATTCATATTTTAACATGAGCCCCTACGTATCTGCACATTTTAAATAATGGAGAAAAAGAAACAAAAAAAAGAGCAGTATCATTTTTTACAATTGGAACACTTTTGGAGTAGATACACCGCTGACCTTAATAAAACTGACAGCACTTCTCAAATCATCTAGAATGCACAATAAATATTTCACATAATTTTTTTGTTTCATCCAAAACTGATGCAGTTCTAAGACTTCTGACAGTTATTTATTTCCACCGAACAAATGACTGATGATTTATAGACAGAAAAGTGAAACAATTTCAAAATTTTGATTCAGGCTTTTAGCAAAAGTTTGAAATCAAGTCTTCTGCGACACTCCATATTTACTTTTTTTGCACAAAATACGTGTTTCCTGAGGTGTACGTATTATTTAACTGCTATCCATATGAAATGACATGAAGCTAATAAAGCAAGTCTCACCTTTCTTACTGCCATCAGTATTCCAAGACAACCTGTGAATGTCTTCAATTGGCATATTTGCTCCCAGTGACAGTTCATGAACATCAGTAATGTTGAAAGAAGTGAAAATATTCTGTGGAAGTGCATTGCAAGGTCTCTGTAATATTTCCAAAATCTAACACCTAGTAATAAAAAAAAAAAAATCCCTGTGCTATAAATATTACAAAGCCCTATAAAGTGACGGTAAGCACTATGTAACTTGAAGTCTAATTCCGAGGTGATGCATACCCCATTATGAAACATTATGAATTAAGCTCCAAGAATGTACTAAATTGAGTTTATAATTAATTTAAATCTTGGCAGCCAACATTTTCAGTTGTAGTGAGTAAAATTCTCTAAAAATGCTGCTCCTAACAACAATTTTTACAAACAATCTGGCATATGGTGAAGAACTCAGGTGAAAATAGCTTTTTCTTCAGCTGTAAATTTTTAATATTTTTTTAGGAAAGATATTATACCAATAAGACTTCACTTTGTTTGCCAGATGGGTTTTAGTGACCTTTTAAAGATTTACCTGGATGTCAAAGGTGACAGGCTGGGACAGTTTAGCATCTTCACCTTTCTCATAGAAATGTTCAAAGCGTAGTAGATAAGGTACGGTCCCAGATGGGGAAGGCACTGGTCCACTGAAGCGGAACTGCTCCAAGGTCAACAGGTGGATGTTGGGAGGCAGAGATTTGTGCAATCCACTTCTCTACATAATTGAAAAAAGAAATTTGGTAAAAATTGGCCAGGTTCACAAAAGTATTTCTTTTCAGGTCTAAATGTACAAGATATGGTTAATTGACAGTTTCAGACAGTCTGTTTTTCAGTACTTCATCTGGTAAGGAAAAAATAATAATACATTTCATTCTTAACCCATACCCCGCGCGCTACCCGTAAAGCCTGCTGCACAGTCAGTGACCTTACTCACGGAGAATCTTATCTGAGGTCACTGACCCGTGCCGCTATGCGATGACCACAAACGCTGTCCACGGGGTTCGGTTTTTATTGATCGGTATGAAAACATTGGCTGCTATGTCTTATCACGCTTGATAATGAATTAACCAGCAAAACCTTAGTCTGTCAGTCTCTAACCAATGATCTGACTTATGATTCCAAACTGACAGCTGTAGTTTTCGTGAGAACGAAGCATGATAACTAGCCACGCCCTCCCAAGTCCTACACAAATGGTTTCATCCTGACTGACACATACTAATAAACCAATGTGGGCATTTGGGGCAAAGATTATTTCAGAGCTTGTTTCTGATTGGTTCATAGATACAGACAACTCCAGATGGTGGTCAGCTTGTGAGAAAATGAGATAATATTGCAAATTTGTTGAGCAACAGTTCGCATGTCGATGTTACATCTTTTGAAAGTGTGGGGAGAGCCTTTGAAAGTCTTTGTGATTCCGATCAGTAGTTCACGGTGGTTACGTCTCAAAAAGGTCAGTGACCTGATGCGTGAAAATACGGCTTGCGCGTGGCGCGGTCAGCTTGACCTTCCCGACTTTTGCCGCCTGTGCGGCGAGAGCGCTTGCGAGACAATACCGACAATTGGGGACAAGGTGGTCTAGAGGCAAGGTGCTCGCCTCTCATGCCAAGGGTCCCGGGTTCTAAACCCGGCCGGTGCAGGCATGTTGGAAGTTTGGGATTTTTCTCATATTTTCATGTCCCTGATCCTATTGAGGGGTAGGATCGAGTACCTAGTCTTCTCGGATAAGGACGAAAAAATTTGGAGGGCCCGTGTGCACGTTGCGCACGTTAAAGATACCTTGGCAGTTGGAAATCGTAAAGAGCAGGCCGAACAGGCCGCTGCCCGGGCAAAATTAAATAAAATTCATCCCTACCACCCACTCCCCCTCATCCCCCCACCACAAAAAAAAAAAAAAAACGCCGACCGGCGCTGCACTGTGGCGACGACGTGCCTGCTCCAGTTGTAACTGGGGTGCAATGGCACAAAGGCAAAATTTCCCAAATGGGATTAAAGAGTTATACAAATACAAATACAAAATACAAAATTGCCGCCCCTCGCAGGGTGAGGGTTAACACGCCCTCTCGAGGAATACAGCCAACTGGTGACATGTATGTTTGGCATGTAAAGGGATCAAACACCTGGAAATGACAGTGATAGAGTACTTTTCTCCCTTTTCTCTACTTCTTACTATGTCTTCTTCCTGCACCTCTCATGGTGCCCACCACAATGCACCAGATGAAGACTGATACAGATAGAGATGAAACGAGACAAGAAGACAACAAGGAAAGAGGACAGCAGAAAACAACTAAAAAAACCGCAATCAAGAACAGGGGACCAACTGTGTTAGGTTGAGGCCCCCGAGCAACAAACAAAAGGACCTCAAATTTCAGAGAGTGTCTTTTTCGTTTCTTCACCTTGTAAGAAAAAAGAAAAGAAAAATTCATTTTCGATATACTTACAAGGGTATAATATTCACTGGCATACTGTTTGGGCTCCATAGGTACAGTAGAAAACGTAACTTGCGGTGACAGGAAAATGTCTTGAGCCAGAGTGCGATAATGCCTGGCGGAATTTTCCACAGTATCCAAAATAAGATAGTGTTTACCTGTGAACAAAACATATCAAATTTATTGCACCATTCTTAGATGGGAACTGGAACATTTTCAAAAGGCTGGAAAATGGAGCGAAATCCATTGACACGCCTGAACCTAATCGTAAACTTGTATGTTTCATATTTTTATGAATACATGATAGTATGTGAAAACATACAGGCTCAGGTCAAACAAAAACCTCTACATGGTTGAGGTCAGTACTGAAGAGGACAATTCCCACCTATGACCATTTGATTACAACAGTAAAGGCACCATTCGCTTATTCCTGTCACTTTCAATACATCAACTGATTTTGTTATTATTCTTGTGAAATACGATAAAAATAATGAAACACTTTCCTGCAAAATTTCTATCATTTACATAAGGCAACAATGTTCTCCAATGTCACTTCAATCATCTCGAAAAAATATATGTTGCATATCAACAGGCATGATGTTGATAGAACTCTTATGTCATTGTCACGAGTGGAGTGAGTGCAATTAAGGGGATTGCTACAGAGCGGGTGTAGAATAAGAAGAGCTCACGACAGACGGATAGGAAAAGACCTGAAAGGGGAAGAGTAAAAATAACTCATGCAGACAAGTGGGAAAAGCGTGCGTGTATGAGTGGTGTGGAAGTCTGAATGAGGCGAAAGCGCTGGATTACTATCACTGCAAGTTAGAAGGTCCGACGGAGCGGACCTGTGAATAAGAGCCCATCGGGCGGACATAAGGGAAGCAGTCGAGAAGACTAGTGAGACAGCCTTTCCAGTAATGACTGGTACGTAGAATGTTGATTGATTATTATGATTGATGTATTATATTATATTCGTCTATTACCATGATGTGAATAAGTATATGTGAGGAATGTGGAAGTCCTTGATATTGGATATAGCAATGTGCGCCACGAGCGATAGATGAAAGTGAGTCATGGATTTGTAGCGCGAGTGAGTAGTGTGTACTCCGATGGAGGTGTGTTACCGTAAGATGTGTGGTGGGTGAAAGGTGAACTAGTGTGTGTACGCTTCATGGGTTGTAAGGAGAGGTGGAGTGAATAGAAATGGTAGGGTATTATACCAATGTAATGTTATTCTTGTAGGTGTCGGGGACGGGCCGCAGAGCCACCTCGATGAGCACAGGGGATAGGCCAGCATAGGGCCGGAGGCCACACATAGGCCAGGAGTGAGGCTGTCAGTGCAGGACAGTAGAGGCACATAAAGTCGTGGCAGTCAGGCCACGGACAGGGACGTAGATATGAGAGTGAATGAGATACTATGTTGTTGCCATGTTGATAGGCTAGTGAACTGATACTATGTTGTTGCCATGTTGATGGCTATGGAAATAATAATGTGTTATTGCCCTGCTGCAAGAGATCAAGAGGAAGGCCGCGCGGAACGTGGAGAAGAGCCAGAGAAAATGATGTGCAACGAAGCGGAAAGACTTGGAATAATGTAAAGAGGCTGGCCCATGATAGAGAGGGATGGAAGGTGTTTGTTGGTGGCCTATACCCTGATCCAGGGTGAGAAAGGCAATGATGATGATTGCCCTGCTGAGGTGGTAGGGGAGTGCTAAGGTGTATGACAATAGGAAGGTTGTTACGAGCTGGGTCCTCGAGTGTTACGAGTTCAAGGAAGGGTGTTACAGATGGGGATTACTGTGCTCGTGTTTTACGGGGATGGTTAATTATAAATTTACGTGTTCGACTGCATTTTTAATAAATATCGAGAGGTTTTAGAAATTACTCTGCCATACCATGCCACATACACTAATAACAATTTCGAGTAAGTTATATCAAGGACCTTGTAGGGCCACAAATTTGTTACTTAAATTCCTAACAATTTCGTCTATCGTTTACATATTAAAAGACAACATTGCAGCATCAAATGAAAATACTAAAATACATAACTATAAATCTCCTCTAGATCCTTAAGAGATTTGAAACTCTATATCATTCTGATTCATACACAGTTTACTTAGTAATTATTTATCTTCAGAAATATAGACTGCCTACTATCTCACAAATGATATACTTAGGTCTCAGACGACAATATTAACTCATTTAACTGCTTATAAAGGATCAAACCGTCAAGACACACTGACGTAGTTAAGATAGATCTAGATCTGTTCTAGGATGGGCTGGCAATCCCCAGCCTCATCCAGACACATCAATTACAATTTACAAATGTGTATATCAGTCACTCTTTCTAGATCTTAATTGCAAGTAAAACTTTATGGTCTTGCATTCCTTTGATCGCACTTCTACTGGAAAGTTAGGGTCAGATTCACATCATCTCGAATCATTTTGATGAAACTTACGATTGGTTCCCTGAAACGATTTCAGGGAACTGGAGAAAAGAGCTGTGGGTTATTTTCATTGTCTATCCAGGACATAGACATGACGTTAACAGTCTTATGGTTCCCTCTGGCTGAACCTTAGCCGACACCTTCGCAGAATAGGATACGCTGCATGGAGTGAGGTAGCATAAACATGTCACCGCTTATCTTCTGCAAATCACGTGACTGCTCAAATTTGATTGGTGCATCCACTTCGAGCTCCGCTCGCAGCGCCAATAGATTCTATTAATAGTAACAGACAAAGTCAGACTTAGGATGTCAAAACCTTTCGCAAAGTCTCTACACCCTAAACGTTTTATGTACGAATTTATTCACCCCTTATTCGCCCCGTCTTTCCCTGTTAAAGTACACCCAAACTACGGGGTTGCAAACTGCATCGTCACTGTTAATTTATCCATTCGTTCTATCCTGACCCACTTTCTTTCCATCTCTAAGAAAAGCGTTACAAAAACAAACTGTCCACGGGAATAGTTCAAGGACGTTTGCACTGGCTAAAATCAATGATGCCATGTAATAAACAATGCGTGACCTAGCACGGCAATTCAAATCCTAATCCTGACATATCCCCCACCCCAGTGAAAATTTTAAATAAAATTTACACGATAGGATCCAAGAAATCCCAAAGTTATTGTGGTAGGGGGTTAAGTAGTACTGTAGAAAAATGAGTCTTAAGCTTGAGAAGAAAAATCTAACTAAGAACGTGCATATTGGATGGACAAACAGCATACAATTATTAATGCCACGTTCTATAGAATTTATTCTATTTAAACATTCTTACTGCACACAATCAAAATTCTCAGAAACATCTATAATAATAATGAGTATATCACTGTATACTGCTGGATTAAAGTATAACTATTATCAAATAATGAAGCCTTACTGAAGAAATAGGCTCATAATTATTTAGTCAACACACACAATTGCTGCTTATATACACATTCACACACAATATATTGTTAATTAAAATACTGTGGTATCCAATGGCAGCAGTAGCTGTGGTAGCTTGGTTTGCCATGTCTTCATCTCATTGACCCGCTGACAAGGGCGTCAGGTTTGCCAGAAGTTCAGGTCACAGTCAGGAATGACGCTGGTGGAAAAAGGATATTCACAAAAAAAAGGATTGTAAAACTGGTTCATAAAGTAATGAACAAGATAAATGTGAATCCATCCACCGTCTAGAATTGAGGGGGACAAGCACTATCCAACCCCAATACAAGACAGACTCTGTAATAGAGTAATGAAAATTTTGGCCTGTCTTACTTTTTACAACGAATTTCCGTATAATGAAGCCGAAACAACCAAAACGACGAAAAGTTAATTAGCTTAACGTTTACATTCCAAATTCGCGTGGTGCTGCCTTAAATGCAACAATAGTATAGAACTTTCTCAATTTAATAACAATATGATTTATTTTATTTAATCTCCGTATCAAATCCGGTATAGATGAGATGGCACGAGGCGATAGCTAGTTAATTAAATGCGTTTTACGCAAGCCATGCACACGTCAAGTGTCACAGTCATCTCGGTATATAGTCATATCTAGTATTACGTTAGCTGGTCCACGGAACGCGGACAGCCTAAGACATAATCGGTATATAAAAAAAAAACCACTCTTCTCCACAACTTAAAACGCGACCACGCAGTGTCCTCTGTTACCACTGCAAAAACTCTCAAAAACGCGAACACGCAGTGTCCCCTGTTACCACTGCAAAAAACTCTCAAAACGCGAACACGCAGTGTCCTCTGTTACCACTGCAAAAATATATCTCTCTCAACGCGACGAATCAGCAATATCTCTCTCTTCTCAATATACAACGTGTCTTTTATAATGACATTACCTCAATACTGATACGAACAAGTCCCATGAGACAATAAACTCTTTGCTCCTCGGGCGGCCGCACAGCCGAAAATAACACCAATATTCACCACATATCCCTACTCAAAAAAAAAAGTCACTTCCCTAAGCAGCCTAGTACTGCCCTCTCGGGGGCTCGTCAATGTTAAAACGAGATCGGTTATACATAATGCTTAATAAGCTCCATAGAACAGGCAGCATGGTAACTGCACGGGTTCCAACAATTCAATAAAAATCCTCACTCATTAACCCAGATTACTCATGAACTGTCTCACCGTGTCACAACACGTGAACGAATTCAGGTAGGTAAGAAAAATTAAGTATAAACAAAAAAGATAAATACGATATAACGAATGTATAAAGAAAAGGTACACTACAAACAAGACGCAAGACTCACAAGGAAGACGAACGATAACAGACCCTACAAGTCCTAACCTATATTACAGAAAGTTTAAGAAGAAGACAGGAGAGACATCTTCCTAAAAAAATGTAAGGAAGCAAAAGAAACGCCACAATCTATACGAATAATGGATCCCTAATAGAACTATTCACAGTGAAGCAAATCCCCCCGAGTTATCAATAGCCACCAAGGCACTCCAATATCCTTCGAAATGGCAAAGAAGATATGCTAAACTATGACCCCAACCAACCTCCCGCACTTAAACTAAACATATAGTAAATAGTAAAATGGCCTGGAACAATACACACAGAGCGGAAAGTACGTCGCCCTCCCCAAGACTGTTAGTAAGATGGTTCACTTAACTTTATTTTTGAGGAATTCAGATGTTAAATATCCTCAATCCATAGCTCCAAGCCCAAAACTTGCATTTCTGTCTGAGGTAGAACTGGATGATGAAAGGGTTCCCTCGCCGGTGTCCACGGGTCAATGGGATGTTGAAATCACCATATGAAATTGAAACAAAATATTCGATTAATACAAATTGTTTAAACTCTATAATAAAAAGCACCTGAAAACATAATATTAGAACAGTACAATATCAAATAATGGAATAAAAAAATACAATAGGTTTTAAAATAATCTAACTAAGTGGCATGGCGTTATCTAAGGTTCTTTAAGGGTCCCTCTCCAGTGTTACGAGCTGGGTCCTCGAGTGTTACGAGTTCAAGGAAGGGTGTTACAGATGGGGATTACTGTGCTCGTGTTTTACGGGGATGGTTAATTATAAATTTACGTGTTCGACTGCATTTTTAATAAATATCGAGAGGTTTTAGAAATTACTCTGCCATACCATGCCACATACACTAATAACAATTTCGAGTAAGTTATATCAAGGACCTTGTAGGGCCACAAATTTGTTACTTAAATTCCTAACAATTTCGTCTATCGTTTACATATTAAAAGACAACATTGCAGCATCAAATGAAAATACTAAAATACATAACTATAAATCTCCTCTAGATCCTTAAGAGATTTGAAACTCTATATCATTCTGATTCATACACAGTTTACTTAGTAATTATTTATCTTCAGAAATATAGACTGCCTACTATCTCACAAATGATATACTTAGGTCTCAGACGACAATATTAACTCATTTAACTGCTTATAAAGGATCAAACCGTCAAGACACACTGACGTAGTTAAGATAGATCTAGATCTGTTCTAGGATGGGCTGGCAATCCCCAGCCTCATCCAGACACATCAATTACAATTTACAAATGTGTATATCAGTCACTCTTTCTAGATCTTAATTGCAAGTAAAACTTTATGGTCTTGCATTCCTTTGATCGCACTTCTACTGGAAAGTTAGGGTCAGATTCACATCATCTCGAATCATTTTGATGAAACTTACGATTGGTTCCCTGAAACGATTTCAGGGAACTGGAGAAAAGAGCTGTGGGTTATTTTCATTGTCTATCCAGGACATAGACATGACGTTAACAGTCTTATGGTTCCCTCTGGCTGAACCTTAGCCGACACCTTCGCAGAATAGGATACGCTGCATGGAGTGAGGTAGCATAAACATGTCACCGCTTATCTTCTGCAAATCACGTGACTGCTCAAATTTGATTGGTGCATCCACTTCGAGCTCCGCTCGCAGCGCCAATAGATTCTATTAATAGTAACAGACAAAGTCAGACTTAGGATGTCAAAACCTTTCGCAAAGTCTCTACACCCTAAACGTTTTATGTACGAATTTATTCACCCCTTATTCGCCCCGTCTTTCCCTGTTAAAGTACACCCAAACTACGGGGTTGCAAACTGCATCGTCACTGTTAATTTATCCATTCGTTCTATCCTGACCCACTTTCTTTCCATCTCTAAGAAAAGCGTTACAAAAACAAACTGTCCACGGGAATAGTTCAAGGACGTTTGCACTGGCTAAAATCAATGATGCCATGTAATAAACAATGCGTGACCTAGCACGGCAATTCAAATCCTAATCCTGACAAAGGTGATATTGAGAGACTGCGGTGCCAGTAAATTATTAGTGTGCTATTAAGACCCTGAGGGGAGAGGCTGAGGCCGAAGTGCCTTTAGGAGTGACTACCGGATTGTGGATCCGAGGGAGAGTGTGTGTGAGAATAAGGCCGTTGTACGGCAGTCATTTCAATAATATAATGTATGTAATTGCGCTATTATATGTATAATTATGTTTAATAAATGTGTGAGTCTGATGGGCTGTTTTGTTAAGTGTTAAACTTGTTTGTTCGTGATTGTCGTCCTGTCATAAACTATTACATCTCCCAGTCTGGGATCTGTGACACTGGGGGCTCGTCCTGTTTACCTGTGGTCATTTTGACATTGTGTATTCGTTATATCTAGTTGTTTTTCTGTTGTGCTAGGAATTCGTGCTGTTGTCCTTGTTCGTGGGATGAATGGAAATTTCATCATGATATGATTTATGTATGTTTATGAATAATAATATGTATTGATGCATGTATTTTGATGAATATGTATTAATGTGTACTTAAATTTCTGCAGAGTGTGCGTGCCAGCCTGTAGAGGTCAAGCAGCCAGAGCTCCGAGGAAAGGGAGAAATTGAAATCTAGGGTGGAAGTTAAGTGAAAATTTTGTGCCCTGGATTGAGGGCTGTCTTTTCTTCTGTCTTTTCCTGCTGTTTTTCTGTTTTCGTTGAAATTGATTATACGGGCGGTGGCGCGGGTTTGCTGTGGTGAGCGTAGTTTGTCCTCTTCGGGAGGTGGGCTAATCTAGGAACTTCGTTCATCACAGCGAACAGTTCTATAGGGACCTGTATTTTTGTTTAGATTGTAGCGTTCTATCTTCCTCGTTGTTTTAGGAAGACGTTTCTCTTGTCCTTCTCCTCCCTATCTGTAGATACGTTCTTTTTTTTCAGACTCTGTTCTTGTTCGTACCGTGTTGTGTAATCGGCGTAGTAGGTTGCATTTTTTTTCCATTATAGTTTTTTTTTTGTTTTTTTTGTAGAAGCTTTGTCCTAGTCTGGTTCGTTGTCCTTGACGTACTTGTGGTCCTTCTAGTGTATTTCTTCATTCTTGTCGTTCTATTTTCTTTTATAATTAATAGTGCTATACATTTTATAGATATAGAATTAGTTGTGCTGTAAAGGTAAATTTCTGAATTGTAATTGAGACAACTGGGTATTGTTATATCTGGTGTGATCTCAGGTCTCTGGTCGTATCGTTAGTGATCATACCGACAGGTTGGTCGTTCGCATAATAGATACCATAACCATAAATCTGTGAAATGGCGGAACTCCAACAACTAATGAAGTTGGGTAAGGAACTTGGCCTGGAGGGAGACGAGCTACGCGGCTGGATTAAAGAACAGCAGGCAGAAATGCGCGATGAGCGTGCTAAGGATAGAGAGCGAGGAGCAGGAGAGACAGGATAAGGAGCAGGAAAGGGAGTTTAAGTTAAAGGAGTTAGAAGATAAGCAGCATGAGAGAGAGGCGCGAATAAGAATCGCGGAGTTGGAAATCAAAAAGAATACGCCAACAGAAACAGTTGAGCGGCAGGTACACAATAAAGGTGGCGTTAGGATTAAGCTCCCTACGTTCGACGACCGGAAGGACGACATAGACGCCTTCCTTTACAGGTTCGAACTGAACGCACAATTGCAATGGGGGGAAAATAAGGAATTATGGGCCACGTACCTGGCATCGCTGTTGCAGGGGCGAGCGTTAACCTACTTTAAAGAGCTACAGCGCGAAGACGTGCAAGATTACGATAAGCTGAAGGCTTTGCTGCTTCGCCGATTTGCGCGTACCGAGGAATATTTCCGGGAGCAGTTTAGGCGGGCACGTGCAGATACCAGGGAGGACTTTGCTGCCTTCGTCGCGAGACTAACGGAGTATTTCGCGAACTGGGTAGACTTGGCGCATGTGAGCGCGGATTTTGCTAAACTGAAAGACTTAATGATCCGTGACCAGCTGTACGCGTCGTGCCACAAAGATCTGGTGGCTTTCCTGAAAGAGAACGAACCCGCGACGGTGCAGGAGGCGTCTAAGTTGGCGGAAGCATACCGTACGGCACATCCGTCCAAACCAGTCGCCAGGGCATACGTCCAAGATGCTGGGTACGTCGCCGTTGTTGAAGGGTCGCCGGCAGGACTTAGGGACAGGTCGCGTCAGCGTGGTGCCTATGGCGGGCAGGCCCGGGGGCAGCGTGGGGGCTATCGCCAATCGCCGGCATGTGGATCCGGTGGGTTTGACCGAGCAGGAGGGCTAGGTCGCGGTAATGGCCGGGGGCGAGTTGTGACCTTTGCCGATGACCGACGGCATGGGGACTCTAGTTCCGGTCGCGAGGGGTCACGGGGACCCAGGCCTAGGGCAGCACAGGGAGCGGAGTGTTGGACTTGCGGACGCGTGGGTCACTTTTCACGCGAGTGTAGGGCCGCGGGGTGTTGGGGCTGCGGAAGAGCAGATCACATCAGCGTGGGCTGCCCTGCGGGTGGGATGGCGGCGAACGTGGACAGTGGCTCCAGTCCAGGCTCCCCAAATAAATTTCATCATGCGGCTGCGTGTGTTACATCGGACAACGGAGGCGGACAGTATTCTAAGTGTCCCAGTTGTGAGAAGTTATTATCTTCCGGTGTTTTACCTTGTGGGAGAAAGATCCCCGTTATAAATTCATGTCATACAGGAGGTGGTCTTAGGGTTTATCCGGGGTTTGTTGGGGACGAACCGGTCTCGGTTTTACGAGATACAGGATCTACCGTTGTGGGAGTGCATAGAGACTGCATTCGGGATTCACAGCTTACAGGTGAGACTGTCCCGTGCATCCAATTTTCGGGGGCCATTGAGAAATTACCCATGGCAAGAATAGTGATAGATACACCGTTCCTTAGCGGGGAAGTCGAGGCAGTCGTTGGTTATTTTCCAGGCGCCCAGCTCATCATTGGGAATGTATCACGGGTGGTTTCCCCTTCCGATGAGAACGTGCAAGCATGGTCGCAATCAAAAGGTATTGACTTTTGCGCCGCGGTCGAAACACGTCGACGGGTAGCGGATAAAGATAAGATTAGACCTTTGGCGACGCCAGCGGTCAACCTAGATATCACGCCAGAGCGCTTGGCGAGATTACAAAGGGAGGACCCATCATTAAACCCATGTTTTGGGGAAGCGCGAACCGAGAAAACAAGGAAATATAAAAACGGGTCATCTTTTTTTTTTGTCCAGGGGGGCATTCTGTTCCGTATGTACGTCACGGTGGCTTCCGTTCAAAAGCAGGTCGTCGTGCCACGGTCGTTGATTGCTACAGTATTGCGTCTGGCCCATGATGTTCCATTAGCGGGTCATATGGGAAGTGCTAGAACCAAGGAGAGAGTTCTGAAAAATTTTTATTGGCCGTCAGTATACAGAGATGTACGTTTATATTGTAAGACGTGCAGTGCGTGCCAAAAGACGACGCATAAGGGTCGTTCACCCCAGGCTCCTCGTCAAAAGATCCCCACGGTTTCGGAACCGTTTAAAAAGGTTTCGATAGACCTTGTTGATTTAAGAGAAAGATTATCTTCAGCGCGCACTATAGCAGAAGAAGCGTCTAGTATCGCTTCGAAAAGAGCAAAAGACTATAAAGATAGAGGTTCCAAACTGAGAATTTTTAAGCCAGGAGACAAGGTTCTATTGTTGTTACCTACGGACCATCATAAGTTATTGATGACATGGAAAGGTCCTTATGTTATTGAGCGAGTTGTTTCAAAGGTAGATTACGCTATCCACATTGATGGAACGAGTAAGGTTTTCCATGTTAATATGCTACAGAGATTTTATGAGAGACCACAGTATCTGTGTGCACAGACAAGACCAGAGGAGACTGTCTTCTCTACTGCTTGTACGGGGGTCGTAGACCAGTTGGACGGTGGCGTAAGCGACACCGAGGCGCAGGAAGAGTTACAAATTCAATTGCCGGAGTTAACTGCGACACAAGGTTACAGGGACGTAAAAAATTAACCCTGACCTTACGAGTTCAAGGAGTAGGGAACTTGAGACCCTGTTAGCGTCATTTCCGGATGTTGTTACGGATTTGCCGGGTCGCACTACGGTGATCCAGCACCAAATAAAGTTGACTTCGGATAAGCCAGTATTTCTTAGACCGTATCCGCTGCCTTTTTCTTCGAGAGATAGAGTCATAAAGGAAGTTGAGTCAATGTTGAAGTTAGATGTGATAGAACCATCAACATCGCCGTATTCATCACCCATCGTCCTCGTGAAAAAACTTGATGGATCGGTGCGGTTCTGTATTGATTTTCGAAGATTGAACACTATTACGGTAGGCGATAGGGAGCCTATTCCGTTTCAGGAGGAATTAATAGCTTCATTGGCCGGGTCCACGTGGTTTTCCAAGATAGATTTGACGAAAGGGTATTGGGAAATCCCGCTTACTGAGGAGTCTAAACAATACACGGCGTTCCAAACGCCCATTGGATTATTCCAATTTAAGGTCATGCCATTTGGGTTGGTAAACGCGCCAGCGACGTTTGCACGATTAATGAGATTAGTGTTGAAGGACATACCTAATGTCGTGTCATTCTTTGACGATATAGCATGCCATACGTCGACATGGTCTGATCATATTCAGACACTAACAGTAATTTTTCAACGATTACGTCATTTTGGGTTAACTGCTAAACCCGCAAAGATGGATTTGGCATGTCCAGAGATAATATTCTTAGGACATATTGTGGGTAGAGGTGTTCAGAGACCGGAAGTAACAAAAATTGACAAGTTAGTAGGGTTGCAAATCCCTAAAACAAAGAAACAAGTCAGAAGCTTAGTGGGAATTTTAAATTATTACAGAAAGTTCATTCCAAATTTTTCCTCCTTGTCATCTTCTCTTACTGACCTTACTAAGAAGGGACAACCCGATAAGGTCCAGTGGACGTCTGAATGTCAGACATCATTTGATAATTTGGTGACAGCATTATCATCGTCACCCATTCTGATATTACCCGATTTTCGATCTAATTTTATCCTCAGAACGGATGCGTCGGACTCTGGTGTCGGCGCTTGTCTTCTACAGGAGAAGAACGAATGTCTCCATCCTGTATGTTATGTCAGTAGGAAGTTATTGCAGAGAGAAAGAAAGTATTCTGTGATAGAGCGTGAGTGTCTTGCCATTGTCTGGTCAGTCCAGAAACTAGGACGTTATCTCATGGGACGAGAATTTTGTATCCAGACAGACCACAAGCCGCTGACATTTTTGTCGAAGAATCGTTCGTCCAGCCCACGCTTGTCTAGATGGGCATTGGCTTTGCAGCCGTATACCTTCGTTATTCAACCAATTCCAGGAACCAGCAATCATATCGCCGACTACCTTAGTCGAGCCAGGGGAAGAATTCAGGAGCTTATACATCAGAGGACAGGAACATTGACAGGATCTGTGTGAATGAGTCGACTTTAAAATATTGACATTATAAATATGATATGAAGAATGGTTGATAGGTTGAGTGGTTTTTTGATTCTGTATTAGATATTGTGTTTAGTTAGCTATTCATGATGTGACACATATATGCATATTGCAGGCCATATTGATCCCCATATTTTCCCCTGATTTCGATATTCTATATACTAGGGGAACTGCTAGGTCATTTTTTTTAGTGTAGGTATTGCTCACGCTCACTCGTTGACAGTCATCTTGATGCGATTTGAAATTAATTGCATTAATTTTTTTGGGGTGGGGGATGATGTCACGAGTGGAGTGAGTGCAATTAAGGGGATTGCTACAGAGCGGGTGTAGAATAAGAAGAGCTCACGACAGACGGATAGGAAAAGACCTGAAAGGGGAAGAGTAAAAATAACTCATGCAGACAAGTGGGAAAAGCGTGCGTGTATGAGTGGTGTGGAAGTCTGAATGAGGCGAAAGCGCTGGATTACTATCACTGCAAGTTAGAAGGTCCGACGGAGCGGACCTGTGAATAAGAGCCCATCGGGCGGACATAAGGGAAGCAGTCGAGAAGACTAGTGAGACAGCCTTTCCAGTAATGACTGGTACGTAGAATGTTGATTGATTATTATGATTGATGTATTATATTATATTCGTCTATTACCATGATGTGAATAAGTATATGTGAGGAATGTGGAAGTCCTTGATATTGGATATAGCAATGTGCGCCACGAGCGATAGATGAAAGTGAGTCATGGATTTGTAGCGCGAGTGAGTAGTGTGTACTCCGATGGAGGTGTGTTACCGTAAGATGTGTGGTGGGTGAAAGGTGAACTAGTGTGTGTACGCTTCATGGGTTGTAAGGAGAGGTGGAGTGAATAGAAATGGTAGGGTATTATACCAATGTAATGTTATTCTTGTAGGTGTCGGGGACGGGCCGCAGAGCCACCTCGATGAGCACAGGGGATAGGCCAGCATAGGGCCGGAGGCCACACATAGGCCAGGAGTGAGGCTGTCAGTGCAGGACAGTAGAGGCACATAAAGTCGTGGCAGTCAGGCCACGGACAGGGACGTAGATATGAGAGTGAATGAGATACTATGTTGTTGCCATGTTGATAGGCTAGTGAACTGATACTATGTTGTTGCCATGTTGATGGCTATGGAAATAATAATGTGTTATTGCCCTGCTGAGGTGGTAGGGGAGTGCTAAGGTGTATGACAATAGGAAGGTGATATTGAGAGACTGCGGTGCCAGTAAATTATTAGTGTGCTATTAAGACCCTGAGGGGAGAGGCTGAGGCCGAAGTGCCTTTAGGAGTGACTACCGGATTGTGGATCCGAGGGAGAGTGTGTGTGAGAATAAGGCCGTTGTACGGCAGTCATTTCAATAATATAATGTATGTAATTGCGCTATTATATGTATAATTATGTTTAATAAATGTGTGAGTCTGATGGGCTGTTTTGTTAAGTGTTAAACTTGTTTGTTCGTGATTGTCGTCCTGTCATAAACTATTACATCTCCCAGTCTGGGATCTGTGACAGTCATAATGTCATTCATCAGCATAGGGATTTAGAAGTAAAATGCAATACATCCAGCCTGTGGAAGAAATAGCAGTATTTGGTGATTATGTTAACATATTCTCATAGCAAGATCATTCTCACACAGTCCACCCATACCAGTTTCTAATTGGAAATCATATGAGGCCAAAAAAAAACAAAAAAAACCAACCTAAAAGAACAACAACAACCTATAATATCGATTTCCCTTAGTATGTTTTTGTGTGCGTCAAAGCCAACATGCAGTTATCTCACCTCTAATGACCAATCCTTTTCCATCGCTGCCAGTTTCATTCAAAGCTTCACCAACTCCCTTGGCATCATCAGACAGCAAGCGACGGTGAAGCTAGAGATGTGTAAGAACCAAAGAACCAAAAAAAAAAAGTCAGGCTGGACTCCCAAAAGACTTGGAATATCTAATTGTTCTCAAACTTGAACAGAAATACAGCCCACCTTTTCCATTTTGTCAACAAAAATCTTACAATTAAAAAGTTGTAGGCCAAGACTGACATCTTATATTTGTAGCAAGTGTGCATATTTTCAAGTTGATCTTACTTTCACATTAAGGCTCGTTGAGTGTCTAGCACTTGTGTATGATCCAATGTTTAACATTTACATAAAAGGTCTGATTGGAGTGTGCTATACAAGAGACACTGGTGGGAAGAGGCACATACTATACATTTTTATGACACCAGTGCACAGCATTTATACCCACAAAAGTTACCCCGCAGTTCTGAATAGGATGAAGTGGACATCATACCAAAGAAAAGTCAATCATACCAGCTGCTGGTCAACATTTCGATATTTGACACTCACCATCAGTTCCACATCACCATCATTGTAGCTAATACCACCCTGTGATCTGTCAGTCAACACTGTAAACAGCAGCTTTCCATTGCCACTCTGGAAATATACACAGTAAAAGCTATCCATCTAGGCAAAGGGCAAATGACATGAAAAAATATGTAGTGTTTATCATTGTCCTCACAACATACAGCTTCAATCTCAATATGCCAGAACTCATGTATTACTTTAATCCATTATCTGGCCAAGATGACATCAATGAAACAAAAAAAGAAATCTCTGCTTCATGTCACTGCAATTCCACGATAAAAAAATAATTATAATAAAAAAAAATCAAAATACTTCTTGGAATCCTGGCAGTTAATAACGGTTTCAATGTTTTAGATTATGACAAAATGAGCTGCATGTATTTACCACATGATATACAAAAGACTTTTAGAATAAAATACATAACTATGGCACCTGACAAGCTGCCAGATTAATTTCCTGTAGGTATCTCTTAAAAAAAAAAACTGTGATAAGCTACTGACTATGATTTGAACAGTTCGAATTTTAAACAAAGGGCTATGCATTTATAAATGGCTGTTGTTAAGGGAGTGTAGTATTTTGCATAGTGTGCTATAGCTGAACTGTGAACACAACTCAGCATTTCCTCTGTTCGGTTTTGTAATTAGTCTGCAGCCCTCTACCAACAGCTACTGAAATTTAAAAGATGACTCTTCAACTAAGTGTTTCACTAGACCTCAATTGCCATGAAAGCATTCACAGGGTAGTAGTTTCCTGCCACTTCCTCTGTCTGGTTCAGGTGCCAGGTGGGTCTGTAATCCTTTCTGTAAAAATTGTAACAATCACAAAAATCTTTCAGTTACATGCCGATGGTAAGGAAGTATGAGATCTAAAGGACAAATATGTCAAATAGCCTTTTCAATCTGCCTGCAAATGTTTCCTGCCCTGTGCAGTTTGTGCAGTAACAGAGAGTTTGAGTTTGAATTTGAATGGCTTGTCAGCAGGATAACAGCCACTTTGTGTTTTTTACGATTATTTTCACCATCTTACTTCCGGCTAGCTTTCCGCCCTGATTCCTGTATCTAAGCAACAACAGTCAATAACTGAAAACATCATGGATTGAGCTTTCTGAAATTATCTAGGATTTATACCATATCCACTTTGGTTGTTCTTAGATAAATGATAATACCCAGTCACAGGCTCACCAAACTGCAATGTTCCACATACTTAAGATGATGTAAATTTCAGTTTTTAAAACACTCCCAGTTTCATGTATAAAAATTTCTTTTTAAATGCTCACAAATTTTTCTCCTTAGGCAGTCTGAAGATCAGTTTCTAAACTCAATTTCTCACCTCTTTCATACTATACTCATAGGTAAAGCTTTTTATATCATGATTTCCTTTGCTGTGAAAATTGATATTACTTTAAATGTTATATGCTTTCATAGATGCCAGCATTTCCCCAAATTAATGAACGAAATAAAAGTGGCTGTGATTTTCACTGTAATGACCATATGACTAAGCGATAATAACGACTAGAACTCACTGTCTCTTCAGAATCTCTCTTCCGTTTGCATCTGTGTAGAATGTTCCTTCATTGCCAAAGTACTGAAGGTTGTAGCGGGTTACCACTTCTTTGCCAAAGTCATCACTGAAACGAAAAAAGATGATTCTATTCAAATAACCATTTGGTGTTGCACATATATTGCTTATGATGTCTCATGTGCACCGGTGAAAGTGATATAAAATTGCTTTCACTGGAAGTAGTTGTCCACGGAATAAAAAAAAGCCTGCAAACAATACACTAGACAAAAACATTAACATGTCCTTGTATACTTTGAAACAAATTGCCAGTGGGGCATGAGGATTGCAGTTGAAATTCCAGAGTGAGAGATTTGTCTGGCCAATTTCACTGATGCTCCTGTGATTACTCCTCAGACAGAATTGATTAACTCCTTCCCTACAGTAAGCTGCATATTTGGCTCACGGATTTTTGCTTTGCTACAGAAAGCCGAATTTTCGGCACGAGTTTTCTAACATTGTTATCTAAGCCAATTTCTCGAAGTACTGAATCTCATCCTGGTTCATTAATTTTCTTTTACTTTAATGTCTAATGCCTTGTGTCCTGTGTTTATATTGAGCGAAAGAAAAAACCATCTTTGAACTACATCTAAATTTCAAACTAGGTAGCATTTCCGTCCACACTCACAAAAGTTATCATAGGGAATAAGTTAAAACAAAAAGCAAAACATAACATTTAAAAACATCAATGCATCTAACATTTATAAACTTTCGTCAAATTGAAATGAGATCATGTAATAACTCTCTTAACTCTCAATCTTCTTTGGTTTTTATGCCATATTTATGGAAACTGAATGTTGCCGACAGATAAAGAGCCCTATTTCTTTTTCTATTTAAGATAGAGTAGCAAGTTATATATCAATGGATTCAGAATTGAATTAGCTGCCATTTGATGATAGTTTTGACTAATTATAATGACAATAAAAAGATCTGGGGTCCAAATTTTATGGAAATTTTTTTTTGAAAAGTACATAAATTTACAACCACAATGGACACTGTGATAGAAGAAAAAAAAAGTATTTGAAGGAAACTGAAAAACTTTATTATCTAAACAAACTACATCCAATTTTACAACATATATCCAAATTTCAAGACATTCTGTCAGTAAATGACTGAAATATTTAAAAAATTGAAATGCATATATGTGAACTATTTGTGCCGAGAACTGCCACAAACCACAACGGAAAAAGTTGTACAACTTGTCATGTTATATAAAAATATTTTGTTATTCATTTGAATTTTATACAGGGAAACAACCTTAATTTTAAACAGAATCAGGATTAACTTCATCATGTACAGACAAACATCTGAGGCTTATATTCAATGATGAATATATATAAAATTATATCTTGTGGTAGTCTACAAGACAGTTCCGTGTGTCATGCAGACACAGAAAAACATTACAAGTTCTGCAGAAGTATCTGCTTTTCTGTTCAACATGTAATTTATCATAACATAGCTTACAGTTCTTTCTCTGAGAAGTTGGAACAATACCAGGAATAACTGGGTGATTAGTAAAAATTTTTGGTTTTGAGGCTGTTGGAACATCTGCAAAGTCGTCAACTTTCCCGAGTTGCCTGATTAGTTCTTCTGTAAATGCAAGCTGATTAAACTTGTTACTTCTATCTAGTTCTTTCAAATCAGGGTTTTGCTTTCTCCAGTCCTGAAACAAAATACAACTATTTACTCTGGCAATATCTAGAAAATGAAAAAACAATGTCTTCCAATATTTATTTGTCTTACGTAACATGTTGTATTTGGTTAGTAATTGGTCACTTTTATCAACTCCACCCATATGCATATTATAATCTGTTATGACTTTAGGTTGTCTAAGTTCCAAAGTTTGAAAAGCTCCATTTGTTTTAGTTCTCCTATTAGCCATACAAAATTCATTTGCCCCATGCATGGTAGAAATCAGACAGTTTTATTGTCCTTCCACTGAAGTGCTAAAATATTCCCTTGTCTACACCATCTCATTGCCCCTCTCTCATTCTGTTTCTCCCACTGTTTCACATTTTCCAATTCTGCTGGAAATCCCCTCCTATTGGAAAGAATAGTACCACAAGCTAAAATCCCTTTCTTCAACAGATCAAGAAACAAATGCATGCTTGAATAAAAATTATCAACAAAAAGACGGTAACCCTTATTGCCACGAGCTAAAAGAAATTTCAAGAGATCCATAACAACTTCATAGGCTAAACCATTTCCACTAACTTTCCCAGACCCTGTCTTTCCCAAATAAACCTCAAAATTGTAAGTGTAACCAGACAAAGAATCTGCTAAAACCCAAAGCTTCATGCCCCACTTAGTAGGTTTGCACGTATATATTGCCTAAATGAAAACCTTCCTTTATATTTTACCATCCTCTCATCAACAGAAATATTCAAACCTGGCTGATAAAGATTCATGCATTTTCTCCTCATAATATCAAACAAAAAACGAACTTTACATAACCTGTCTCCTTGTTTCTCAGTTTTTCTGTCGGATACTTTCAAAAAACACATAATTTGTTGAAATCGAAATCTTGTCATAAATGATCGCGCCCAAAGGCCATTGAATAGACTCTTTTTACTCCAATACATTTCTACTCTTGGTACTTGAATCATTCCCATGTACATAAGCAGTCCAATAAAACGATAAAACTCTTCTTCTTCTAGAGGAACCCAGCCTTTGTACATGCTGACTTTTGTCGGTCCCACCTCATTGGCGTTCTCATTTGTCCATGAGCATAATTGCTGCACAACACATGATGAAAAAAACAGCTGGAAAATAGTGAATGGTGTCAGGTACTTTCTTCTGGACCCTGTTGTCATGGAATCGGGGAAGTGGGCTCCGAGTGGTCGTTCAGGGTTAAAGTTTGGGACGGACGTCCTAGACCGGTTGTCATAGTCTCCAAAGCTATATATGAGGAATAGAAAAAGAAACAAAAATGTGTTACAAGAATCATTTATACCCAAACCTAATAATAAAAAATTAATAGAAATAATGTGTAGCAATATAATACAATATACCTAAAATTATGTTGAAATTTAGCTCTAGAAGATCATAATAGTACTATTAGTAGATACAAGAAGCCACTGACAAGAGATGGTAACCACAGTAAACAAAACATAGGCCTTGGTTACTAGGTGCAGTACGAGGAAAGTTGTAATCAGCCTGAACAAATAAAAAAGCAGATCAAAAGCCTAAATCCTGACTGACTGGTGCTCAGCAATGATTGAAGGAGCTAACTACAATAAATATAATTACCTGTGATACCTGTAATTAGATCTAGATCCAAAATGTTTGTGTTATGATTACATAGGCTAAAGAAGAAAAAACCTTCACCTTCGTTCTCGTATGTTCCGGCCGGTTGATGGGGCTTCATTCTCATCAGAGCTGGAATCTGAGACGTCTTCTTCATCCCAGACTTCATCCTCGCTTGACTCATATTCAATTTCTTCATCAGAAAGATTGTTTGAAGCCATTTTATTGCGCTTTGTTGACAATGATGGTAACTCAGCAGTAGATAAAAATCCAAGATGGCGGCGGAACCGAAGAGACGCGATCGTCTTATTTCTCTCTCTTTCTATTCACTTAAAAGGCTTCGTTTTATAATTTTTTCACCTGTTTTCGTTAAAAACCAGTTTCGCCTTTCAAAACAAACGATTTTCAAGCAGTTTTGAACAGTTTTTCATTAAAATAATGAGGGATACAAGCGTCGATCACCGGTGATCGAAATCTTTGGTAAAAGAAGATTGAGAGTTAAGACCCCCCAAAACAGTTTTTTACATGAAATTACTTTGAAAGGATTCATCAAGCAAATGGTTAATTTAAAAAAAAAACAACAAAACCAACAGTCCTATGGTGTAGAAAATTACAAATTAAAATGGAGTCAACTGGAGGACACATCTGGAGGATAAAGTTTTTGTCAAAGGAGATGTTTTCTCACTCTATTGGTATGGGCCCCACTGTCCATTCAACTTCAATGTAAGGCTTGTCATCATAAATTCTGTACACCTGACTGACCCAATCTGAATACTGCTGGGTTGCTTCTTCCACCACATTGCCCTATGAGTGAAATAAAAGAAAACATTGCACATCATGAGACTCAAAAGGCACACAGCTGACAGATTGTTCCAAAATAATGTTATTTAAGAAAAATAAAACAAAAAAATCCAACAATAATAATAAAAACATTTTCTTGAATTTCGGTAAATCATACAAAAACACTGAGAGACCCCTCCTACGACATATAATTTAAGTTTGGTGCAATTCAATACACAATGTTCAATATTGCGGACTAATCATATTTAGAAAAAGTAAGATTTATTTTAAAATCACGAAGACTCATTGTTTATGTGACAGCACTTTTCATGGAATAGTACAACCCCCCCGTCAAATTTGAAACGTTTTATTTAAAGAGTCCGAGTTTGGAGAAAGCATGTTGACATGATAATGGTCACATAGTGCCAGGAAAAAGCAAGATGACAGATGGAATGTAACAGATCGATAGGACAAGAGGAGATTCTACCAGAAGCGCCCACTGATCATTCACGTTTTAAATGTAATGTCCTTTGATCATTTAAATATTAGGACGGTTACTTTCCACAGCCAGATATGGAGATGGATATTCATTTAAGTGAAATGGAGCAAGAGGAAAATAAACTTGTCCTTTAATGGAATTTAAAATGCTACACATTTCATCAGAAATTTGACAATTTGTATTTTAATGCCATATCTTTAGTGTTCACACAATAGTGTTCCTTTTTTTTTTCTGTTCTTTTTGTAAATATAAGACTATATAGTATGCTTTTGGTTCAGTAAGAGGGTAGGGGGCTCATATAATGTGATGAAATATTTTAGATGCATTCAGCAAATTTGTCTTCTTACTTGTTTTTCAAAATTTTCAGTGGACACATAAAATTGATTTTATTCCCCATGGATCTACATGAATTATTTTGAGCTTGAAATAACATCACACTTATTTGCCGAAGGTCAAACAAACATACCTCATGGTCCACAAATTCGCACAAATGAATTGATAAAAAAAACAAAAACATAAAGAAACCTACCTTATAAAATCCACTGAAAGTTTTCAGTGGAATCTTATCTGGAGTGTTAGAATAAGGTCTGAAGATATAGGCCCCTGAAGCTTGGTAAACACCCTTTGAGTTGTTGCCAACAAATCCTTTGTAGTAGAAGAAATTCTGGCTCATTGTCACGCTAGTGCCGGATGTACGGTTGGTGATAGATACAAGCTCACCTTTGTCGTTGAAGGTTGCACTGTAATACTGGGGGCACAACAATAACAATAATGCTAACAATTCATGAAGTACCAAAGGTTATATAGTTGGCATGTTATCCATCAACAGAATGCTCTTGCGTATCCATTTTAGCATGAAATAGTTGGCTACTTTGGACAACATGTGCCAGTGGATAAAAGAATGGTCTAACTCATCCTTCACTGTTTCTCAGAAAACTGACTTTGAAGAAGTTTTTTATCTTTGATTAAACTTAACATGCCTAATTCGCCGATGGCCAATTTCCGGTAGTGCATTCTGATGCCTATTTTGCTGATCAGCAAATGTTGCAGTGCACCTCTAAATCGGGCTACAAAGTTAACTGTACACTGCAATTAACTTCCGTTACCAACTGCTAGGACTGTTATGAACCTCTGCAATCGACTTCCGTCGCCTTTTTGCAGTTCTCGAGCGGATGAAGCGAGTTTTTCGGTCAAAAATTGGAAAACGCACTTAAAATGAAGTCGCTTAAAATGATCTTCTTTTAGTATGAGGTTTTTCTTTTATCCCTTCCCCAATGCCTCATTTCCGTGGGAAAAAAACGCATAGTATGACATCTTTCTATCCGTTTTTACTCTTTGTGTGATCTCATTTTGAAGTCCCAAAGAGGAAAAAAATGCTTAGTATGATAATCCTAAACGTGTCATGGTCAAAATACACGCCGTCATCTTTCGTAATCGTCGTTTCGCTACAGCTCATACCTGCCATTGCTCTTTGTCTGCCTCGCCTTGTTTACACCTGTTATGTCACCTACCCAGCGTGCGCCCGAGGCGCCATGCGTACGACTGGATGTGGTTGCTTTGTCGAGTGTAGGATTTTAATTTTATTCTGCTGGCATCACTGATCCCTCGCACTCATGCGAGCTCAAATATGTTGCCATGTATTATTCATCAGGTGGATCGATAATGCAGTATAATAGTAAACGGTGCACCTGATATCGTAAAATTCACAGGGCCACTGATTTTACTCAGGTCGGGCATTGAGAGCGGAGGTTACGATAGAGAGAAAAAGCAAAGGGTTACCAACGCGGATGTACTGTAATGGTTCGTTCTCACCAAACGGTCATGTGAACACAGCCGAGCGCCCGTTTTGGAATGACTAAACATGAATATTTACCCCAAAAAATTCTTTATAAAGCGATAAAACGCCAAGCCTTCCCGCACTATGCTGAGGCCCCCGAGAAACAAAAGAACTCATACCTTCCCGCCTATACCTAAATTTGGGTCGCTGAATTCAAATCTGTGCTCAAAAATAACACTTGATGAAAAAATTGTATTTTAAATTTTTCTTCAAGCATCCCGCCCGTGCTTTTTTAAGACGCCATGGGCCTGGCGGCTTGGAGTACGCGAAATTAAAGAAAAACAATCCCACGGCTGAGTGTTGTTGAAATTTTACTGCAGCGGTAAAAGTGAAGTCGCACGGGCGAGAGAAAATGACTCGTCTGTTGTGAGTAGGTTGATCTGAATCCGATAATAATATGATTAGAGAAACTTTGTACCGTTGTCGCTCGGCCGTGATTGCACGTCCGATGTAGCCGGTTTGGTGTGAACGTACCGTGACACGCGTGGCCACAATTGTTTAACTTTTTTTTTTTAACTACGCAGTAGAGATTCTATCGTTTTCACGGGACACGGAGCAAAGACAGTCGGCGCCAGCAAGTCCACGAAGGTGTCAAATACCATGCTCACTCGGTCACCGGGGATGGGCGATGTTTTTTGTGTTAGTTTAGGCTCAGTGCTACATGATGCGAGTGTGACCAGCGGGAGGGTCTTGTATGATATTCACATTTAAATAAATTTAATAATACAGGAAAATGCAAGCCATGTTTGTTTGGTTGGCGTATCTTGCATGCTGACAGTCATATAACAACATAATGTTAAGTTGTCTGACAGGTAATATTGTGTGCTAATTTTTGCCCTCTGGTTATAATGGAAACAGAACATTTTGCTTAGAAATGTTCAGACACCATCGCTTTGGGTGAATATTTTTTTCTTTCTAAACAATATCCCCTCACACACCCTAATACACATTGGCCTACACACAAAAAATACCCCCTCCTTAGATCAAAAACAACCAAAGGTCACCTACATAACAGTACTGCTTCCATCATTTATCAACATAGTTTATCTAAGGTAGATAACTTAATAAATGCTTAAGATGATTTAACGGATAGGAAGATGTTAAATTTTATGTCCCCTGGACATCATCTTAAGCAATGTCCACTGTATTTACTATATCTGAACCATGAGTCAATCAAAATGATTCAGATTTGGGTGAAGAAGTTGAAGCTGAGAGCAGTAATCATTCGACAAACGGCTTTCTAGTGATATCAACGGCGACGAAAATAGCGCTACATTGCCTAGACCTATCTGTATTGTTATTGAGTTATGATTTTTTGCGTGCAGCACTCCTTTCCGTCCTGGTCTCTCAAAACAGGGCGGCATTCTAGAGAATATCAGTGTTATTCCATAGGCATGTTAAGTGTTCAATAACAGGCTAAGAGATATGGCATGAAACAGTTTATTTTGTCTTGGCGGAGTTAGCCCTTAATATCCACTTACAGACTTAAAGATCCTTTGCACATGCATTTTGTCGGATGGCTGTTGGAACCTCGTTAAAACTAACCTCAAAGCTGTCATCAGGGGACTATAGTATTTTTATATAGAAAGTGAATACAACCAGAGTATGTTTAAATTTATAGAGAGATCTCACTTCCGCCAAATCGCAAAACTAGGTCACTGCGGTAAACAAGAAATAGAAGAATTGAAAGAGAACGCCTTGGACAAGGTATCTTGAAATAGATTGCATATGAAACTAATATCAAATCTTTATCCTGTACCTTCCTGTGTAAGAGCTTCGTTAATATTTATTTCATAGTAATAGAAGATCTTGCCTATACCTGCAAAACCACTAACTGGTGGGAATTCCAACATTATGCTGACCTGGACTAGCCAAAGCATCAAACCATTTAACAACTGTAAATTGTCATAAATGATACTTACTTTGCCTTCAATAATTTTCTTCTCTCCTGCTGACAATCTGGGCTCTTTCTTAAATTTCAGTGGACCTGTCAAGATAACCAAAATAAGTGTTTTTCACTTACAGCAACACAGTATTATCAATATACAATGATGTAGTCTCATCACACCTATCTGCCTCAATTTCTGCCACTGTGTGTGTCCCGCTATAATTCAATTGACGCACTTCATTAACCCAATACTGCCTAACGCGCCGCCCCGCGCCGCCGATTTTTGCACTGTGCTACTGCCTAGCGCGCCGTCTCGCGCCGCTATCGGACGTGGTATTTACATCGATGCCTAGCAACATGTCACATCCGCTTCCTGTTTCCAATGCTAAATTAGGAGAAACGGGAAATCCAGAAGTTATTTTTAGCGAAAACCGGAACTGTTTATCTCAGCTGTGTACTAAACGACGAAACGGTAAAAAATAGTCGATGTTGTCACTATTTCACCATGGCGTTTCAGGCAATGGAACGTTTCATTCGTGAGCTAAGAGATGAAACATTTGAAATTGATTTCATCTGAAACTTTGTCCATTTCTGTGTAAATAACAAAAAACAGATAACCAATATTCCAGTTCTAAGTATTTTATTTTGATTTTTAAAAAAAATTAGTAGGTTTTCATTTAGAGTTATTTCCCTTTGCGTAGGCAGGAGGGGTGGTGTAATCTGAGGCAGAGCTTAGGCAGTATTGGGTTAATTGAGTTGAAATACCAAATGCTTGATGAATGTGAAAAAAAAAAAGGGTTCGTTTGCTCCCAGTTATGAAAAACAATGGCAACATGCACAAGCCCCCGAATATTCACTTACTGTTTGCCTGGGCATGCACAAAGTATGTGGCATAGCCTAAAGCAGGAAGATTAGCTGGGAAAATGAGCTCTTGTTCTCCTAAACGAGGCTCTGGATCAGGAATATCAGAGGTGTACTTTGAGATGGTCACCAGCTGAAACAATTTACACAAGAATAAAAATAAAGCCTATGAAATGATGATAACCTGCACTACAGATCTGATGTTCTTCCTATGAGAAACTGTGAATTGGATGATCAAAATATGGCAAAAAGAAAAAGTTGTATGTAGTAAGCCTCACGTAAGAAATAATACAGAAACAATACAATGAAATGCAAAGGAAAAGGGTAGACAAAACAAGCTTTCAATCGATTGATTTTCGCAGAACTTTTTCTTTTTGCCATATTTTGACGATGAAGATCAATTCAGCAAAAGCTTCATTTGTCTTCCCTTTCTCTTTGCGTTTTATTATATTGTTTCTGTATTATTTCTCACATCAGGCTTTGCTACATACAACTTTTTCTTTCTGTCATATTTTGACTTTGCTTCAAGCCTTGCTGCGAGCCCACAGATTTTCTGTGGTTTTTATAATTTTCTGAATTGGACGGCAAATGCCAATACTTTGTACAACCAGCAAAGCTTCAGCTCCTGCCAGACCAAATGGAGAAGTTTTAATTTCAGATCTTTAGGCAGATACTGGACAACATTCTATGTGGTAATGAAGATTAGTGACTACTTTTGTCAAGTTGTTGTATAGTTAATTATAAAGGTTCATGAGTATGACAAGGAGGAAGCAGCTGATTAACAGATACCGATAGAGCACACTTTTCATTTTACAGAATAGTACAAAGTGCTGAATCAAACAGTGGTGGTAAGCAGCAACTTACATCACTTGGGACTTGGCTAACTCCATCATCACTCAGAACCATGAAAAAGCCATTACCAACAGGCATTCGTGCAAAATACTGTACAGGACGTGCCAGGGGATTGTACATTGTGACTTGGAACTGTAAAGTAAAAATACTTAATAACAAACTATCTCTTGAACACAAACATAAATTTACAATCAGATACCTTCTTTTAACTGAGTATCTGATTAACTTATTAAAACAATGAAAAACTGAACAAGTTGTTTTTCTAAAATATGAATCTTAAATCTCTCTACCGAAAAAGATAATAACCTCAATTAAAAAGAAATGGATTTTTACCTTTGAAAATAGAAACTGTGAGAGGAAACAAATAGGAAATATCTGAATGTTTAATAGTGACAGGCTGATAAGGTGCTTATTGTGAAAATCAAATCTCCCTATCTTTACTCTGAACCCATCAGTGGAGTATTCAAAGACACACCAGGGAGAATTAAAGAAAAAAAAAAAAAGGAACTGGTTCCGCTAAATATTGCAGGAATGATAAGACTGACGGTATGTAGATTTTTTTAATGTGAGATTTGCAAACTTATTAGTTATTTTCTCTGCCTGTTAGAATCAGCGAATCCACCAGCAGCATTGAATTGACAGAGTACAGTAACAGAAATTAGACCACCAAGCTAATTCACAAAATCTGTACACTTACGCCAAGAGCTGTGGCCGTGATGTTGCAGATACTGATATTGAGCAGGGGACAGAAGGTTTGCTCAGGTGGGGTTGATCCACTTTTGTACATTGCTTTTCTGTAGGCATCATTTGCAACTTTCTGGAAATAAAAAAATCAACCGAAAAGAAAGAATATTAGAAAAATGAATCTTTGATCTTCAATTCAAGGTTCACCAACAATAATAATGAAGACTCTCTGGGAAGAAATATATGTCCATATAATTTTGTGAATGCGTTTTTTTTTTTTTGAGGCTTGAGAAGTCGTAAATTCATAAGGCAAAAGATTGAATTTTGGCTAAAGTGGATGTGTCCAGGAAATTTATCGCAAACAATTGAGGCATTACACAAAATTTTATAATCAAATACACAACAATGCAATTATAATACAGATCCTTCTTGAGCTCTTGCATAAAAAATAATATGTACTGGAGGCCAATAAATAATTTTCCATCTATGAAGCAATTTGTCACTTCCAAAAACTGCTGTTTTCTAAATCTGAGAAGGTTTGAATGGTAAACAGTAAACAAAAAGTGCAGTTTAGGTCTGCCATAACTGATTACATGCAATTGCCATTTAAGCTCTTGAAGACACCAACAGATGAGCATTAAATTTATCTTTCACTCTGTGCACAGTCACTTCTCTGACTGATTTAAATTCTCACCTGGCCAGCAGTTACTCCTTCTGCTAATCTCTGCGCATAGTCGTATGTGACAGCTTGTTTCTCTGTACCACTGAACCATGTAAACGAATAACAAATCCACATATCAAAAACATGAAAAAAGTGAAAACCACAATTTAATTAAAAGCCAACACAAGAAAAGGCCTTTTAAGGTAAAACTTGCTTCTATACAAAGCAAGATGTGATTCTAGGCCTATATTTTTTATTGTATTAGCTGACATAAAAATTAGGACTCCAGAAATGATTTAAACTGGAACAATTTTATGATTCAAAGCAATCTACTCAGGAAATTAAACATCCCAAT
Source organism: Onchidella celtica (assembly GCA_963931925.1). NCBI lineage: Eukaryota > Metazoa > Mollusca > Gastropoda > Systellommatophora > Onchidiidae > Onchidella > Onchidella celtica. The sequence continues at coordinate 74,358,631 of OZ007568.1, forward strand.
TTTATAGTTTGTTTCTTGACTTTTAAAGTTTGGCTGATGGCACACTGTTGGAAAATGCCAATGAACACATTAAAAACAGAAAACAAAAAACTCAAAAAACTTGAGTAACCTAAAGCAAGGGTATTTTTCATTCCTTCACAATTTATGGCTTTCTTGTGGTTGTTTCTAATGAGAGGCTTTGTGAAATGGCTGTCACGTGGAATGTAGTCAAATTACAAAAGCTATGTAGAAAAAATACTGAGTTGTGTTCACTGTTCTGCCATAATCTTACTATAATTGAGCAAGAAGGTGAACCTGTGAGCAGCTAAAACTTCGTGACTACGCCATAAAATATTACAAAACTTGGTGTACTGCATCAAATTTTAACAAAGAGTTATGTGGACACATTCATTTTGAACAAAAATGAGTCTTTACTGTTATTTCTATTAAAATGTTTTCAGCCGCAAAAACAGAGAGGCATTTTCATGGATAGAATTGAAAAGTGTGACCAGAAATTTCGTCCTTGACCTCTCTTTACACATTGGTGGTCAAAAATCAACATTATCACATCTGTGTATTTCCATGTGAAACTGTGATGTAACAGTAAGTTCTATCCGTCACTGCATCGAATCCAAATAGCGTTTTAATGTAGCCTAGATCAATATATACAGTTAGGCTTGGTACTGGAAAATTTGCAAGATTTATCCTGCGTGGGTTGGCTAGTCTAATTAATTATGTAAAAATACCATGGTCCCCCAACAACAGGCGGGAGAAACACAACTTTTTCTTTTTTTGTCACATTTCACCAATGGAAAATGCCCACTCTCTCAGCCTTTGTGATAAATCACAAAAGAAAAAAATCCTGGAATCATCTGTCCAATTCTAGCATCAGTACCCATAAAACTTACGTGATAGCGTCATGATGCTGTGCAACACCCAGTGTTTCAGCTGTGGGAAAAACAACAACAGATTGATAGTCAAAAAGCTGTCCTCAGAGCAGCATGTGCAGGACAACAAATCAGTGTGATTACGTTGCCAAATGAAAGCATGGCTCCTACATTACGCTTGTTTGAGTTTGGCTTTAACAGTGCAGAGGCAAAACAACAGCCACTTTGCGCCTTTCATGGCTTCTTCATTACCTTACTTTAGCCCGGTTTAGGTCCGTTTCAGTCATTCAGACTTTACAAATAATATAAAATAAAACAAAAAAGATATTAGAAATCTAAGTGGAAAAGGCCCGCACTGAAAGGAATGTCTATACAATCTGTATAACACATGAATTCTAAAAATATATGTTAAAAATCTTTGAAATGAACGTGCAGATTTTGGCCTCCTTCAGGCAAACGTTGTTTACATCATGAAAGAGCCAGGCACAAAAGTCATGAAACATAATTTTATTACAAGTACCAGTGAAAAATCGTTTCTTATATTACTTTAAAGACATGACTTAGCCCTATACGTGGTAAATACATAAACTACATGCAGTATTTTGGCATACCAAGATGTTGCAGCTGAGCCCCACTATCTTCAGTGTTATCTAGCATGGTCAAAGCTGCCATCTGCTTGACAGACTGAAACAAGTTGAAATTAACAAAACCGTTGACAGTGACAAAATGGGGCAACAATTTCATCTTATTTTTATATACATGTATATCTGTGGGGGAATTTATTATTGAAATCTTAAGTAAAGACATACAAGTACAGTCAAACAGAGAGGATAGGATAAGCATTACAGAATCACACCTGTACTTGCAAATCTTTCCGATATCTATAAATTAAAAAGATCAGGATTATTTGGCCCTCAATAAACTGCATGAGCTAAACCATCCCTGTGGATGCAGCAACCATTTAAAAATCAGATGTCTTTTGGAATTATTTCCCATCTTTACAAAGGATGGGAAGTACTGACAGAAAAATTTTCTGAGCTTCTGATGTAACTTGTTAAATCCAAATGCAACATGTACATGAGCTTCTTACTTTTTCCACCTCAGGGGCAAGAAAAACCTTACAATTTGGAAATCACGAAACTTCCTAAGGATTCCCATCTCTGTTTTATATTGTTCAAGGGCATGTTCTAGAACAATGGTACAAGCTGCCTCTGCTTTCAGATGTTATTGTGTGCGGTTGGATACTTGAGTAGCTCAAAACACTTGTGAGTCGCACTGAAGCTCTTTCACACCCATGAATTTCATTTCATCACAATTACAGTTGTGCATTTACATGTAGTTGTTTGTAGACATGATTAAATAAAGTGCATTGCTGCACACTGAACTTTTCAGAGCCTTTTGTTCAAACCTCTTAGCTCATAGGCCCATTCCCATTTCTATGCAAGCCATTTGGGATTCTTACATGTACAATGCTGTCAATAAATGGGTGTAACTTCCTTGTTCACCAAGAACAAAGTAATTACGACTAAAAATAATTCCACTTCATTCTGGTCATTCATTCATAAAGTTTGACTGGACAAAATTGCGGATATGCTACAAGAACATGCTGTCAAAATGAGAAAAACCCATCGGCCATACCCCAGTTGCACTGTCCAAATGTGGCAAAAAGAAAAAGTTGTAGGTAACAAAGCCTTGCACAAGAAATAATACAGAAACGATACATTTGCCTTTGATTGTTTGGTTTCTATATTATTTCTTACGTGAGGCTTTGCCACCCACAATTTTTTCTTTCAGCCACATTTGACTTTGCTTCAAGGCTGGCTGCAACCCCACAGATTTTCTGTGGTTTTCACAATATTTCCCCAATTGCACAGGCATGCCAGTTAATAAAAGTTGTTTTATGCTGGAAAATTTTTGGAAATCAACTAAGCTCAAAATTAAACATGATGAACAGAGCAGCAATGAAAAAATGTGTAAACTCCCACCTGGAAAAGGCTGTTAACCACTTTGGCGTAGCGTTTCAATGCTGCTCTACTAGTGAAATAGCCTGTCCAATAAGTGTGGTCTCTGTCAGCGTACGGGAAGAAATCATCTTCTTTGGTGGTCCAGGTACGGTTATCATTGTTCAGCTCTTTCAAGTAGCAGGATGGAGTTGAGTACAGGAGGTTAATGTTGCTGCCATTGGCTTGCTGTAAAATATTAAACCAATATGATGTACACATTAATGAATGATGAATATTAACTCCAAATTGAATTCACTTGGTGTAAAGATCTGAAGTGCTGAACTTACTATTGGGATGGCAAAAGAAAATGATTATATGTCTGACTTTTCAAGTCAAAAGATCGATTATACCTTGGTTTTATAACTGATAGTCCAAAGAACACTTATCATAATGAAACTATGCCTTACAGAATTTCATTATACGCACAAAATAATAAGGCTTTTATTTGTTTTTAGAAACACCTTCAACAATGTCCAGAAAATCAGAGGCAATTCCAAATGCTTGCTGAGAACATTTTCAGCTGTAATCATTGATGACAAAAAATGATTTTCTTTACAAAATCTGAATAGCAAGTGAATGTTTCCAAACTGGAACCACACACAAAATAGTATGAAATTCTCAGTTCATCATGCAAATAGCCTGTGACAATTATATAACCATGCAATGATACAGATTATTTAGCTGATACAGCATATCAGAATGAACAGGCTTTTCCACCTGTGGGAGTGAAGATTAGAAAATATCAAGAAAGTAACGAACAATTCAAACAAAATACAATTAAGGAAACCTTACCCTTGCGTTGACATATTTAATGAGTTTATCCAACTCCTTGAAGAACATGTGAGCCTGGATGTAATTGAAGTCTGAGCCCATGGTCACAATCAGATGGTTTGTTGCATACCATTTGGCCTGCATAGGATAGAAAAATGCCAATTTCAGTTGTATACATAAAAGAAATATGCTATTATATGTAAAAAAAAAATAAAACAATTAACAGATCTCTTATCGTGTCTACTGCAAAGACGAGATTGTTAATACCATTATAACAAAAGTATTGTACATAATATACAGTGTGGATCTGGTGAAATCGGGCTCAAGGTGAAAGACCAAATTCCTGAGAAAACTCCTCAGAAGGGGAAAAAAGTCATTTTTTTAAAATGGAAATTGAGATTTGCATATAAAATGAAAAATTAGCTATTCTTCTGCATTCAGTTAAAATATTTTGCTTGAAATTGTCTCAGAAATATTTTATTTTGATTTTTAAAAGAGGTATAAAAGCTCTTCACCTCAAGTCCAATTTTGCCAGATCCAGTCACATACAAATTAAAATTAATCAAAGAACTGAAAGAAAAACCATGTCAGAGACTGTTACATAAATAGCTAAAAAAAATAAAATAACACGACTGATTATTCATTAACAAAAGTGTATTTGATTTTGATCAAAAGTTTGTGTTCGTGCATTTAGGATACAAGATAATTGTCCTTTTCCATGCATGGTGTAGGACAACATTTTGTAGCTTTTGCCTATTGAGACCAAACTTGAAGATGTTTCAATGATGAAACTATGCGGAGAAAGCCCCCCCCCCCCCCCCCCCCCCCCAAAAAAACCCAACAACCAACAAAACAACAAAGAATGAAACAAAGGCTGCAGAAATATTTTAAAGTTCATGACCAGAAAAAAAAAAAGAAGAGAAAAACAGACAGATTATCTTGATGTGCTCACCTCATCTTTGATCACTTTGATAAAACCGTCCACCATCTGCTCTACATTATAATCATGGAGTCTGTGATCATCCTGGGATAGACAAACAAAAGATAAACATGTTGGCCCTATAACCTTAATACATGTACATAAAAAGATAGGGAAAGTGAAGGAATGGGAAAATGGAATGATTAACAAAGAACACAGGAGGAAAATGAAATTGATGCAATGATAGTGAAAGATAAGACAACAAGAAAGAAATATACAAAACAACAATAACAATCCAAAAAACCCCCAAAGAAACCAGACTATAATTCAAAGAAACCAGACTATAATTTCAGATTTCCCGTTAAGAATATCCCATTTACTGTAACTTGACAACCTCTGTTTATCCAACTTACTTGCCTTCACAATTTTTTCAGGATCACAATGGTTTTGATACAGCTAATTCATTACAACATAATAAGGCGCAATAAATTCATGATAAAAACACTTTGAACTAATCAGTTCCTTTGACATCGTAGAATATTACACGCAACCCAGCCTGTGAACGCTCCCGATTAGTTAACTCATTTCTCCCCAAGTAAATTTGGCCAAGTTGCTCCAGCTGGCCCAAGTAAATTTTGCAGTTTTCATGCTTTTATAGGGTGCGTTAGAAAATATTCATTACTCGCTTATTTTATAATATTTTTCAATTCTATTTGGTGGAAGTGTTTATAAATGAATGCTTTATGATATTCTGTGGTTGTTTTTATTATTGTGTGGGTATAAAGTATTAATTTGTAAATTAGAATTGAAAAAAAAAAAATTAAAAAAAAAAAAGTCCGCAACAAAAACGTGGATTCCCCATTTGCAGTACAGCTCGGCACGAAAGGCGAAAACGGGGATTCCCCGTTTGCGGGGAGAAATGAGTTAATAGTTAATAACAAATGTAGCACCTGGAATATTGGTAAACATTTTTGGAAAAAATGACAGAATGATATGAAACTTTTTACAGCCAACTGTTACCAAGTCATATGCAACTTTCCAAAGCAAAGGAGATTTAAAAGAAACAAAAGGAAAGGCTGGTCAAAGGTATGGAAATTTTCATCCAAGGCATATAAATATATAAATGGGCAATAAGACAAAATTAATTTCAAAATCTTGACAAGAAATTAGCGCTTGTCCATTCTTGACTTTGCACAATTACCAAAAGAATTCTGTATGGCAGATATGTCATTGAAACATTGCCATAAAATAAAATAGGAGGAAATAATTCTATTCCAAGAAATCTCAATGCTGCTCAAAACTTAAGCCCATTAAAAAAAAGAGACATGCTATAATCATATCTCTCCACTATACCCCTTGACTAATGTGTAAGGCACTACAACATCACCATAAAAAGTTTTCCTCTTCAGTGCATGACTTGGTATTAGACTGTAGATTTACCTTTTTCACAATTAGTTAATACTTCTGTGAACTAGCTGCAATAAAATGTTCACCGCAAAACTAAAAACAATGAAGTCACAATTCAAATGCAGTGAGGATTAAAGGGCTCAAATAATAGTTAATTACAAAGTAACTTTAGCTCCTCAAACAAGTATTTATATTAGATTTGAACCCACACAAATCAGAGGGAGTTACTGCTATGAGGTGAGACAGGATGATAATATGGCAACAAATCAGACATTGGTAAATTGCAAAATAGGAAAATGAAAAGCCAGTGCATAAAGAAGCTCTAAGGATAATCATACTGGGTCAAGACATGTGCCCTAGTCATTAACCAGTTGGTAAGAATTTCATGAATATCTTGGAGTGGAGCTTCTCATACCATTAGGGGAGAAATTAGACAGATGCACTTGGAAATCCAAAATAAGAGCATTTAGTGCATAATATCCTCCTGGGCCACTGACCGATGTCTAACTTTTTTGTAGGTTCAGATGACGCAGTTGATTTAACAACTGGTGCTCCGAAGCAACCTTGTAGCTATCATTGTTTGTCCTCTATAGCTAGCTAATGGGGCACAGGGACAAAAATACTGTCTTGTGCTGCACTGTATTTTGTACATCAAGTGTCAAAGAAAAGTGTGTGGACTGGTCACAGCTTTAGAAAATGCTTTATACCTGAAGTAAGTAAGTACAAACTGCTTTAGGACCGAATGAAATGACTTTCGAGACAATTTTGCAAACAAAATTTCACTCCTATGCAAGATGCACTTTAATTACAATGCCCCATGGTGAATACTAAATTTTTTATTATAGACTATAGAAAGAAGACATGCCTTGTTCAATATATATGGTACTACATCATCCAGCTGTGTAGTGTTCAATATAAACATATATGGCACTGCATCATCCAGTGTCATATCTTCATTTAAAAATCTTTTTGTTTGTAAAACAATATGAGACCATCACTTCGTTCATTCTGACATCCTAATTCCTACAATCATTATTCATCAGCTCAAATCCATGTATGAACTATCCCTATTGAAATCCATGCCAATTTACTTTAACTGCTTTCATTTAATTATGGAATAAGCCACACCGTCAGGCAAAGGCGGACATGGGACAATATTGCAGGAAAAGATGGCATAAAACTTCTCTTGTTTGCATTGTCAATTACGTACATCAAAGACTGGATTGTCACCCAGGTCAACACAACTAGCATCGAAGCAGTAACCATCAGGAGGTCCATACCCCCAGGGTAGAACTCCAGTGAATAAATTTGCCTGTTCTCCTGTCGTAAATAAACATTTAAGAAAACCCTATCAAGCCTAGCTCATACAGTTATCATCCATATTCACGCATACAACTACTGTCTCCATCACTTGCTGTCCTACTCTGCAAACGACATCTCTCAGAAAATCCTGGATAAACAATGTAATTACCAAATATTATGGAACAATAAACAAAGCTAGATAAGATACAGTTTCAGGTCTGATGTGAAAAGAGCAAGATCAATGAGGAACATCTACAAGTTCAATCACAAAACAAAAGGCCATTGAACAAAACAGAACTGAAAGCCAAAGGCATGCAAGCCAAAAGTTCCAAGCTAAAAAGCAATCACATGAATTGAGATGACTACACAACAGCATGAAAGTTACAAGTTTCCAATTCTCAAAATCAAAGTCTATTACATATTTCTCAGTTTAGCCCTGCATCCAGTCGGGGTAATCTACCAAGCTACCAAATGAACAAGCAGAGCTGTCTTATTCTTAAGGCATGGGCAAACTGGGCAGATGCCCAGGGACCCCATGGGTTCAGGGGGTTTCGTGCATGCAAATTTACATTGGTTTTTTGGAACGAGGAAGAAAATGCTACTGCTTTACCTAGGGGCCCATAATGATGTTAAGACGGCCCAGATGACATGCATCAAATCTGGTCATCAAAGATATGCTTATTGATCCGTGTTTGAAGAGCTAATTAACATGGTCCAGGCCACTGACTGCTGTTTGGATACTTGTAAGATTCTTTTTTGCAAGTTCAGATGAAGTGGTTGATATATTAAACAACTGAAACTGTCAAGCAACCTCTCAAGTATCGTTTGTCTTCTATTGTTAAGGGGACACTGAGACAGGAAAAGCTTTGCAGAAAAATTTCATACAAGCAGCAAAGGTGCAGACTTGTGTTGTACTGTACATTGTAATGTATGTTGTAACTGTCAAGTGTCAGTGAAAAGTGTGTAGACTTGTCACAGTTTTAGAAAATGCTCTTTACCGTAAGTAACTTAGCAAGTAAATAGAAACTGTTTTAGGACTGACTGAAATGATTTTTGAGACACTTCTGCTAACAAAATTTCACATCTGTCAATGATGCACCTTATTCACAGTGTCCCTTTGTGAATAATAAATTTGTACTATAATGGGATGAAGCTGTGCCTTGTTCAGTTTTTATATGGTACTATCTCATCTAGTGTCACACCTACACTGAGGAGTGCTTTTCTTTGTAAAAAATAACATATGACCATTTTTTCAATCAGGCTGACTTCCTACATTCAAAATTTATCAGTTCATTAGCTGAGTTGCCCGGCCCTGCCCGGGATTCGATTTATTAGTTTTTAAGTTCTGTGTGATTATTATGGACCTGCTTCATTTTGCCTATTCCTTTAGCTTTATTTTTGTTTGTTTGTTTGTTTGTTTGTTTTTAGATACGATTTACTGCTCTCCCTTTGCGCGTTGACATCCTGCGCATCCCATCAGCATCCGTCAAATGGCAATGATTTGCGCACGGGTTAGTTTGTTTGTTAGTGAACACATCGCAGGAAGTGATAACGTCATATGTAGGCGGAAGTGGGCTATTATTAGAAACATACATCAATATCTTATTGATCGTAAATTTCGGATCAAACGCTCTTGTGAATTTAGTCTTTAATTATAACCGCATTTACCGATTAACTCAGAAATAACAAACGGTTTTGTTTGTGTATTGCGATAGGAACAATGTACGCCATCCCATAATTCTTTGTACCAAATTTCAGGTCGGTGCGTTGTGTAGTTTCCGAGTCCATAGGATTATTAGGGGTTTTGTTGTAGCTTTATTATATAGATGTTCACTTATGTACCTATCGTAAGCCATGTCAATATTACTTTATTGATTTCATTTGATTATAAATGGAATAAGCCACACCGTCAAGCTGGGATGGAAATGGGACAACACTGCAGGAAAAGATGGTATAGAACTTCTATTGTTTGCATCGTCAATTACGTACATCAAAGACTGGATTGCCACCCAGATCGATACATCGAATGTCGAAGCAGTAACCACCTGGAGGTCCATACCCCCAGGGCAGAACTCCAGTGAATAAATTTGCCTCTTCTCCTGTTGTAATAAACATTTAAGAAAACCCTATCAAGCCTAGCTCATAAAATTATCATCCCCAGGCACGCATACAACTGCCGTCTCTATCACTTGCTGTCCTACTCTGCAAACGACACTCTCAGAAAATCTGGATAAACAATGTAATTACCAAGAATATTGGAACAATAAACAAAGCTAGATAAGATACAGTTTCAGGTCTGATGTAGAAAGAGCAAGACCAATGAGGAACATCCACAAGTTCAATCACAAAACAAAAGACCATTGAACAAAACAACTGAAAGCCAAAAAGTTCCAAACTAAAAAGCAATCACATGAATTGAGATGGCTACACAACAGCATGAAAGTTACAAGTTTCCAATTCTCAAAATCAAAGCCTATTACATTATTTCTCAGTTTAGCCCTGCATCCAGTCGGGGTAATCTACCAAGCTACCAAATGAACTACTGCTAACAACATTTCACATCTGTCAATGATGCACCTTATTCATAGTGTCCCTCGGTGAATAATAAATTTGTACTCTAAGGAGATGAAGCTGTGCCTTGTTCAATATTTATATGGTACTATGTCATCTAGTGTCACACCTATATTGAGGAATGCTTTTATTTGTAAAATAACATATGACCATTTTTTCAATCAGACTGACTTCCTATGTTCAAAATTTATCAGTTCATGTCTACTTATGTAACTATTATAAGCCATGTCAATATTACTTTATTGATTTCATTTGATTATAAATGGAATAAGCCACACCGCCAAGCTGGGACGAAAATGGGACAACGCTGCAGGAAAAGAAGATATAAAACTTCTATTGTTTGCATCGCCAATTACGTACATAAAAAACTGGATTGCCAACAGACCGATGCATCGAACGTCGAAGCAATAACCATCAGGAGATCCGTACCCCCAGGGCAGAACTCCAGTAAATAAATTTGCTTCTTCTCCTGTCGCAAACATTAAAGTAAATCTGATCAAGCCTGACTCTTACAATTATCATCCCCATGCACGCATATAACTGCAGTCTCTATCACTTGCTGTCCTACTCTGCAAATGAAAATCCTCAGAAAATCCTGGATAAACAATGTCATTACAAAGTATTATGGAACAATAAACAAAGCCAGGTAAGCCACAGCTCCAGGTCTGATGTGAAAAGAGCAAGATCAATGAGGAACATCCACAAGTTCAATCACAAAACAAAAAGCCACTGAACAAAATAGAACTGAAAGCAAAAGACATGCAAGCAAAAAAGTTCCAAGCTAAAAAGCTGTCATATGAATTGAGATGAGTGTGCAACAACACGAAAGTTATAAGTTCCCAAATCCAAAATCAAAAACACATTTTATATTTCTGAGTTTTGTTCTGCAACCAGATGGGATAATCTTCTGAGCCAGCGAAAAAAAAACACCCCATCAAATTTTATTCACCAAAGATATGCTTGACTGGTCTGTGTTTGTGTCAACTGACTCTGATGGCAAATGGCCTGCCTCTTTCTTCGTTGAATCATTTGTTTTTAAAGATCTTTTTTGTTCTTAGAATTAATTACTTTTGGTAGGCCTTACAAGAAAGTTCCGATCTGGTGCCCATTTTTTCCTAACAGGAACAGCTTATGTAACTCGCTAATGTGCATGGGAGACTGTATCTGACAAACGTCATCAAAGGGGAGAGTGAAAGACAGAGGGAGAGAGTGAGCTTAAAACGCGAGAGAGAGAAAAAAAAGAAAAGATTTATCCTATGTGAAGCTGGGTATTAATCATGCTTGTGTAATATATATACAGGCTCCATGCCCTGCTGTTGTACTGACCACAATCATAGTTTGTTTAGGGTTGTAGTTTAGACATGTCACATCAAAACAAAAACCAGCTGGGGGGTTATAGCCATTGGGAAGAACTCCAGTGAAGAGACTGGCAACATCACCTGATCGTGAATAGAAAGGAAGTCAAATACAGCTTAGTGACAAAAATTTAGTTTATCTTCCAGCACCACTGATTTCCTGGCCAGGTAAGAAAACAGATGAGTTCCACGTAAGTAGAAATTAGAAAAGGAAGCAGAACATGATCATTCCAGGTAAGGAAATGGTTTTTGCTGGCTCAAAGGACACCCAAATATCTGTTTATGATCCTGTGAAAACTGACTGAATATCAGAATAATATTGACTTGAATAGCAGGCTGGTTATGCGTTAGCTATTAAGAAAACCCTTCCTGCAGGGAGGAGATTGGGGGCGGGATATGAGTTGGGCATAAAAGATGGAATGAAGACATTTGCTAACCATCTTACCAGATAATTGATGGTGGTATGCCCTCGGTGAGTGAAACACCTCTAATTCTATTTTTTTCCCTTTCTTTTGTTGTTTGTGCTAACAGAGACTGCTGTACAAATGTTTTCCCCAGAACTAAGTACTCTATTATAATTTAACAAAGTTTGGGGGCAAATTTTAGTAAATGCTTGACGCTGCAGAGACAGACTGTGACTTTCACTTGGAATTACTGAGTTATAACCTTCTGTGATTGACACAATTTTTTCCAACAGGCAACAAAATGAAGGTAAAGCTGAGGTATGAGGAAGGATGAAATATGGTGATCCTAAAATACGTTGCATGTTGGCATTTTCAATATCAACCAAGCTTTCACGGGATAAGAAGCCTTGCGTTCATTCAGCACTCGTCAAAAGGAGAAACGTAATTTAAAAGTTGGCTGGATGATTTTCATAGTAAGGCTTCGCATTCTGGCATTACTATCATAAGTACCATATTTCCCCCGTGCTCAGTTTCACACACAGAGCATTAGTTATCCATGAAAGCATTCTGCTATACTTTTGTTTGAAAGTGAAACTTTCAGATGTGGGATGTGATTGCAGCTTGTAAAATGCGTCAGCTCTCAGATATTCCAGGAGGTCAAACTTGCTAAACACCTTGTGGACTGGGCTGCACAGGGTAAAGCCAAGACAAGGCAAAAATAAACCTAATACTTTAAATGACCCCTATAAAATTCAAGCCTTGATGACGGGCCAAATAACAAACATCAAACCAGTAATCTGGAGGTGGTGAATATCCATTGGGCAGTACTTTGGTGAACAAATTACTGCTGTCACCTGAATACAGTTACCTAGGGTATGCACTGGATTTATTGGGGCACCCCACGGATGTATCTCATGTCTTGCGAGGTAAAATATAAAAAAAAAAGTCTCCAAAAATTGTCTAACAAATGGTAACACAAGCCAAGAAATGAAAATAATTTTTGGTTGTGAAAGTCCTCACTTGAACAAAAATCTTCACCTATGCTCCAATCATGGCTGCCAAAAATAAACAGACGATACTCGTATTACAGAAATGATGACAACTTGGGTAAAATAAAGTATTTACACTATCTCCATGGAGCCGGTTTCTTTCAGAAATAACTACATTCATTGTGGTCCTCAATAACGAATGAGTCTTGTTTTGCTGTCAAGGAGTCTGGACTTTAAAAAAAGAGACCTCTTTGATAAAATCACTGGCATGTCTTTTGTTTCAATATTTCAGAAAAATTTATAAAAGAGCTGAAGATAGTGGATATCCTGAGCCACAGCTTTAATTGTATTAAGCATCTTAATCGGTGATTCTCATTCTGAATGTGTCCACATTCCTTCCTTAAAAGATCACTTGCTTACATGGAACAAATTTCACACAAGCCAGGTAACGCTGTACATGGTATGTACCACTCTCGGACCTCTAAGGTGAGGCAAAGAAAGTAATTGATGAGATGCTGCATGATGTACGAAATCCTAAAAAACAGGTTATGGCTAAAATGCCCTTCATGGGCAAATCTTCATTAATTTTGTGCCCCTATTCAAGGTCTAACTGCATGAAGAAAAGAAGTGAATTCAGTTCTCTAGCAATTCCAGTGATCTGAAAGTATTGAGACTTGAAAGATGAGGCCATTCAGGAAGTGCAGTTGTGATGGATACAGAAAATCGTGCCTATAACAACACACACAAAGGCTGCATGCCAAACTGTCAGGTATGAACTCACAACATCTCTTTACTTTCACTCAGAATTGAAAAAACTGATATTTTTTCAGGGGGAAAGGAAAGAAAGGAATATTGCAACTTCATACAAGACAATTAAACCTGGGAAATACTTTATACACCCTATGTGAGTCAATTATCGTAAGTGACAATGTGAATGGAGCAAGAGATTTCTCTGCTGCAAAAGCAAAGTCGAGTCTTTTTCAAATATGTTATTTATAATATCATGTTCATTTTTTAAGTTCATCATTCATCATCATGGATCTCAGATTAATAAAATTAAATGTATAAAATCAGATCACAATGAAACAAGAAATACATAACTGATTGTGTAATACATAAATAAAAGATAAAAATTATCCAGACTTTCCAAAGAAAAGAAACAATGGACAGTACGGCAGTCTGTCAGCAGCCATTTTCTTGCTCCAGCAATAAGGTTAAATATTAATGAGAGATAGAAAACCGGTTAGATTCATTGACACAGTTCACGAGAATCTATATAATTTTTTTTAGTAAAGCTGTGAATGTCTTTTATTTTTCACAACAATTAATGTTTAGAGCTTTGGACCATCTTTCATAAATACAAAAATGCAATGGTCATGAAAGGAATCACATTTCATTTCAAGCAGCTTACTAACAAAAGGAACAGTGTCAACAAACTACAAAGGTAAGGATGAACAGAGTGAATACAACTAAAAACATAGATCAGTCTTGTTATCTCTTCCGCCCGTGTACCTTAATCAGTGGATTAAAGGAATAACAAGATATATCAAAACAGAACCCAGTTGGAGGATTATATCCATTGGGCAAAACTCCGGTAAATAAATCAGCAGTGCTTCCTGGAGACAGAGGGAATTTAGCATTGAAAAACCAAAATAAAAACTTCTCTTGAAGTGATACATTATTCACGTGTGGTCACTATGTTACAGTGCTTGTGTAGTATAATTTAAAATTAACTGATGTAAATGATATTTGTCTGATTCATCACTAAAAAAAACCTAACTTGGATTTATCTTCCCTTTTCCTCTCTGTTTTATTGTATCTTTTCTGAAATATTTCTAACACGAGGGTTTGCCAAATACAACTTTTTCATTTTACCATATTTGGACTAAATTTTTGAAGCAACTACACACATCTTTCTGGATGCAAAGGATGGATCCCTGCCATATTTCGAGACTAAACTACTCACTGTAAAATTTTCCATACAAAAAGTTCATACAAGCATTAACTCTTGAACTGATTACAAAGTAATATCTGAAGTCAATGAACTTATCATCACTTGGAAATGTATCCTCACTTTTAAGTTTAAATGAATATGAAAATGAAGGCCAAAACCAGTCAAGTAACTAATTAAGTCAAAATGTAAAGTGGAAAACAACATGCAAATTTTCCATGTTTCAGAAATGATCAAATTTGAACACTACAAGACATCTTTTTTCCAAGATGAAAGCTTACTCTTTCTAATACCATCCAAAAGGGACTACACCCAATCTTTTTATCACAAAAACATTAAAAAAAATTTCCGATGATGATTGTCCTTAATTAGCAGCCTTGCCCATGTGGAACAGCTGTTTTTATTTCATAACTTACATGTCTAAGGCATTATTTTCACAAACAAAACATTTTTACCACAATATCTTACCTAAATTGTTTGGGCTGCCTTTCCAGACAAATTCCATGGTTTTATTCTTCTGTCGCATGTCTTTGTCTTGATAGTCCAGGCGACCAAAGAACAGACCGTCAAAACCGAACTGTATCACATAAATAAAAAACCCCCATTAAATTGGCTTGACATTTAACATGGACAGTCTTAGTTTCAGATTCTACTTCATACTTTAACTGTTACCTGGCACATAAAATCTTGGTTCTCCAAGAATCTCACATTTAAAAGAGAAACAAACATTAATCACTGGCTTATACATGCTATATCATTTGAATGTCTTCGTAATTTACTCCTACTCATACACTTCCTTGGAATTTTCTAATGAAAGTTCCACTACCATGGCATTACTTTCATATCTTGCCTGTCACAAATTATATACTTTAAGACAGGTAGCTTATTTATGCAACTTATTTGCCAAGCCAGATACTTAATATCAGACCGGCTGTAGAGCTGGGTAGTCAAGTTTTCACTTTCAACACCTGATTTCACAAAAATCTCACATGTTCAGAATAGTCAAAATATGTTATTCAGTCAGAATATATTTGAAACTTCAGTTAACAACTCCACAGCTTGAGTTGTCTTACATAGAACAATTTCTGGTGTGCTAAATCCCAAAATAAATTAAATGTATGAAAAAGAAAAACCCTAGACTGCTGTCCTAAATAGTAGCCAAAAATTACTCCACAATTCCAGCTCCTTGCATTGATTACAAGTTTTACATCTTTCAACTTAATTCAAGACCGAATTTTTTTTCCTCCTGGATAATTCATAATAACGAAGCCAACTTCTCCCTGACCGGATATCAAAAGCAACAAAAGGCCAGCAAGGCAAACTATTCTCATTTCTGTCAAATACTGGCCTTTACTAAATATCTCTAAAGATATCTGGGTTTATGCTATCAGTACCTGAGCAAACAGAGACACCTGTTCTCTTGAATGACCAAATGGATCAATCTGCCATCCAATTTTTGGGCGTGCACAGTCTCCAAAGTTGTTTCTGAGAAACTCAAAGCCCAGTTTGTGTTGATCAATAATTGCAGAATAGTGAGTGACAGCTTCGTCATTCATGCACCAGCCTCCAAGAATGAACTCAAGACGACCTATAGATAAATCAAAGCCCAGATGTTGCACTCGTGCCCAATTTGAAAAATTTGCTAATAAACCTTAATGACTGTGGAAGACAAGCAATGTGCCGATTCATTTCAATCAAGAACAAAACAAAAGATCACAAAAAAAAAAAACATAAAAAATTATCAGTAATCTGTCAATCACCTATAATAGAAAATCCTTTCTTCATGAAATAGTACGCTACAATATATGTATGACATGATTTTCATGCTTTGAGCAACAGCACATAAATGCCACCTTGATTAAAGTTTCTTTTTGTCAATGGCTGTTACCACACAGAGCAAATTTTTATGCATTTTACAGTCAACAAAAACACTCTTAAGGGCTCATCAGTTTACTCACTGAATATCATTTGTCTGGCCTCTGTTTACTTTAAATATTTGCAAGGTTGCAACTCTGTTCCTTGACCAATGCAGGTTTGTAGATCGATGTCAAATATTTCAACAATTTTGAAAACAAAATGAAGTAGACTTTAGTATAAACTCTTAGTCACAATGAAAAGTTTACCCTCATCGACGAGTTTCTGGACCAGATGTCTCGTTGCATCATCTTGTTCATTAAACCAACGTGAGAAGAAGGCAATTTCAACATAGATGAAGCGTTTGCTGGGATCGGCTTCCAACTCTGGAATTACGCTGTCTAGGATAAACTGAACCTCTGAATTTGGAAAACAGAACAAAATGAAGTGTTTACTTTCACCATCCACTTAACATATCCTAAAAATAATAAGTCAAATCTGGCAAATAGAAAAAGTTGTATGTAGCAAAGCGTCACGTTAGAAATAATACCCAAACGATACAATGAAACGCAAACTATAAGAGAAGACAGAAAATGGCCTATATTTCGGCAACAGCCTTTTTCAAGGAAAAAAGAAAAACAACAATTGGAACTTGAGCTGATTTGTCAGAAAATGATGTGCTTGCAGGTCGCATATATATATAATAAACATAAGAAACTACCATTACTGTTCGGAATTATGTTACCTCTAAAGACAGAATTTATAAAAACCAGCTTAGAATAACACCACTTAATAACTGACTTGTTTCAAACAAAATTGTTCACTAAAGAATCCTTCTGACATTACCGCAATTTACCCCAAAAAATCAGTTACATCTAAAGCTCCCAAAATTAACCTCCTAGTTTTATCCAAACTACATTTCTCACGTCTTTGTTTACTGCAATAAAGATCGGAAATACAATATTACATGGAATAAAACAATAACCCAAACATATGCTGCTATACTGCTTAAAAGAGATATCAACCACAAAATATCAAATCTGCCAAAAGTTATATTTTTGCCAACTGTCATCATGTGGTGATCCTGAAATCTGAAATGGCACCATGGTTGATCTTTCTCTCCACTGGTCAAAATGTTTTAGTTACATAAAACTTTTATTTAACACAAATGTTAGTCTTCAAAAGTTTATTACTCAAAACTGCCATGAAAAATACAATAGAGCTACGAGAAAATTGAAGGTGTTCCTTTTGAGTCAACAATAGGCCATAGGGATACTACAAGGCCGTGACGTTAGGACCGTCTGTGACTGAGTGGGGGGTGTTGCAAGGGGGCAGAGCTGTACAGCTGTGCACTTGGTTTGTTTTGGTAGGCATGAAAACATTTCTGTTATGCCTTATCAGTTACGCTTGATTATGAATTAAACAATGAAACCTGTGTCTCTAATCAATGATCTGACTTATCTTTCAAAGTCCGTATAGCAGAAAATGAGATAATATTTATAATTATTGCAAAATTTGTTGAGCAACAGTTCACATGTTGACGCTATGCTGTTTGATACTGTGGGGAGAACCTCTGAAAGCTTAGTCTTTGTGATTCCAACCAATGATTCACTGGTTAACATGTTCTTGTCTTTCATTTAGAAAGTGAACAATAAGACAGTTGTTATGGCTCAAACAGGACAATGACCTGAATCGTGAAATTACGGCTTCTGCCTGGCACAATTGGCTTGACCCACCCATATTTTTTCTGTGAGCTCACGGGATGGTTGAGAATGCGGTATCATGATGGCAGCGTAAGGGTTAATAAACTACCAATAAATGAATGGGATGCTGATTAATACTCAGAACATGTCAAATGTGCCTCACTGAAGTTGTTTACTTATGTGGTACTCCTTCCAAGAAAACTCACCTTTATAATAGTACTGATCCACAGTCATGAGCCAGCCTACGTCATCATGAGTATGTGGTACCAGATGAACATTGATCATCCCTGGCTTTTCTTTGTTGCATGACTGAGGAAGGAAACATTGGCAGCGATCATTTAGGTTCAAATGTATTCTGACACTGAGGCATAACCCCGCATGGGAAACATTATATTTACACTACAGTCAACAAAGTTAAGTATTTCTGACTTCATTAGCTATCTGAATTATTATAATGGGGTGACAGGATAAAGGACTTATAGTCAGGACAGATTTTCTTTTGATGACACCGTACAAAGCAAAATGTCAGTAATTTATGACATTGTATGCCTAGCAGATGAAGGTGAGCAACTTGTTAAATTTTACAGTGTATCAGGGCCTGAATCAGTACACATTGGCCAACCATATTCTGAGTAAAACCTGTGAAAGACAGGAGATCATCACCCCTTCCCGCATCCCCTTTCAACCAGAAAACCAAAACAATATAGGCCAACATTATCGGTGGATACAGCCCAGGTTTATCTGCCGATAATGTTGGCAGATACTGCCCAGGTTTATCCGCCAACGTTATTGGCTGATACTGCCTGGGCCGCCAACACTATCAGCAGATACAGCCTTGGCCGGCAAAAATTATTGGCAAATACTGCTTGGGTTTATCCACCAACATTATCGGCAGATACTGCTGGGGTTTATCTGCAAGTATTGATGTTGACTAATTACAAAAAAAACAAACTGGATTTATTCCCTATTATTACTGTTGGTAAGAAAAAAAATAATTACCAAACAGATTGATAAATAAGCAGACTTTCATAAGAATGTAGAAGAAAACAAACCTACCCTGCTGAGGATCAAACCACTGTCCCCCAACTGACACTTTAAGATACAAAAAAAAACAACAACTGGATTTATTCCCTATTATTGTCCTTGGATTAAAAAAAAAAGATTAATACCTAATAAAAAGAGTTTTATAGAGGAAAAGAAAAAAATACTGCCCCGCTGAGAATCGAACCATGGTCCCTTGGCTGACAGGTAAAGATGCTAACCACTATGCTACCGAGAACCCTGAGCAATCGGGAGGGAATTCTTACTAAATAAGCATGGCTAAACCAAGAAACCCATATCTACGGATAAGACCTGAACCTTCATCATTCGTATGTATCCATTTAATCAATAAAATTCCATTTTTAATATTCAGAAAAGCCTCTCCAATTTCAATCATGCCAATGTTTTCAACATGTGCGCCATATGAACATTGATCGGGATGAATGGAACAAGTGAGGAATATGGAGAAGGGTTCGAATCAAAGGAGATCACACAGAATTTATGTTGGCGGATAAAAAAATCCTAGGGGAAATTTTATGCGACAGTATCGGCGGATAAACACTTTGTTAGTTCGAAAAAAATATTAAGACTGTTGATTAAAGAGGTCAGGACCTGCGGAACTCTTTCTTATTTCAACATCATGCTTAAATTGGCAAAATTAGTGGGAATCCTTTCTCCATCTATAGTTTTCCACTGCAACAATTTTCAGGAAAAGTTCTGTAGGCCTACATCCTGACCACCCAGTCAAGATCTAAAAGTGAAAGAGGAAATTTTTTTTTATCCCTAACTTGATCTATCCCTAAACCTGTTCCTGACACTGTCCTCGTCCCTAATCCTAGGTGTAAGAGTTAAAAGTGGAGGGCACATAATATATAATATTATATGGAACTCTCTCCAAGTTTTATTCCTCAAATACTGAGTGCAGTCAATGATTTCTAGGCTAGGTAGGCCTAATGATGGATTAACGCTCACCCTGCGCGCGACGGCTTAAAGCCCGCTGTCTGGTCAGTGACCTTACTCACGGAGAATCTTATATTCTTATCTGGGGTCACTGACCTTTGCCGCTATACGATGACCACACGACCGCTGTCCACGTGGTTCGGTTTGTATTTGATCGGTATGAAAACATTCGCTGCTATGCCTTATCACGCTTGATAATGAATTAACCAGCAAAACCTTAGTCTGTCAGTCTCTAACCAATGATATGACTTATGATTCCAAACTGACAGCTGTAGTTTTCGTGAGAACGAAGCATGATAACTATAGCCACGCCCTTCCAAGCACTACACAAATGGTTTCATCCTGATTGACACATACTAATAAACCAATGTGGGCATTTGGGGCAAAGATTATTTCAGACCTTGTTTCTGATTGGTTCTTAGATACAGACAACTCCAGATGGTGGTCAGCTTGTGAGAAAATGATAATATTGCAGATTTGTTGAGCAACAGTTCGCATGTCGATATTATATCTTTTGAAAGTGTGGGGAGAGCCTTTGAAAGCTTTTAGTCTTTGTGATTCCGACCAGTGGTTCACTGGTTAACATGTCCATGTCACAATGCCTTTAATTTAGAAGAGATACAGTGAACAATAAGACGGTGGTTATGTCTCAGAAAGGTCAGTGACCCGACGCGTGAAAATACGGCTTACGCATGGCGCGGTCAGCTTGACCTTGCTGACTAAACCCGCCCGTGCAGAGTGAACGTTTGGGAGACGATACCGACATTCAACGCCCTGCGCAAGGTGAGGGTTAAGGATGGCATATTATGATCCTACCTGATAACCACACTGTGTTGCCTTTTCTGCTGAACGGCCAGCCACGCTTGCAAAAACCAAGAAAAGTGCAAGAAGCATCAAAATTTTACTGGTCATGGCTCGTTGTGCTCAATATATCATCCAAAATGTGGAAAATTGTAAAGCCTTTTTTACAATTTCAAGGAGCTCCACACTCTGAGACTGAACAGAACAGCTCTTGGCTATAAATCAGAAAGACCACAAGCGTTTGAAATGCAGATCTAAATCAATATAGTTTTGTCAAAGGACCGCTATTGTAACCAACACCCAAATAAACTGCTACGCTGACTGCTTCTGTAGCCTAAAGTACGGACGACAACATCAGCTTTGAAACTGTCGCAGACAGTCAACAGGCAACTTCACATGACTTCTGCTATAACAATCATGTGACCCGTGATCACGTGATTATATAAGTTTCGCTCTGAAAAACGTTCGCACTGTTACTTTTTATTTGCCATTTCATTTTACAATAATATTATGCTCCTTATTCATGAACGGTTTAACCAATGATTCCAGCAGCCCAAACCACGAATGAAATGGTATTTATAGAAGCTGATGGCTTCACTAAAACTGAGAAAAGTATACAAAATATCCCAAGTCAACTTCAACGTGACATTTCTTTTTTTTTTTTTCGCCTGTCAGACCAAAGTATATCTATACCTCTCTTTTCAGATCTCGTTTAACATTTTTTTGGGGTCAAATCAGAAAGAGACCCAGCTACCACCTCTACAGAAATCTGACACGTAGGATTGACATCAAGTTTGCATAAATGCATGACATTATTCCTACGTACACTCGCTGAATATAACATCGTACCAACACCTGCCCAATGTTGGGAACCATCCCCTACGGTGATCGCACCAACCCTACGGAAATACCGGTACTTCAGAAATCTACATCAGATTGATGTAGGGATGGTGGCTGGGGATAAGTTAGGGTAAATACCATGGGGAAAAAGGTCAGGAAAGACTGAAAATTAAAAAAGAAAAAAAAAAGCAATTAACTCATTGTGTGCCAGACACCGATATATCGGTTCTTCCGCTGATCACGTTTGTGCCAGTCACCGATGTATCGGTGCACAAGAATTCTAAGCTATTTTGCTTTTGGGAGAAAGAAAGTCGACTTTTCTAAATAAATCTTGCTGTAGTTAGTCTTCAGTCATCTCCCCTTCACTATTTTCTTCCGGTATCAGCAAAAACGTGGAAAAATTCATGGCACACAAGGATTTTAACAAATTTTTAATAACGCTAGCTAGAAGGTACCGGTATGCTTCTCATGTTCATTTAATTTTATATCATGGGGTTTATAACAGAGCCAGGTACTAAATGAGCTTTATGTAAACATTTTAATCTACATATCTTTTATCTGAAAATTCAACCTTGAACAGCCGATTAAAAAAAAAATGTTGCGCTTTGTTATCTCATTAAAAATAGGCTGTAATTGTTATAAGTATGTGTGCACCCCAAGCAAGGAGTTTATTTTTTAGTTCCTTGACCCCAAGCGTTTTTCCCCTGGGGGCGCATACGTGTACGTACTATCCCTAACTCCGTCCTTATCCTCAACCCTAAATCTTATCGAATCAGTAGCCCTGCCCCCTACCCTTTCAACAACAACAACAACAACAAAAAAAAAAAAAAAGGAGGAAAACAAAAAGAAAATCTGGAAGAATAATTAATTAAGGCTGTTGTTAGGAGTATTCTGTTCGGAGTATTTCGGGAGGAGCTCTCTAGCTCTAGAGTCACAAAAGGCTTTAAAATACGTATCCCTAGGGCATAAAACTTGGGGGAGGTACAAACGTACGTACTTTGGGGGCCAACAGCATTATGCTGAGGCCCCCGAGAAACAAAAGATCTCAACGTACGTAACAGCCATTTTGAGATAACCGGTGCAGTATTGTCGGTGTTAATGCATAATTTGAATCCCTCTAAAATAATTCCTATCGGTGGTAAAACACAGTTTGCATTATAACAGGAAGGGGTATGGTTTAACTGAAACTAAAAATGTATTGTGCACGGGACGGTGTACCGCTGATGTCCTTGTGTCCTAATCTTAATCTTTATCTGATAAAACAAAGTGATAGGCAGTAATATTATTGTCGACGGCGCAACTTTTTGAAAAAAACTGATTATCGTGCAAAGGTCGTCAGGGAGATTATAACAGTGCATAGCCTACAACAAACATAAGTAGCAGTGTCAATAGAAACATTCCACAGAACTGTCAGCTAGATTGTAAACCGCTTAGGCCTACGGTATTTAGATTGTGGGCTAACAATAGATGGCAGCTGCAGCAAGTACAGCGTCAACAACGAATGGTCTAAGTGTTTAGGTCTTTATTTTAGGAGGTTCGCTGGCATTGGCATTTACATCTCACCTGTCTTGTTTTTATTGTTCTTGTTGTGGTAGGGATTAATTTTTTTTTTTTTTTTTTTTGGAAAGTTTTGCCTTGTTCGGCCTGCTGTTCTCGATTTCCAGTTGCCAAGAAATCTTTAACGTGCACACGGGCCCTCTGAGTTTTTTCTTACCTTATCCGAGAAGACTAGGTGCTCGATCCTACCTACCACAGGATCAGAGAAAGGAATCCCCCCCCCCCCCCCACGGAAAAAATTCCAACATGCCTACATCGACCCCGGATAGAACCTGGTACCTTTGGCATGAGAGGCGAGCACCTTGCCTCTAGACCATCTCGTCCCCTCCAATGGTCTAAGTGGTCGCGATTCTGTTACTAACGAGGCTGGTGGCGAGCTGAGTCAAGTCTGTTTTTTCAATAGTTAAGATTTTTTTTTTTTAAAAGTTACTTAACCCTTAGTTTTCAGAATTTATACCCCAACTTATAACACAGCCTGGGGGCCGCCTAGGGCTACCAGCAGGGCAAATATTTTAATTTTTTGAAGAACAAAAAAAAAAAAAAAAGTCGAGTTACCATAGACTACCAGGCAGCCCTCGATGCACAGACTGCGTGAATGAAAAGACAAGTAAAGGTACACAGCAAAACAACAACAGCAACAATAAACCCAACATTTAAAAAAAAATTCTCTCCTCATTAAGTCACTGTGAGCCTTTGTTAAACTTTCTCTCCGAATGTCATTCAGAATAGATCACTTTATATTAATTATTGCATAGCACAGGCGATTCAACGCTCAAAACACTTCATATCCTCGTTTTTCTTTTCCCCAAACCAAAGAACAGATAAGAGCTATGCATTTCAAACGTGCAAAAAAAAAAATGGCGTAATGGTAAAAAATTGTGGAACTTCCGGGTTTTTCCATGCGTTCAGGACTGCAGGATTTACTTGGCTGTAAAGCACATGCAAAAAAAAAAAAAAGTGTGTGCAATTGTCAGAGGGATAAGAAAGTGACCACCTGTTGCTGTTTTCATTCCCGTTTTTTGGAGATCTATCTCAATTAACCGAACCTTCTTGATACAAAATTCAAGCGTTCAGTTTTGTTCTCAGTCCGGAATGCCCACTTAAGTGACATAATCAGCTCTTGGAAATTAATTATTGTTGACATTAATCTTTCTACGTGCAGTTTTCTAAGGGACTTGGTTGTGTAACTGCAAGATTCAGATCGAAACTGTTCCACCTATTTGCTGTAGAGGACTTGATCTCTTAAAAGATTGTATTCGAGAAAAAAACAACAACAAAACAACATAGAAGTTTATTTGGCACTAACATTATCTCGTTGAAAGACGTTACAGACCGGATGTCTTAATCATGTTGCGGCTTGTTCTTCTTTTGTGTCTCATTGTGGTCAGCAAAACATGGACGTCTAAATGTGGATATGAGGTAATTATATAATACTAGGTAACACCCGCGAAAGTATACTGGAGTCTGTACCAGTTAACCGATCAGCCCACCACCCTCATCCCATTCTGTACGGTAACCGTTCCACCCATCCCCCGCTCATCTATGGTATGTACTGTCTCAGCGATTACGAAAAAGAAAAGGAATTTTTGTTTTAAAATGGCGGGGGGTGGGGGGGGGGGGGTGAATTTTATGTGCGGCGAGAGGAACTTGCGGCAGCGTGCGCACGAGACATTTTGTTCCGTGACCACACGCATGATTTGTTCAGTATTGAGTGTCCTTATGGAACAGTCGGCGTTCAATTATATCATGAAACATAATATTAATGTGAAAGGTTTCTCAGAAGTTGAAACTTGTAAAAGAAGGTTATTTCCTTCCTTTCCAGAGCTGCAACAAAGAAAGACCGGAGATGATAAATGTCCACATCATACCACATACACACGCCGACCCTGGCTGGACAATGACTGTTGACCAATACTATTATAAATGTAAGTTTTGACCATTCTTAAGTCAGTCGGATTTTGTTTTACTGAGAATTTGTTTTAATGCTATCATCCAATTAAATATATCCATTAATTTACAACTCCATAATATTATTCATCTTTAAATCCATTTTACTAGCAATGTGCAAAGGATGCCCGAAACCGGTGATTCATGACAAAATTAACGCACAGTTGACAAAAATTGTTCGTCTTTACTTATCCCTTTACCGATTGAATTGAAACATATATCGACGGAAAGCTGAATTGATGTCCTTTTCAACCATTATTTTGAACGAGGGAAAGAAATGAGCATGGTCATTGCATTTTTTTGTCCCCGAAGCCAGCTTTCTGATGTGTCACCAGCTATCGCCTCAATCGTGTTTGGGAAATCCAACTCAAAGTCTTTAGATTAGGAGTTATCATAATCATTCTGTAGAGCTTTATATCTATTCAATTCATCAACATTATGTTGGTGAAAAACTTTTGTTTACCTACATGCTCTTTGCGTTGGACGAATTTAAAATTTGACAAGAAACAGTTGTACGTAGCAAAGCCCGGGTAAGAAATAGTGCAGACAAGATACAATAAAACGCAAAAAAATCATTTCTGTATTATTTCTGACGTGAGGCTTTGCTCCATACAACTTTCTCATTGCCGTTTCCGTTTCCGTACACATGGAAACCCAGCATTTCCGTTTCAGTACGCATGAAAACCCAACTTCAAACTGAAAACGGAAAAGCAATGGAAACGTCAAAAATCCAGAAGAAAGAGTGTTTCCATGTATACGGAAAATACTCTTTCTATTTCACTACATGAAGGGTTTTAACGTTTGTCGTTGACGTTTCCGTAAACATTAAACCCAGCCTTAATATTATGATGTAGGCCTAGAGCTACAGTTTCATTTCTGGAAATAATAATAATAATAATAGTTCGTCCATCAGGTATGATGATGACCTTAACAACACCAGAGGAATAAAGAACAGAAATTGTTGAGAATTTCAACACATGGACAATAAAGAGAACTAAAGGACACAGAGGACAGAATGGAAAGACTGTTCTTTCATGACTTATGGCTTCTCATGTGACTGATAAGTCCTATTTTTGCCCTGCACACCCTTCTGCATAAATGACAAGAGTGCTCCGTTGGTTCAGTACCACTGGGCCTTTTCTTGCGCCGTTCTCTTTTTTTGATAGCCTGCTGGACTCTGTCAGCTTCCCATGCTTTGCTGCCTCTGGTAAGGGCCGCCCTCCAATTTGCACGATCAAGCGAGAGCTTTTCCCACTCACTCACATCAATGGCAAAGGCCTTCAGTGATTGCTTGAGAGTGTCTTTGTAACGTCTCTTTGGGGCCCCAACATTCCTCGTTCCATTGGAGAGCTCAGAGAAGAAGATTTGCTTAGGGAGTCTGGAGTCGGGCATTCTGACAACATGTCCTGCCCAACGTAGCTGAATTTTTTTCAGGTGGCAGAAGATGCTCAATTCCTTGGCACGATTGAGGACCTCAGTGTCTGGAATTTTATCCTGCCATTTGATCCTTAGGATCTTTCTAAGGCAGGCCAGATGAAAGTGATTTAGCTTTCTGGCATGCGATTGGTACACTGTCCAGGTTTCAGCCCCATAGAGTAGGGTGGGAAGGACCACAGCATTGTACACTTTCAGCTTAGTGTCTGTGCGAATGCCGGCGACATCCCATACTCTCTTTCGAAGCCTGCCAAATGCAGAGCTGGCTTTGCTGATTCTTGAGAGAATTTCAGTATCAACACGAGCCGCGGAAGACAGTGTACTGCCAAGATAGGTGAAGTTCTCCGACACCTTCAGAAGACTGTCATGGACTTTGATATTTGGGGTCACAGGATACTTGTCGTCTGGAGTAGGCTGATGGAGCACTTCCGTCTTCTTTGTGCTTATTGTGAGGCCAAAGTTGTCACAGGCACTAGAGAACTTATCAACACAGTTTTGCATGCTATCCTCATCGTGTGCCAGAAGTGCACAATCATCAGCAAATAGTAGGTCACAGATTTGAGTACTTTTGGTTTTGGTTTTTGCCTGAAGTCTCCTGAGGTTGAATAGACTGCCATCAGTTCGGTACTTGATGCTTACCCCTTGATGAGGAGAGCTAAAGGCTTCTTGTAGCATTGCAGAGAACATGATGCTGAACAGAGTTGGGGCTAAGACACAACCCTGTTTTACCCCATTTGTGACAGCAAAGGGCTCTGAAACACCGCCGTTGCATTTGACTGCAGCTTGCATGCCATCATGAAACTGGCGCACTATTGTGATGAATTCGGGTGGACACCCAAACTTCGCCAAGATTTTCCAGAGGCCTTCACGACACACTGTGTCAAATGCTTTTGTGAGGTCAACAAATGTGATATACAGCGCTTTATTTTGTTCCATGCATTTTTCCTGAATCTGTCTGGCAGCAAAAATCATATCCGCCGTTCCCCTCTCTTTACGAAAGCCACATTGGCTCTCGGGAAGCAAGTCATTTGACGAGAGGTGATCAAGAAGGCGATTCAGAAGCATTCTTGCCAATATTTTGCCAGCAATTGAAAGTAGAGAGATTCCCCGATGGTTGTCACAGACTTGGCTGTCCCCTTTGTTTTTGTACAGATGGATGATTGAAGCATCTTTGAAGTCCTGTGGCAGCTTCCCTGCTTTCAACATATGATTGAACAACTCGGTCAACCTTTCAATAAGCTTTTCTCCACCGAAGGCATACACCTCAGCAGGAATTGAATCCACGCCTGGTGATTTGTTAAAGGACATCTGATTTGTGGCAGTTCGGGTCTCATTTGCTGTGAATGGCTTGGCAAGAGCTGCATTAATAGGAGTCTGAGGGAGGCGGTCAATGGACTCAGTATTTATATTTGATGGCCGATTTAGCACACCTCCGAAATGTTCTGCCCAACGCTGAATTATGGCATTCCATTCAACAATGCGTGTTGAACCATCTGACGCAAGAAGTGGCGTAGTGCCAGAGCGGGATGGTCCAAACACAGCTCGGAGGCTCTCAAAGAACTTTCTAGTGTTGTTTGTGTCGGCATATTTCTGAGTTTCTCTTACTCGCTCTTCAAGCCAGTCATTTTTCATTTTCCTCAGCTTCTTCTGGAGTACACCCTTACATGCACGCAGTGCATCAGCTTTTGCTGTGGAAGAGGGGTCACTGCAGTGAGCTTGGATGAGACTATTTTTTTCTTTGATGAGCACTTTGATTTCATTATCATTATCATTGAACCAGTCCTGGTGCTTGCGGACAGGAAAACCAACTGTGCTGCTGGCGCAAGAGTGTACAGTCGTATTTAGGTCAGTCCAGCTCTGTTCAATGTTCTCAGGGTCAAAAGTCACGCAATCCAATTGTGAGGAGAGTTCTGATGATAGCTCGCTCTGTTTCTCAGCTGAGCAGAGTTTTGAAACATTTAGGCGTTTAGGTGGCGCTTTCCCTTGAGGGCGTCTATTGCGCCTCAATGTTAGTCTGAGCTTGCAAACAATGAGTCTGTGGTCAGTTCCACACTCGGCACCACACATCGCCTTTGTTACAAGGACATCCTTTCTGTCAGTCTTCCTCACAATGACATAGTCTATGAGATGCCAATGCTTTGAGCGGGGATGCATCCATGACGTTCTGTTTCTCACGGGGAGACTAAAATTTGTGTTGGTAATGAACAGGCCAAATTCAGCGCACAAAGTAAGTAAGCGCAACCCATTGTTATTGCATGAACCAACTCCATGAGGGCCCAAAACATTTGGCCACGCTGAGATTTCGGAGCCAACCCTAGCATTGAAGTCCCCCAAGAGAATCAGCTTATCAGCTGCCGGGACAGAGCATATGACAGATTCTAGATCAGAATAGAACTTGTCTTTGGCTTCATCTGGGTTTGTCATGGTGGGCGCATATGCGCTAATGAGGGTGGCTGACTGGCTTTTCCCAACTGGGATCCTGAGTGTCATTAGCCTGTCATTTAGTTCAATTGGCATGGACTGCAAGTTTCTGACAAGGTCATTTTTAATTGCAAACCCAACACCATGCTGTCTCGGTTCGACTGCACCCTTGCCTTTCCAGAAGAAGGTGTATCCACCACTGAGCTCTTTGAGTTGGCCACTATCAGGGAGTCTGGTCTCACTGAGTGCCACTATGTCCAGGTTGTACCTGCTGAGCTCAATGGCAATAAGTGCAGTGCGTCTTTCCGGGTTGTTTGAGTTGTCCTGCAGTGTGCGTATATTCCAGGCTCCTAGCCTGAGTAAGCTGAATTTCTTTTTGTTTCGACCGCAAAAAGGGATCCCCACTGGTCGCGGTATACCAGTCAGGGTGATGTGAAGTGGGCTTTCTTTAGGGCACCTTTTCTAGCCCCTTCC
The DNA here is from genome assembly GCA_963931925.1 of Onchidella celtica. Classification (NCBI taxonomy): domain Eukaryota; kingdom Metazoa; phylum Mollusca; class Gastropoda; order Systellommatophora; family Onchidiidae; genus Onchidella; species Onchidella celtica. The sequence continues at coordinate 74,388,201 of OZ007568.1, forward strand.
TCAGTTGAGGTGAGCAGTGCTATCCTTAAAAAAGGCTGCTCAGCTACTGTGGGTGCTGCCTCCCCACGCCTCCACTTCAATCGACGATGAAGCGACCATAGCCCACAGCCACCAACGTGTAGGTCTGTGCTAACAGCTTCCAGTCTATCCAAACCTGCTGCCACCGCACTCGCCCATCGCCGTTGGAATTTTGAGAGGAAAGAAGACGAGACAAAGATGAAAGAAGACGAGGTGAGTGTTAAGACTGGCGCAAAGAATTTGTTTTTAGTGAGAAAGAGCTGCGCAAACATCAGACTCACTCTCTCGCCTGGACACAACTTATCCAAGTGGCAAGACAGGGTCAAGACGACTGGAAATGTATCCAGGTGCAGGAGGATGCCAGAGGGACAGTCATATTGCCTGACCGGCTGCCTGTAGGCTACTCCACAGCCTCGCAGTCCCAACTGACTAGGGTGAAAGACCCAAACCAAAGAACACCAATACTGGTGGATGCTCTGCGTCACGATATCCAGGCCAGAGTGACGGTATATTGCCATCTGCCCTATCAATCAACCACTGGCCTGCTGCCGCCAGCTTCAAAGCTGCGTCCGGGAAGTTTGCTCAATTCTTCGTCTGTGATTTAGGCAAACAAGCCTATGACCACACCGCTACCGGGGGCCAATATGGAGGACTCAAGTACTGAGGGTCACATTGTGCCCTAGCATGTGGCCGTTGGGTTAATGAAACCTCCTCCGCCCTGGCCGTTTGCACCGACAGGTGCACGCCCACTGATACCATGCTAGCGTACCAGTTCATGAAACAGGTTGTACTGGATTACATGTTACCAGTAGCAGATTTTTCTGACCTGACCAACAAACGACCACAGTCCAGCGAAACCCAAACTCTTTCACAACGTATACAATAGAACAATTAAAGGGTTTCGATTTGAAATTTATTTTTTCCCAAATTACTGTAGGAAAAAATATATTTGTGATCGTTTCTCAGTTGTGCAGTGACCTTCGATGTTAATTCATGAAACCTTTCTATGGCCAGTTGTCCAGTTCATTTTGGATAGCGTGATGCCAGAACTGAAGGCTGATCCCAACCGGAGGTTCATATTTGTGGAGATGTCGTACTTTTCCCGGTGGTTTGAGGAGCAAAACAACGAGACAAGAGCATTGGTTCAAGAGTTAGTGGATGAAGGTGCTGGTGTTGGTGATTAAATGGAAGGTTTCACTGCTAAGTGGTCTTGTCCACAGCATCCCTTCCGCTCCGCTCCTCCCTGCTATAGAGGCAAAGCGTGCCTTACTTTTTCAAATGTCGTTTTCTGTGAAATTGCGGAACGGCGCGGATGCTATGGACAAGATTACTAATTTTAAATGGATAGAGGTGGCGAGATGAACTAGAGATATTGATATAGTAACGCGGGGATCTCTTTGCGTGTGTGTGTGTGTGTGTGTGTGTGTGTGTGTGTGTGTGTGTGTGGTATGTGTGTGTGTGTAGGCCTATATCTGTGGGTGTGCGTGGGCTTGTGTATGGGAGGCGGAGGGAGGGGGCGAACAAGGAAGCTAGAAGCAGACAGTTCGAAATAGCAGGATAGTTACTAATGGATTGGTCGGCAGGTAGAAAGGTAACTAGATAGACAGACAAGCAGATTGCCATACAGTGAGACAGACAGCCAGATAGATAGATAGATAGATAGATAGATAGATAGATAGATAGATAGATAGATAGATAGATAGATAGATAGATAGATAGATAGATAAATAGATAGATAGAGAGACAGGCAGACAGACAGCCAGATAGATAGATAGATAGATGGATAGAATAACGCCACATCAAGTTTAGCTGCACGACCAAAAGTTTCACAAAACTTTCTTTATCGCACGTACGTTCCTGTATATTTTCAAAAGTCAAGAAAAGCTATGCTGGCAGAACTGGCGGAACGGATAACGAGTGCAATGGAAATTGTTTAGCCGCAAAAGGATAGCCACTTCTTAATTAACTGCGCTTTTTACAGAGGTTAATAAAGGTTTTCGACGCTCAAACCGCGGATGTAATTGTTTCTCCTAGGTCGACTGGAATTTATCCTTGGGGGCTGGGTGATGAATGATGAAGCCACCACTCACTACACGGCCATTATTGATCAACACAAACTGGGCTTTGAGTATCTCCGGAATACTTTCGGCCAATGTGCTATCCCTAAGATTGGCTGGCAAATCGATCCATTTGGACATTCAAGAGAACAGGCGTCCCTGTTCGCGCAGGTAAACTTCCCCTCCTCCCCCCCCCCCTCCACCTGAAGCGATTATCGGGCCTTTCGTAATTGCTGGCTGAATTATTTTTTTCAAAAAAAGGTCGTCATCAAGCCGAAAGAATAAAAACAACAACAAAACAACAACAAAAATCAGGAGGAATATTTCAAGGTGAAAACACAAAAAAGACGAAAATGGCAGACTACAGGGCCTACACTTAAGCATGGGCTTGGTTGGAAGACTATCTCTGGCGGGAAGAACTGTTACTTATTAATATTATAGAAATAGAAAGCGCCACAACTCATTAATTACAAAGCATTTTCCAATACACCAATGGAACATTAAATTATCCCCTCCACCATGACTCTTCTGTAATGATGTATTCCGCACCTTCCCCCTCCGCCCTCTCTGTTTACTGATGTTTTTTTTTTTACATTTACCTATGTCAGCTTCCCCTACCACTGTGGTATTGATTGATAAACATAATCTTTCCCTGGAATCCCATCAACCCCAGTCCACCATATTCGAAACAATACATTTTTGTTCTATATTTTGGACAATTTCCCCTTTGTGAATGACTCACTTTAATTGATAACACGGTCTTTGTTTGTTGGTTTTTTTCTTTCTTTCTTTCACTTTACATTTATTTTAAACGAATTATGTAAGTTTCAAAAATTGTAGGTCTGGGCATTGGAGGTTTAAATTGGACGGTTGAGTCTCCAAAGTAGACACCAATTCCCCCTCTCTATAATCCGTTTTATGCATTTCTGGTCATGAACTGCAAATCTTCTTCTATTGTAGTATTAATTATAATAGTGCAGGGCAAGGAATAAAGGGGATGCCGGTCCAGTTCGTCGAATATGTTCTTTGTTATACAGCAAAAGTGCTATACCAGGAGCCTATGCAAATTACTTTCACAAATGTGTTTTATTTTCTCCATAATTCTAGTTTGGCTTTGATGGTCTCTTCTTCGGCCGTTTGGATGAACAAGATAAAGATCAAAGAAAGCTGGACAAACGCTTAGAATTTGTCTGGAGAGGAAGCCCAAGTAACCTGGGTGAGTTTCTGGACTGGGTAGTGAGTGATAGGACAAACGTTGTGACTTAATGATGTGCATTTACGAAAACAACAACAACAACGACAAAAACAACAACAACAATATAGCAGTTCATTACGATGGGAGAGAAACCTCGTCATCCATTTCATACAAAATAGTGGCTAATACAATAAGAGGCGAGTGAGGTAGTGAGTGATAAAACTCGTTGTGACTTAATGATGTGAATTTACGAAAACAACAACAACAGCGGCAGCAGCAGTAGCAACAACAATAACAATAGAAAGTAGCATTTCATTACGATGGGAGAGAAAGGACGTCATGCATTTCATACGAAAGACTGACTAATAGATTTAGAGGATCAACAACAATAACAACAGAAAGTAGCATTTCATTACGATGGGAGAGAAAGGACGTCATGCATTTCATACGAAAGACTGACTAATAGATTTAGAGGATCAAATCTAAATTTAATGTCAATTAACGACAGCCCACTGGAATTGATGGCATAAAGCTCAGCTGATGTGAGGCCAAATTGCTCTTCCATCCCTTTCTTCCTTAGTAAGGTCAACAATATTTCTCATGACTGCCTAACGCAGTCACATCAAACCCCACATCATATCAAATTCTAACAAATCATTGTTACGCCAAAGCATACTAAATATATTCAACCATGTTCTTCAACTTAAAGCGAAAGTGCCATAATTAGCTGAATTTGATTCACTTGTGTCTAGCTTCCCCCTCTCACTCCTTTCTTCTCTGAACCCTTGCATAATTAACACGAAAGAATTTTATTAATCACTAGCACATTAATGAATGCACTGATTTTCCATCCCCTCTACAGGAAGACATGCCGACCTCTTTACAGGAGTGCTCCCAAATGGATATGACCCACCAAGAGGATACAACTTTGATTTGGTTTCTGAGCTTTTCAACGTTGGTGACCTCGTCACGATTAAGGCCAGATTATAAACCACATTTCTTTCCAGACCCTTTAAATGCTTTCTACTTAGAAAGTTAAAACTGCATGCCAAATGGCAGGCCTAAAGCCTATTCCTTCTTATAATGACACCTTGTTTCAAACTGAGCACTCCAAACTAACGATATAGCCTAGGCGTTTACTGTATCTATAAATACTACATTGACAGAAATACTGAACAATCACTGTCTGTCATCTCCTTCGTGCATCGAAGAAATTGTTTTTCCTGGAATTTTCTTTTCTTGTAGGATAATCATTGTTTTTCCTGGAATTTTCTTTTCTTATGGGATAATCATTGTTTTTTTCCAGGAATTTTCTTTTCTAGTAGGATAATCATTGTATTTCCTGGAATTTTCTTTTCTTGTAGGATAATCTTTATATTTCCTGGAATTATTTCCTTGCAGGATAATCTTCGTTTACGTGATTACAATGTAGACGCAATGGTGGACGGGTTCATTCGTGCTGTCAGAGAACAGGTAAAAATTACGTATGCTGACGTTTCATTCTTCACAATCTGAAAGTTGCATTCATGGGCATTTACATCACACAAGACGTAAACAAGAGTAATACTTGTAGAATTCATGATTTTGTTTTCGAAGCTACATGTTATACACCAGAATAAGTATTTATATTGGCATGGTTTATACAAGTCTTGGTCCTAAGATACGAGCGCTCATTGTCAAACTTGTATACGAGTACTCCTCAAGATAACGCATTTTCCTCTGTCCTACACTTAGTTTGACCATTACTTTGCCACAAATCACACATACACACATACAAAACGATATGACTTTTAAAATCATTATTCTAAAGGCCGCATGGTATGCCAGCAACCATCTGATTATAACATTTGGGTCAGACTTCAACTACGTCAGCGCACATATGAACTTCAAGGAAATGGACAAGCTTATTAAATACGTTAATGACAGGGTAAGTTCAGCTTAACATAATATGGGCGAAGATTATAGGATAATAACTATAAGATACTCTAACATAATGCACGATACGTAATTTATTTATTGAGTATGCAGGGAATTTGAATTGGCTGTTCCACATGCAAATATCATAACATGAAGTAAAGGGCCAAGTGAAGACTGAGTCCAAGAATACTGGATAAGAATAAGATAAGATAAGAGGCTCGATAAGGTAACATACGTTGGGTTGGAAATTTGAGTTGGCCATTTCTCATGCAACTATTAAAACATGCACTAGTGTAAAAAGTAAAAGACCGCAAAAGGACATGAAAAGACTGAAAATAGACTCCACATTAAAATAATGATTGTCCTCCTGCAGCAAGCCAACGGCAGCAACATCAATCTGCTATACTCCACGCCATCTTGCTACCTCAAAGAACTTCACAACGACAACAGAACCTGGAGCAGCAAAGAGGATGACTTTTTCCCCTATGCAAACAATGAGCATAGCTTCTGGACGGGGTTTTACACCAGCCGGCCTACTCTTAAGTATTACAGTAGAGTAGCCAATAGCTTCTTTCAAGTAAGTATATTCCTTGTATACTCGCTATGATGCAGGGTCTTCATTAGCGTTAAGAAACAAGGCGGGAACCCAAAGAATGCCCCCCCCCCCTGCCCTCGTTCATATGATAATTGACAATGCTAATGTCACTAAAACAATAAATAAATAAATAAAGCATCTGGATCTCGACCTCTGTCTGTCTGCATGTCTGTGGCTCTCCCGCCCTCTCTCCCCCCCCCTCCGTCTCTCTCTCCCTCTCTCGCTACCACATCTAACTCTCAGCACAGCAACCTTGATAAGCAGCTGTTGTAGAAATTACATTCCTTTAGACTTTTTCACCGTCTCACTGGCATGGAATGATTATCTGGCTTATCCATTACTGGTACACTAGAACCTTAGTGCAAATAGTATGCTGTTTGATGTAATTGTTAATATAAAGCATAAACTGCCTGTTTGGCAAAAGGAAGTTAAATTTTTATTTTTATTCTTATGCGGGTTTCACTTCAAATTTCAAATGCAGGCATATTCATTATCTCTTTCTTCGGGATCATGGCTTTAATCAGAATCTCATTAACGCACCCAAAACCATACGTAATGTAATGTAATGTAACAATTAGCTTGTATAGCGCTGAAATCCTCTCACACACACAATCACACAAAAGTGTACTCCAAGGCGCTGAACTAGAATTAGAAACAAGATTAACATGAGGTCAAATTCATCATGTGCACATTCACACACATTAACAAAACTTAATTTGCTCTCATCCTCAAACCAATGAGATCAAAACGGACGCCATTCAGTTTCAAAGAAAACAGTCCTAAACAATTCAGTTATGAGTCTGTTCTTAAATGTAATCATCATCACTTTCACTGGAGTCAACGTAGATATTGTTCCACAATTTAGGTCCACCAATAGAAAAAAACCTTTTCACAAAGCGACAATCTGGTTGCGGGTGTCTTAAGAAGTTTCGCGTCCACTGATCTTAAAGTGCGCAATTTTTGGTAAGATTCCACTAACTCTGAAAGATACTCTGGAGCTAACCCGTTCAAAACATATAGAAATAAAGCACTAAATCTCGAAGTCTATTTTTTCCTTGGCGGGTAGCAATAGAGTGACTAAAGAATTGGGAAAATGTCTTATGATGGATGCGATCGTATTATTAATCTATCTGAACCATTTTGAATTTTCTGAAAACGATTTATAGTACATTTTGGAATTCCAAGCAACAACGACTTGCAATAATCAAGTCTGCAGGTAACAAATGCATGTACAAGAATTTTCGAAGTTGAAATCATGTCAAGAGAGCAGATTTTGTTTGCAGCTAATGTAACCACCATAGACGTACTATTAGTTAATAGTACGTCTATGGTAACCACTCTCAGAATTTCCAATTCATTCTTTTTCCGGAAGTCAGATAGAGAGAGTAGGTGCATAGAGATACTGTAGTAATAGTATCTCTATGGCTGTGTGTGTTCTCACTCGCAGTGAAATCATTTGTTACCATCTCTAACTCCAGGTAATGTCTGATGTTTGTAATTTTATCAGTGAAAAATGTAGAAAATTGTTCAATGAGGTCATTTATACCTTTATGTTGTGACACACGCATGTAAAACACGAATAAGTAGGTTTTCAATCATATAATCGACTCTAAAAGGTTGCAGAATCACTTGGTTACATTTTGGGTTTATTAAAATATTTTCGCTTCACAAAATCAACTCCATTTGTTTAGTTCATTCGTGCGGATTCTATCATCCTTTTCTCTCCTCATGCAATAGCCATTAAAATTTCCTTATTGTATTTTTTGCTACTTTCACCAGTTTGTCAAACGCCTGAGTGCATTCTCCAAACTCCATGGAAACTACGCAGAGGACACAAAAGAGGAAGATATACAGCTTCTTGGTAAATGAGAATGCACTATAAGCAGTTTGGAATTAAGAGATAAATGCGATTTACCTTTAACTGAATCTCTACTGTATAGATTATTATAATTTGCAAATGTAATGATGATCCTGTGCCTGTAAAATGGAACTGAGAAATAAGGAAAATTAATCATTTGCGCAAAGACACAAGCTTTATAATACCTTACACTAATCAGTGCTCATGTGGGTCTGATTCAGACATATACGCTATTAATTTGTAATTATTAGACTTGTTGATTCTTGCCGTTTCTGAAAATCACTACCACTTTAAACTGACATGCTTCTAATGTAAATGTAAATCTAGACCTCCCCTCCCCCCAAAAAACAAAAACCTCTCATAATTATTTATTATCAATGGTGAATCGTCACAGATACAGCATTATAATACACATTGATTTAAACTATACTATATTTACTGCAGGATTCTAAACAATAATGCTTGAAAAAAAATGTCCTGCATCTTCGCCCTGAGAATCAGATTTTAGTTCCTGCAGGATAATTAAGAAACATAATCGAAATCTTCCATGCATTCTAAATAGATTTTACGTGATTCAGTAAGAAAATTCCACGTCCTTGTCTTACAGTGCGAGAAACCTGATAAAATTAAATATGGCTGTGAGATCTTGCATTTGTAAGTGATCTGTAGATTTATGTATTCAGAAGGAGATTAATCTTTAAACTTAATTACTGTTCTTTGTGTTTCAGCTGAAGTTGTGGCCCTTGCTCAGCATCATGACGCTATCACGTGAGTGAAACTTGATGAGGTCTTTTTTAAGATCATCTCGTCATAAGCTTATCGCTGTACATTGACGCCATGTAGCATCTCATATGTATTTTTTCCCCTGTATGAAAAGTCCCGGTCAAATTGGCCAGCAACGTACCAATCGGAACCTTCTGAGTACCTCGCGACTCGTATGAATGCAAGTAGTGAAAGCCGAAAGGAAACTGCTAGCAGGATGAAGGAGGAACTGAACACCGCCAAAACCAAGACCAGGATTGGATACTGGAATGTTAGAACAATGTATGAATCGGGTAAGTTAGCACAAGTAACATCAGAGATGAGGCGCTACAACCTACACATCCTGGGTGTAAGTGAGAGCAGATGGACTGGATCTGGAAGGATCAAAACATCCACTGGAGAAACCGTTCTCTACTCTGGAAGAGAGGATGGCCAACATCATGAAGGAGTAGCCATCATCCTAAAGAAAGGACTGGACAAATGCTTGTTGGAGTGGAAACCAGTCAATAGCAGACTGATGAGGATGAGGATGAAAGGACGACACACAAACATCACTGTCATCCAATGTTATGCACCAACCAACGAAAACGACAACACAGACAAAGACGACTTTTATGAACAACTCCAGGGGGAAATGGACATGACGCCACGGCATGATCTCATCATTGTCATGGGAGACCTCAATGCTAAGGTAGGTAAAGATGATATAAATTATGAAAGAGTAATGGGAAAACATGGAACTGGAACAAGGAATGACAATGGAGAAAGGCTTGTGGATTTTTGTGCCTTGAACAACTTAGTCATCGGAGGGACCCTTTTCACACACAGAGAAATTCACAAACTCACATGGAATTCTCCAAATGGAAGAGACAAGAACCAAATAGACCATTTGATGATCAACGGTATGTGGAGACGATCCCTTCTAGATGTGAAAGTGAAAAGAGGAGCTGACGTAGCCAGCGACCACCATCTAGTGGCAGCACTTATCAAAATTAAACTGAACAAGACCGGAATCAAGACATCAAAGCAAAGACACCTTAATATTCAGAAACTGAGAGATGCAAGTGTTAGAAATGCCTTCAACATACAAGTCAAGAACCGATTCCAGGCTCTACGAGAGTCTGATAAGAACAACCCTAAAGAAAGAGGAATCGATTCAGAGTGGAAAAGAGTAACTACAGTGTACACAGAGAGCAGTATAGCCTGCCTTGGATTTAATGAGAAAGGGAAAAGCAAGGAGTGGATCCAACAAAGAACATGGGATGTGATTGAGGAGAGGAAAGTCATGAAAAAGAAACTCCTACAAGTGAAATCGGAAAGGCTGAAAGAGAGGTACCAACATAGCTACACAGAGTTAAATAAGAAAGTGAAGAGACTAGTAAAGAAAGATAAACGAGAAGCCATGGAACAGCTAGCGGCAGATGCGGAGGAGGCAGCAGCAAGAGGAGAACAGGGTAAGCTCCACAAGATCACTAAGCGCATTTGTGGCAAGTACGGTGGAAGACCAAGTGTTCCAATCAAAGACAAGAATGGGAAACTACTGACTACAGAACGAGAACATGATACACGCTGGACAGAGCACTTTCAGGAATTACTAAACCGGCCACCACCTGAAGATAGAATAATAATACAAGATGCTGCTGAAGACCTTGACATCAACATAGATCCACCAAAGAAAGAAGAGATAGTGGCAGCAATAAAGAGCCTAAAAAACAGCAAAGCCCCAGGAAAAGACAACTTGACTGCAGAACTGTTCAAAGCAGATCCGGATCAGTCAGCCACCATCCTTCAGCCACTGTTCACAGCTATCTGGGAAGCAGAAGCAGTACCAAAGAGCTGGAATGAAGGCAGAATAGTGAAAATACCCAAGAAAGGAGCACTCAGCGATTGCAACAACTGGCGTGGTATCACTCTCCTTTCTATACCCAGCAAAATCTTTGCCAAGATCATTGTGCAACGTATGTCAGATGCTGTGGACAAGACACTGAGAAAGGAACAGGCCGGATTCCGAAAGGGGAAAGGATGCATTGACCAGATCTTCACACTCCGAAACATCATAGAACAGTGTTCAGAATGGCAAAGGCAGCTCTATGTGAACTTCGTTGACTTCGAAAAGGCCTTCGACAGCATCCACAGAGAGAGTATATGGCGCATTCTTCGGCACTATGGGATTCCCAGCAAGCTTGTTGAACTCATCAAAAGCTTTTACAAGAACTTCAGTTGCAGTGTCGGAAACAGTGATGCATCCTTTGAAGTGAAAACTGGTGTACGGCAAGGATGTGTGATGTCAACAATTTTGTTTAACCTCGTAATCGACTGGATTATGCGGAAAACTACAGAGGATGCACCAAGAGGCATCAGATGGACACTCTTCGACAACCTAGAGGATTTGGACTTTGCGGATGACATTGCGCTATTGTCACATAGTCACCAACACATGCAAGATAAGACGCAGAGACTACATAATTTTGGATGCAAAGTAGGCCTTCGGATTAGCCAGAAGAAGACAGAGATTATGACCCTAAATGTAGACACTCCAGCACCAGTGCAAGTAGATGACAAGAACCTCACCACGACGGACAAATTTAAATACCTTGGTAGCATTATCAGACCAGAGGGTGGCACAAAGGAGGACATCCAAAGTAGGCTGGGAAATGCAAGGGCTGTCTTTCAAAGTATGAGCAACATCTGGAAATCGACACAATACGGCATCAACACCAAGATCAGACTGTACCAAAGCTGTGTCCTATCCACACTCCTGTATGGATCAGAGTGTTGGCGAATGACAGAAGGTGACCTCGCCAAGTTGTCTTCCTTCCACACCACATGTCTTCGTAGGATTCTCCGCATCTTTTGGCCAAACAAGATTTCTAATCAGGAACTACTAAGGCGATGCAAGCAAGAAGAAATAGCCAACATCATCACGAAGAGACGATGGAGATGGCTTGGACACGTGCTGCGAAAGGAAGCAAATTCTATAACCAAAACAGCACTTCAGTGGACACCGGAGGGACGGCGCAAGCGAGGCAGACCCAAGGCAACCTGGCGGAGAACAATCGAGGCAGAGATGAAATCCTTCAATCACTCATGGGGAACTCTCGCAAAGATGGCCCAGGACAGACAGGGCTGGAGATCCTTTGTTGCTGCCCTAAGCACCAGTGGGTGCAACAGGAAATAGTAGTAGTACCAATCGGAAATAGATAGAATGCGCATATCCACCATCTTGTCTGTCCGGAGACACTTAAGGTGTCGCGAACCAATCGGCGGCGAGTTTTAAAAAAGTTCACTACTGTAAACAATGACACATGTGTATACGCACATGGGAGACGTTCGGTCAATTCTTTCACTTCCTTTCTCTTGTTTACATGGATGGTAGGGAATCTGACCAGCTTGGATACATCCTTTCCACCCCTGTCACAACAGTCAAATGCACTGCATCCGGCAGGCATTTTAACCGCTTAGACACATCTCGAACTTACACTCATCAGCTGATCTATCTGCCATCTTGTTTGGCGGAAGTACAAAACAAAAACTCTGTGACGTCATGCGCATTCTACCTATAGTAAAAGCAAGGCGTTACTTACAAGGCATACCTTGAAACTAACTCTAGCGTTATTTTCAAGGCATACCTTAACAGCTTCTGATTGGTCAATGAAACATGCCTTGAAAATAACGCTGGCGTTAGTTCCAAGGCATACCTTGAGTCCAATAAACAATACATAGCTACCCCGGCGGCTTTCCCTGATATGTCAATCTGACTACTACCCAGACGAACATCGGCCTACGGCCTCGATGATACAAACTGACTTGACCCTCACGTCGTTACATATCAGTCTGACAATGCACAGCCTAAGGCTCCACGTTTAGAAATACTGAAACAGCTTCTGATTGGTCAATGAAACATGCCTTGAAAATAACGCTGGCGTTAGTTCCAAGGCATGCCTTGAAAATAACCACTTCGATAGTAAAATGTCGTGCGCTTTCATGTTTGCGCATTAAAATGCACATTAAGGGTACCATCACCTGGGCGGGAAAGTCCTTGGAGTATCCATAAAATTTCGTGAAAAAATTCCAAATAATAAGAAAACTGCACGGAAAAAACATCATTGCTCGGGTCTCTTAGACGTACAAATCGGGTTAACCTATTTGGTTATCTTATATCAGTATTTAACACCAGGGGACATCCACAAAATACGCAAGCCTGGTGAGGATAGGGTGGTTGACCCCAGAGTATAAAAGCGTACATAGGCGCAGAGATGGTTGACGGAAGCGTAAATTACGTACGCTTTTCAATAATAGCAACAAATTAAACCATTTGGTTTCATTCATTTTCTTTCAACAACAACAACAACAACAATAACAACAACAACAACAACAACAGCAACAACTATTATTATAAAATGGAATGTAGGCTAAGAAAAAAGTAAAAAATAGTACATGCAAAATGTCAGTTGAAGTTTTGAAATATCAAGACTTTGTCATGGATTTTCTTCATTCTATTGGCCTTAAGTTCGTACAAAGATAAGATAAGATAAGATAAGATAAATTTTATCCGTCCTTGTACAAGGAAATTTGTTTTGATCATTGAATACATAACAATACAGTTACAGAAACAGAAATTATGATATCTGGCGCCCGCGCACACACACACACACGCACACACACATAGGCTATATATACTCACACACACTAATAAATAAACAAAATTAACAGTGCACACAATATGCTGCCGTTACTAAAACACATTGACCTGACACGCAATTCAACTGTACACAGATTACGATCAAGATGACGAAATTATTGCAACGTCCTAGTTGATGATGGAATAAACGATTTAAAGTAGAGCTCAGTTTTAGTTCTCTTTGACAACAGGGAGGTGGGGTGGGGTGGGATGGGGTTGAGGGGGAGGGGGAGGTCGGCTGAGGCCAAGAGTATGAGAAAGGTACGTGGGAGGAAAGGGGGCCGGGGGGGGGGGGCTAATAAACAAAAAAAGAATAGCCAAAATTGTGCAAACGAACGTATTATGGGTGACCTGTTTCGAGCAGCTATGAGGCTATGATTACAGAAGGGCGACAACTATCCTTGAAATGTTTCCCATGACGATAAATCCATAATAGTTTCCCTTCGTTTAAGGCCCCCCAAAGGGCACCCTGGTTTGCCTCGGTCTTGTGGACCATGGAATTAAACGGGACATCGGCGCAACAGTGATACTGAAACACGTTTATCTCGCTGTTCATTCAAAGGGAGTTCAAGTCTGAGTCAAAACCGATGCAAAACAGACTTGTCTCGGGGCGCGATTAGTATTAGCGTAAAAACGTGGTAATTACAAGCAATCAGGGCATATTTAAACATTAATTTGCTCGAAATTTCCTATCACTCCCTTCCTTTAAAGAGGTTAACTCCTCCTTTTGAAGGAGAATAGAAGTGTTGTTCCTGTTCTTGTTTGGCCTCGTCCGTCTACTGCAGGATGTAGCCCTCCTACTAATCTCCATTCTTTTCTGTTTTTCGTCCGTCATGTTAATGTCTGCCCATCTGTCTGCACAATATCATATAAGAATCATTTTGCCATTATTGAAAAGGCAATTACATTGGCTTGCTCAGATGGAATCGTGGTCGAAGTGCGTGGAAATCTGAAGTTCTGCTTGTTTTTTGTTTTGTTTTTTTAATTTTTCTTTGGGGGGGGGGGGGGGCTCAGATTGAAATGCGAATTTTAATGCATTCATTCTGTGCATGACTCAGAAATTAGATATTGTTATTAAGTTTGCTCAGATTATTATGAAGTTATTCTTTCTGCAAGTCTAGTAAATGAAAAAAGTAGATAAGATTAAATAATAGGAATTACAGAAATAGGAATATTCCTAGGTAAGAGAGAGATCAAACCCAGTGGGCTTCTGCCATTATTCTAGTAGTGTCCTGAACTTCTACTTGTAATTTATATCCCCAAATCATTGAAAACAACTACTGCTGTAGACAGCTATAACCGAAAAGGTGACAACAGGAAGCAATGTTGATATTATTGATAAAGGTGCACATCGATCATGTAATTTTCCTGACAGATGTTCTGTCGATATATCGCAATTAGTGCAGCGCTCCTCTATCGTTTTTGTCCAACGTCTCACGCCAGTCTTCCCCCGAAAACAAAACAACAAAGACAAAAGGTGCACTCTACTACGATAGGGCAAATTTCGTATAGCATAACCATTAAAACTAGGCTAGGTTGCGCATAATCATTCTAATCGTGCACCTGTTAACTTGGATGTTTTAGTCCAAGCTAATAAGGGAACCACCAACACGACATAAAGAATCAACAGTTTTATTTGTCCAGTTAAGTTACAATACTCTATGAAATTAAGATTTGTATAAAAAATCCCAAAGCCCCATTGTGAAATGCCACGCCCCACCAAAATATTGTCGTGGGGCTTGCGCCCCAACATGAGAAACATTGGCTTAAAGTCTGGTCGTTCAAGGGGTGAAGCGCTATATAAACACAACACCTACGTATTATTATCACACTAAAATTAATTAGTACTTTCATTTTAAAACGACCGTCGTTCATGTCTATGAACAAAAGGCGAAATTAAGAATGCAAGAAAAATGAAACAGGGCCTTGTGCTAAAACAGAGTTGCACCCTCTCCGGTAAGGTTTTCAAAGCAACTGAGCTGAGAGGCGGCTTTACAGAATGATGAGCCCAGGCCCATTTCGTCGGGGTGCATTAGCAGTGCCTTGTGGCAGTGACAGATAGATTAGATTAGGGAGGTGTGAGTAGAGAGGAAGTTAGCTACGCATGCTGACATGTTTTAGAGCCTTAGCATGCCCCAAATACGGCCTCATATGTTACGTGCTGTCCATACATACCTGCTTTTGAAATGATCCTGATTGATAGTTTATTTTGTGAAAGAAAAACAAATTGCCTCTGTCCGTTTTCAATGTGCCTTGCCTTAAGACTGATTTTCCCATAACTTGCCAAGCCACAAAGCTGGACTTTGTGATGCACACTTTGTGCACTCATCGTGAGATAATTTCATTTCCAGGGGCACGCAAAAACAAGTGGTGGCCTTTGATTACGCAGAACGGTTGGCTGAGGGAATCAGCGCAGGATATGTGAGTATCAGGCACTTTTGAAGTGGAATGTGAATTATGAAAGACTTGTGTGTGAGTGCTGCTGTTGGAAATCATGATCAAATAGCCCCCTTCACCTGTGATCTGTCTATGTATCTATCTATCTATCTGCCTGCCTGCCTGTCTGCTTACCTATCTATCTATCTATCTATCTATCTATCTATCTATCTATCTATCTATCTATCTATCTATCTATCTATCTATCTATCTATCTATCTATCTATCTATCTATCTATCTATCTATCTATCTATCTATCTATCTATCTATCTATCTACTTGGCCTGTCTATTTGTCTGTCTGCCTGCCTGCCAGCTTTTCTCTTTCTGTATGTGTGTGTGTGTTGGGGGGGGGGGGCTGGATCTTTGTGTCTATTTATTTGAAAAATTCCAGCACTAATCTTTCTTCCCTGCTCCGATGATGGAAGGCCTTAGCCTCACACAAACTCATGGTAATCCTCCATTTACCATCTCCCAGAACGTGATAAATGAAGCCTACAGAAAACTGATGTCCAAGAATGGGACGGAGCCCGCATGGCAGACATTTTGTCCTTCTCTCAACATTAGCGTATGCAACATCACAGAGTCTTCCAATCACGTGAGACTATTTTATCAGTATTATTTCTAGTAATACTGTGTCATTATTATTTACACTGGACAAAAAGCTTTTATATACACTACGAACTTCCTCCACCGATCTGCATTGTAAGACTGCGGGCTTGAGTTTTAGTTTGCAGAAAGCACGTCGACGACACGACAGTGGCCGCGTTGTTCTAGGAAGAAGCAAGACAGGATATAGCAGAATGATAGGACAGAAGGAAACTAAGTCTGTCTTGAGTTTTGACTCAGTGGGTCAGGTTTCTGTTATCGCTAGCTAACGCAAGGAACGTGTGTATTGTTTGAGTCTCGCCAGTGCGCGGGGGCCCTCTTAGCTTCACACTTCACATCTCACACTGAAACCGAGACACCTGCCTAGCCAAAGCTGTTGGAATGTTCATAGTAGGTCAACCACCGTTAGGTTGTACAGACAGTGTCTTTATTTCTGTCTTGTCTTTTGAAATATAAATAATACAGGGCTTTCAGCTTAGCCTACACTGGCTGCAGCTCGTTCAGCGACTGAAAGACGACTAGAGACAATGTCAATGAAGTGATCTTTGAAGCACGTTGTATCTGCTCTAGGCAGTGTTATCTGCTTCGTGGAAGTGGTTGGGTCAGTGATTCTCAAACGGGAGGCTCTTGGCTCCCAGGGGATGAATTTCAAATCTAAGGGGAAGAATTTTAGGGCAAGAGATAAGGAGGAATAGCCAGAGAAGAAACTCTATGAGTTATGAAATAGAAGTTTTATGACCCACTGAAATAAAGAATCCCTTTAAAAAAAAAAAATTAAAAATTTGATTGCAATTTATAAAGAAATTTGTTTCAGAAATTGTTTGAAACTGAATTCTTCTATGTGTGAAAATGTAGATCTTAGTGTTAGATTCATATATGGAATACGAAAAGGTGGGAAAAGATTGGGGTTGGTGGGGGAGGAGGGGGGGGGCGGGATTGCAAAAATGGTGACTGTTGCTGACAATTATTAGTCGTTATATTTTATTGAATATTATTATAAGTAAATGTATAAATTGTAGTAGGCAGCAAGGAGCGGAGAGAATGAATGACCGTGCGTTCTGTTTTTAATGTTTTTTTTTGTTCATAGCTTGTTTGCACGATTCTTCTTTGAATTGGCCATCAGGCCCACAATTATAAGATTGAACTGTTTCAGTAATTGCCGCTGTAAAAGTGTAACAGTGAGAATAATTATTAGATGTCAATTCCAAAATGGGGTGGAAATGGGGAAACCTGGGATCGCAATAAGAGGAACGTGGCCTGGGACTCTGAGAACCACTGGGGTAGGTTATTTAAAAGGGAAGTTTCCCGTAAGCTCCAAAATCAATGGATAGATGAATTATTCCCTGTATTTTCCACATGCCGAACCGCTATCTCTGAAGAGTCTCTTTGGCGAATCAGAAATGATGATCTTTGCGTGATTGGAGTGCGAAAGAGAGTGGCGCATGTGTATGTAGTGTATGTGTGTGTATGTGTGTGTACGTGCGTGCATGTGTGCGTGCGCGCTCCTGCACCCTGGCGGGTGCACTTAAGCTGTATGTATAGATAGGCTGAATCGCGGAATAAAAAAAAAAAAAGAGTTCTGTCTCACTAGAGGAGCTCATTAACTTTAAACTCCGTGGGAAACGATTTTAGACAATCATGCATCATGTACTTCAAAGCACTAGTATCTTTTGAAGCGAAGCAGTGAACCTTAATTCAGTTCAGCACACTACAATATTATTATAATGGCGTCAGAGCGTTCCCATTTCTTTAGAAGCTTCAGCATCCGGTATTCCATTATTTGAAACATGTCAGCTGGTGACTTTGGGGTGAATTAGATCAAGGCTGGAATAGGCACCAGGCACCAGACCGGTGGCTCACCGCCCATGGATTTTGTTTCACACTAGAACAATGGGCACTGGCCGCTGCAAACCGCTGGGTCGCGGTGTGGGCAGTGCTATTGTAATACCGTGAAACCAAATGTATGGGCGGCGAGCTACCGGTCTGGCGTCCTTATCGACCTTGGTCTGTTTCACTCCTAATTTGTTGATAAAAAATATCGTTTGTGGGTCCTTCATGGTAAATGTTATATTGAGGAAGTGCCTCGGTAGAGAGCGTAACGAAACATTTGTCCTCATGATTTTTTGTTTTTGTTTTTTGTATACGATGGGTTAGGGTAAAAGTGGGGATTAGGGTTACAGTAATGTTGTTTAAGTTTATGCCAGAAGAGAATTTTTTTGTCCGGGATATGTTTCAGCAGGGACAGGTGTTGAGACCGATGCATACGCATTCTGATGTGACTTTTCCAAGGCATCGATCTAAAGATAATTATGTGCCCTAACCATAACCTTTAGGGATAACTCTGACTACAGAAACACTTCCTTGTAGCTTTTCATTCATGTAACAGCTTACAGTCCTTAAAATAATTCTGCCGGTTTCAGAAGTTGTGGCTAGGACAGTCTACATTTGGGCTATGGATGATTTAAGAAATAAATAGTATTGTGATAACTTGGTTTGTAGATAATTGTATGTAGATATTCTCTCCGTCCGTCTTAATATAACAATGCAATTGAATACTTCATCTGATGCAGTCTGTTTCTTTGATTGTATTAATTTTATTCAAACCTTTGAAAAACATAATCTTTATCTTGAAATATAATACCTAATGTGAAATTCTATTTTCCATCGTTGCGTAACTCTTGTTTGACAGTTAGATAAATGCTTATATTAAAAACAAGACGTATATAACATTCTAAACAAAACAACAACAAAAAAAAGCATTTTAAGAAAATCACAAGTAAAAACAACAGCAACCACCATAAAAGATCTATGTCTGATTTTATTTGAAAATATACCCATTGTTTCCATTGTTATTTGACTTGACAAAATCTGAATATGAATCTAACATCCTAAATTCATGTGCAAACAGATACAAGTCACTATATTCAACCCACTGGAGAGGAATGGATTCCATATAGTCAGAATTCCGGTAAACGGAGACCAGTATGTCGTTTACTCGTCAGATGGAGTTTCAACTGTGCCTAGCGATGTGAGTACACTTGCAAAAAAAAAAAAAATCCTTCGTTGGCTTGTTTCACAAAAGTAGCCCTCTTAACATTTTTAGGCTTTGAAATACATTGAAATATCTTGAAATACCTGCTATGGTGACTTGAAAGGATCTATGTTGATAATGTTGCACATTTATTAAGTAGTAGTTCTAGCGTCCTGTAAGAGCCCGGATACACTTGCCATTTCAGCACCAGACTCTCGTTCAGTCCCCAGATTCTGCACTTTTTTTTTTTCGAGTTCAGTCTGATTTTTCTTTTCTATTATCTTTCTTTTCTGGGAGTTATTCACACACACACACACACACACACACACACACACACACACACACACACACACACACACACACACACACACACACACACACACACACACACACACACACACACACCAAGTTAATTTTCTGCTGATTTTCCTCCTTCCTGTTCATCTTATTTCATCTTATTCCGCTTGTATGAGCAAAGCAATATGAAGCCCGGATTAAAAAAAAAACAACAATAAAAAAAACTCAGCGTATCAGTAATGTCCAAGGCCGATTTTTTGCAAGCTAGGTCATTTGAATATGAACACTATATTTCTAGGTTCATACTGTTTGAATATCTGTGAGTCGATCTGGGGGAAATTGGGGCTCAAGGTGAAAATCTTTACATGTCTTTAAAAAATAAAAATATAATATTTCTAGGACGAGTTCAAGCAAAATAATTTAACTGAATGAAGAAAAAATGGTAATCTTTCATTTTATAAGCAAATCTCAATTTCCATAAAACTTTTTTCCCCTTTGGAGAGGTTTTCTCAGGAATTTGGTATTTCACCTTAAGCCCTATTTCGCCAGATCCACCCACATTCAAGAACTGCTACCTGTCAGTGTAACTGCTGCTTTGAGTTAATTAAAATGAATCTGAGTGATACATCTATTTGTACATAAAAATTGGAAAAAGAGCTTTGTGACTTCAAAGACATCAAAGCAACGAACCTTCAATTATAAAAAAAATGTCTGCGCTTTTAGTGTTAAGAGACTTTGCATTGAAAGAAACAAAAGCACTGAGCATAATATTTTATAAAAGCCTTTGAACTTTTCTATGCATGGCTCGTTAATGAAAATTATGTCTCAGGTTATTATCTCTCCCTTGTCTTTTGTATTAGCTAGTTCCACATACACTGACTGCAGCTCGTTCGGACGCTGGAAGAGGACTGGTAGACACTGCCAAAGAACTGGTTTTTGCAGCACACCTACCTGCGTTGGGCATTTCAACTTACTTCGTTGAGGCGTTAACGACTAATGGTAAAATCAGAGAATTGTATTTATAGAGAGATATCACTTGTGCCAAATTGCGACACTAGGTCGCTGCGGTAACAAGAACTGAAATAGACCATCTTCACCAATATCTATCTAGATCAATTGTGGTTTGTTCATGTTTTTGGGCTGATCGAAATTGTGTGGAGCCGTTTGTAAATTCTTACGCCCCGTGGAAATGCACAAACGGGCATTGTTTACCGCAGCGACCTACTGTCCGCTCAATGCTCAACGGTTTCGCGGCGCCTCCCGTGTTTCGCAGTGCAAATCAACCAATCGTGAAACCCCTCTATACATACATTAACTCTCTGGTTATATTCACTGATTTCGAATTCATGGATCACACCCAAGACACAGGACACCGAGACGGTTCAATTCGCCACATTCCGTCCGTCGACTTGTGCGCCTATCATCCATGTCAACAATGCAACAGTTCGCACCACACCCCTTTATAATTGAACGAAAAAGACGAGTACCACAGAGCTCTGTCAGATGTACTCACCGTTTTTATACCCGCCCAAGTTGTGGACGTAATTATAGTGAAAGAAGGAATGGTCCATCTCGGTTTTCTGTATGTCGGATCACACGCATCAGGGCTGGCCATGTAATAGGAACTGCGGATCCTAGTGATTATAATCGTTTGTGTTCTTTGTAAAACCTGCAGTGTGATGTTAGGCTGTGTTGCAATGTGATGTTAGGCTGTGTTGCAATGTGTTGTTGTGAGTACTCCACAAGACTAGATTTCCTAAGAGCGGGACCCTCCTTACATGCAGGGCCCAGTTAGGGGCTGTTGGTTTAACCGGGTTTAGACCAAATGCGATTTTGACAGCCCAACTGGTTGGATGGTGACGTCACGACAGTGAGTTTCAATGAAATCCAACTAGTTGGCTGGTGAGCGATATCTCATTGGAACTCACTGTCTTGACGTCACCAGCCAATTAGTTGGCCGATCGAAACCGACTGGTGCGTGCCTAAGCCAAAACTGGCTCTCACTCACTCACACACATACACACACACACACACACGCACAGACACACAACGTCTGAAGCACAATTATAAAGTACAGAAGACACAGTCATGTCCACCTTCTATTACTATACATGCTTATCAACTTCGCCGTTCATACGCTAAGACTGGTTTCAAATGTGTCAAATGTGGTTGTCTGTCAACTAGACGTTTCACACTTTCCATCCATCTGTCTTTCTGTGTGGCCATCCATCCATTCATCCATTCATCCATCCATCCATCCATCCATCCATCCATCCATCCATCCATCCATCCATCCATCTATCCATCCATCCATCCATCCATCCATCCATCCATCCATTAACCTGTCCCTAAGCTACACCACCTATGCATCTGTCTCTGTGTCCATCAAACAACTCACCCTTCAACCACATCCACCCATCCATCTATGTTAACCCTATAAGCCCATTCATGCAATTTGCTGTTATAACCCAGTTTCATTTATTTGCACTGAGGAAAGAAAGTACCATTTAATGTTTCCCCCCCCCCCCCCCTTTCACAGAGACTTCGAACAGCTCTAGATTGGCCGAGTTATCAAACAGCACAGTAATCGAAGGAAAGGTAAAACATTGAAGGTCAACAAAAAATGTCTTTATGTCCGTCCACCCATCGATCCATCGATGCATCCCTCCATCCATCCATCCATCCATCCATCCATCCATCCATCCATCCATCCACCCTTCTACCCATCGACCTATCTGCCTAACCTACTTAGCTATCAATCAACCAACAAACTTATCTATCTATCTATCTATCTATCTATCTATCTATCTATCTATCTATCTATCTATCTATCTATCTATCTATCTATCTATCTATCTATCTATCTATCTATCTATCTATCTATCTATCTATCTATCTATCTATCTATCTATCTATCTATCTATCATCCATCCATTCATCCATTTTTTAGTTTTAAGTAGTTCTGACAGAATTCGGAAAACGCAAACACGGTGACCTTGCCTTGACTATGGATTTTACAAATAATCAAATAGGTACAACCCCCCCCCCCTTTCCGCTCCTAAAGTATGTTCTCCCTTTTCCTCTCACCACTCCCTGCTTCCTCAAAATTTGATGAGTGCTCCAACCTCAGCAGCAATTATTTCCCCTCATTCATTTCCCGTAATCCTCGAGGCATCTGTACGGCGGCCAAATGTAACAGCTATGATTATAGTCATCGTAAAAAAATATTTCGACCGGCCTTTTTATTCATAGCTCATTTCATTGTTGACGGACCCCGAAGAAATTTTCATGTCCTTCTGACTAACGTTTGTCTCAACATAAAAAAAAATTTTTTTTTATAAAAAGACTGTTGTTTCAGACATGTACTTACGAACCCTATGCTTTTTGCGCTTCGGGTATATACATATAGAACCTATCCCCAACCCCGTCCTTATCCTCAACCATAAATCTTATCCATTCCTAACCCTGCCCCTTACCCTTTCAACAACAACAACAATGGAAAAAAAACAACACCAAACAAACAGGAGGAAAACAAAAAAAAATCTGGGCGAATAATTCATTAAGGCTGTTGTTAGGAGTATTTCTGGAGGAGCTCTGGAAAAGCTTTGAAATACTAGGGGTACGTACTAGGGGTACGTGCGTACGTACCCCTAGGGCGGAAAAAACTTGGGGGACGAACGTACAAGTAACAACAATCTTATAAAAACATTCCACCAAAAGGATTTGTTTTTCAATATGTTTTTCAATATAACTCAAAACAAAAATCGTTAACACCGAATTCGTGCAAATGTATTCAGTTCAACAGTCTATGACGACGAACACATTGATTTACCAGGTATTTATCATGACCAGTCCGATTAAGAGAAAAATCGTCTAAACTCCTTGGACTGCATCTTTCTGAAAACTGCCATAAAAATTATGAGCATGCTTAATACCAGGAATAGAATTTTAACTTAACTCTAGTAAACAAAACAAAGAAAATTAATAGCTTGCAAGAATATGAGAAACACAAAATAATTTTTTTAAAAATCGGTTTAGTGTGTTCATCTGCGACATGTGATTCAAGGGTCACCGACTTCTTTGGATATTCTATTTGCAGATTGATTGATCGAAACAAATAAGACTTTCCTAGAAAAAAGCAAAACCTTTGTACTTTCTCGGAAATCAGGTCTTTGCACTTTTAGAGCTGTTGACTTCACATCTCTTCCGCACGGCTGGAGCACCGTGGGGTTGGATGGGGGTGGGGCTGGGGGATGGGGATGGGGGTGGAGTCGCAATAAGGGTACATGTCGAAATAGGGCTGAGCAATAATGGAATTAATTCATGCCTGAGTGTGACTCATAATGACATTCTCCGGATTTTTTTTTACGCGGTTTGCCCCACAGAATAAGGAACTACCAGAAACAAGAGAAGCCCACTTTTCGTGACTACGGGAAGTATGCGCACCGCCATTTTGGATGTAATGTAACTTCATTTGACCTGGTCGGCGGTACACAATACCCGTTTGCACATTTCCACGGGGAGTAACAGCTTACATACGGCGGCTCCAAATAGTTTCAGTCAACGCAAGCATAATTATAGACAAACCACAGTAAACAGATATGTGCGCACTGTCTTTGGTGAAGACGGTCTCTGTCAATTCTCGCTACCGCCGTGATATGCGCACTGTCTTTGGTGAAGACGGTCTCTGTCAATTCTCGCTACCGCCGTGATATGCGCACTGTCTTTGGTGAAGACGGTCTCTGTCAATTCTTGCTACTGCCGTGATATGCGCACTGTCTTTGGTGAAGACGGTCTCTGTCAATTCTTGTTACCGCCGTGATATGCGCACTGTCTTTGGTGGAGACGGTCTTCCGACAATTCTTGTCACCGCCGTGACCTAGTTTGGCGATTTGGCCGAAGTGAGATATCTCTCTAAATACATACTCTCTGATGTTATATTGGACATCAACAAAATCGAGTGTGCGTACTCTGTGGATGGCCATGTGCTTAGGTCTTTAATTCAGAAGATTTGCTGCTCTTGGTATTTACACCTACCTCACTTCTCTTGTTTTTATTTTTCTTGTCCTTGTTTCTATGTGTTTTTGTGGTAGGGATTAGTTCTGTTTTTTTTTCAGAATTTGGCCCGGGCGGCGGCCTTGTTCAGCCTCGTCTTCTCCGCTTTCACCTGCCAAGGTATCTTTAACATGAGCTAGTTGCACACAGGCCCTCCGATGTTTCGTTCTTATCCGAGAAGACTAGGTGCTCGATCCTACCTACCATAGGATCAGGGACAAGAAATTATGAGGAAAAAAAAAAAATTCAACGTGGCCGCAACGCCGGGATTCGAACCCGGTACTTTCGGCATGAGAGGCGAGCATCTTGCCCCTGGACCACCGTGTAACCATAACGTTTCATTTTTGTTTGTTTCTAACACTGGATTTTGCAACACACAACCTTTTCTTATCTCTCGTTCTGTCATATATTAACTTTACTATTTCCAACTACAGTATGTCCGTGTAACATTTGACAACAGAGGCTGCCTGAGCTCCATGACAAATATAGTATCCGGAATCACAACACCATTACAGCAAAACTTCCTGTACTATAAGGAATTTGTAGGAGATTCCTCCACACCTGATAGGCAAGCATCAGGCGCGTACATCTTCAGGCCTGAGGACAATAACGCCACCCGTATACCTCTCACGACTGGCACAAGCATTCGCAAAGTATGTACTTTATTGGACTGTTACATTTTATGTTACGGAAGCTGTTCTTTTTATATTTTTTTCTTTGATTTCAGTTTTAGTTCCTCCTGGAGTCAAGCCCTATACAGCCAAGTGAACAACAACAACAACAGCAATTAACAACAACAACAACAACAACAAAAATGTTGCCATGCCTACCCGTAATAATGACTAAACAACTGACACCATACAACACTATTTGACCTTGTCAAACACTTTTATTTGCTTTTCTCATATCTGTGGTGGATAGAGTGATAAGTGAATGGCGATATAATTATGTCTAGAATACTGATTTCACTGATCCTGACATTGATTGCTGTCTTGAAAACCTTGCCCATTATAATGCACCAATAGCTGAAGTATGGTGAGGGCCAGTTTTAGACCAATTAAGCTGGGTTTTCATGTGTACAGAAACAACAACGGAGACATCAAAACCCTTCAAGTAGTGAAATAGAAAGAAAATGCTCATTTGTAAAGGAACTCCATTTCCGCGCACATGGAAACACTCTTTCTTTTTACTACTTGATGGGTTTTTGATGTTTCCGTTTGCCGTTTCCATGAAAACCCAGCTCTCGACAAATTGCTCCTTCATGGGACCCGTGCCTAAAAGATCCCCGTGCCTAAAAGATCCCCGTGCTATGGTATTCTAGTCTTACCAAGTGCACACAACAACGCATTGCAACATACACCTAACATCGCTCTCAAGGAGGGGCCATGGGGTAGGGTGGGGGCGGGGGGGGGGAAGGAGCACACTATAGTACTCTAGACTTGCCAAGTACGCACAACAACATACTGTAACATACACATAAAACATACATAACATACCAGTTGCAGGTGTTATAGAGAACAACAACAGTCATAACTAATGAATTCCCCAGCCCCTAAAGCCAGTCCTAAGAGTATTTGATAGCGCGGCCTGACAGTACTCATGAACTTTTTTTTTTTATATATCTCAGGGAGCCCTCGTACAGGAAGCTTACCAGCAGTTTTCAGACTGGATTAGTCAAGTTGTCAGAGTCTACCAGGACAAGCCTTACGTGGAGGTGGAGTGGTCCGTTGGTCCCATCCCTATCAGGTTTGAGAACCTCTTAAATAATAATTGTTGTCCTTGTATAATAATGGCCTTGTTAAACAACAGAATAGGTGGACAACTGTCAGGTCAATCTCCATCATACAAACTGGCATTGATGTGAAAAGTGATATAGGCCGCAGAAGAGCACAGAAGCTCCAATTTCTGGCCAAATTAGTTTTTCTGCATGATTGTAATAGTTATTTGCATGGGACAAATTGCATGATTACAGTAAGAATATCTAGCCTGGGAAATATCCCTGTTTCTAGCAAATTCTATAATGAGGGTAAAGATATGCAATTAGGCGAACGTCCAGGTTGTATCTGATTGCACATTATCGTTAGTTATATAATTACACGCCAGAGATTTAAGGTTATTTAAGAAAATCAAGGTTGTATCTAACTGCAAATTATCATGATATGAATACTCACCACAGATTTGGAATAATTTTGCACCAGTGCCGAGTTATTTATGTTAAAAAAAATTTTTTTTTCACAAATCTGAGGGCAAGAGGACAATGCTATTTGATCATGCCAGGCATAATAATTTGTAAGAAATACTCCGGCGTGATATGATTTCTTTCATCGTTTGCCTTGGAGGTCTTTGAAATTGGAAAAGACACAAATTGTGTAACATGAACGACACAATATTATAACTGCATTTTTAACGCCATATACTGCTTTTTTAAAATTCGTATATGTGCAAGAAAATCTCGCTGACCATGTAAATTTTGTAAGCCCTGAATGATACAGTTCGTTGGCACCGAGTCTTTGGCCTTTTCGCATAATTCTGGCACTTCGGGTTGTAGTAAAAATAAAGCTATTTTGAATATCTTTTAAAAGGAACTGGATTTAGATTTTCATAAAATAGCACATTTTTATGTCTCATGATGGTTCAAACTTGGCTGTGGTATAAACTGTTTGTTCCTTCCAGCCTTGACATAACGCTGAAGGAGTTTCTTGTTAACTATTGTGCTGGCCCTATTATGAAACCGCACGAGTCCGAAGGACTGGCTTGGTGGGGGATGGGGGAGGGCGGGGGAAGGGGGGGTTATCATATTATACCCGGAACATCACAGCCAGTTGCTGCCAGAAAAATGTACACCCAAGAAATAATGGCAGAAGCTGGCTGTGTCTGACCGGTCTTAGTATGATAGGGCTTTCCCGGATAAACTATGAAAATATAGAAAATTATGGTGCACTTTTTGTCTGCTAGCTGCTCACTGTGTCGTTCCGGGTAATGTTTGACGACCCCCCCCCCCCCCTAAATTTTGAAGAAGAGGAAAAAAAAGTAACTCTTTTACTTGAAATGTATTCCTTATCTTAAAATGTTTTTTAATTATAAACATTCAAAATATTGTACTCCCTCTTAACCTTTTAACACCCGACACTATAATTATTCTCTTAGACTGCATAACAATTCTGAATCTGAGCAAACTAATTTAAAATG
Organism: Onchidella celtica; assembly: GCA_963931925.1. Lineage (NCBI taxonomy): Eukaryota > Metazoa > Mollusca > Gastropoda > Systellommatophora > Onchidiidae > Onchidella > Onchidella celtica. The sequence goes on from OZ007568.1 coordinate 74,415,900, forward strand.
GTCAAATGGGTGCAGAAATATAAATTATTTTAACACGGAAAATCATTTATTTTGTTGATAAATTCAGAAATGTTCCAATTATACAACTTTGGCTCCGGTGAAGTGTTTCAGATATGGAATGCAGGGTGCTAGAGGGTTAACCAACAGAGAAAAATAATTCCTTTGGAGGAGTTTATAGAATATTTGGCAACATTTTGTCATTTACCGTTGTGCCAGTTCATTAAATTTAATATCGTCAGAGAAAAATCACAACACCTGTACGACCCTGAAATAAAATTTTGCACAAGAGAAGAAAAGGCGTTGTATTTTGTAATAATTGCTTGTTCTTGCAAGCATCAAATTGGGATAAAAAATATTTGGAATATAATTATGACGGAACAAAGTCAAAATGTGGGAAAAAGAAAAATTTGTACACAGATTTTTTTGCGTGGTTTTTATTTATTTATTTAAAAAAAAAAAAATTATCACAGAACAAAGCTGTTGGTGCTTTTGATCATTAACTGAGCTCAAAGTTACGTAAACGAATCTACAGGATCTGCCCAAAGGGTAAGCACAAACAATAGAGAGGCATGTTTTGCCCGGTACCTGGACTTACACGGTCTGCAGATTCGCAGGTTAACCGACCGACATACATAGTTTGTTTTTCACTCATTAAGTTAACCGGGTTGATCATAATTATGTGAGTGTGCATGAGAAAACCCGGCATAAGACGGCAGAGCTGATTTTGAGAAAAACGGCTTTGAAGTGAAAATATGGGTCCGACACAAACTTCCAACTTGGCTGTTGTTTAGGGGACCGTGGCATGTTACAGGGTAAACTGTAGATGAGCAGTGAACGCTACTCACTATGATCTCTGTAACGGCTTTGTAATTAGACTACGGTCTCCTAACAAGATCCAAAAACTTCCATCTTGGCTGTTTCTAGGGGACCGGCATGTTACAAGGTAAACTGTAGATGAGCAGTGAACACTACTCACTATGATCTCTATAACGGCTTAGTAATACTACGGTCTCCTAACAACAATCACTCCAATATTACTTGGTCAATAAGCTATTGCCACTTATAGGATTAAATGCCGTTTTCTCAAAATCTTGTTTTAGGGGGGTCACTGACATCAATTTATCAGAAATGTCTTGGCTTTTATTATAATAATGTCAAGTTGCCGACTTATTGTGGGTTTTCTCATGCACACTCACATATGACAAATTCATGGATTTCTATTTTTGGTCTTTCCGCCACAGGAATCGAAAAACTTGATTTTTGTAAAACACAACAACAAAATCTACAGTAACAAAAGAATTTCGGACTTAGTTCGCGATTTCACGCGACGATGCGCTGTTTAATGACAGGGCCAGCCATTAAAATTTGTTTGTTGCTGAATGTTTATTTCATAAAATCGTAGGAATTTTTCCATGTTGTCGTATGTGAATTTTCGTCTTTTCGAGAAAATGAGGATCGAAACTTTGAAGAGTTATGTAAAATCAGAGGACAACATTACGTCATAAACACACACAGCTTGAAAAGTTTTAACCGATTGGAATGGCACTTAAGCGTAATGAAATTAGGAGCGAGAGAACCATTTTCATAACAAAATCTCGAAATCCACAAAATGTTGCATACAACAAAATGGCAAATACCCCACGAAATGATCAGTAGATGATTGACTTACTTTATGTAACACATACAGTGATGACGTAGGCAAAGACGTGATAACTCGCTACAGTCTTCCGGGCTGGGGCAACAACGGAGTTTTCTACACTGATTCGAATGGCCGAGAAATCTTGGAGAGACGGTAAGATAATGAAATATGCAACAAGATTTAGCTAGTTTCAGAAAAATGAGGTGTTCACGGACACAGTTAAACTTGCATTGAAAATTGAATAATCTTTTTTAATTAGTTTGGCTCAGTGACATCACCCAAAACGGCGATGTTGACCGTCATGCTTTGCGCGACATACCCGCCCTTCAGTGCACGGTAGCTGCGCATGGGCACTTGCAAAGCTTAGTTTTTTTTGACACTGCAGGTGAGAATGTGCAATGGCAAAGATTGGTTGTAATCTAAACAGAAGAAGCGGAAACCATGGGAGAATGAAACACATAGCCTTAGAAATAGAATGAAATTCAAAATTACTCTCTCTCCTCGTAAGCCCTCTCCTTGTCTCTCTTTCACCCTCGCACCCTCTCTTTTCTTCCTTATCCACCCCTCTCTCTCTCTCCCCGTAAGCCCTCATCTTGTCTCTCTCTCTGTCTCTCCCCCCCCCCCATCCCTTTCTCTCTCCGTAAGCCCCCCTCTCTTTCTTTCTATCTCTTTGTCTCGCTCTGTTCCTCCCTATCCATCTATCTCCCCGCAAGCCCACTTCTCTCTCTTTCTCTTTATCTCTGTATGTATGACTGTCTGTCTGTCTCTCTCTTCGCCTATCCCCGTGAGCCCGTCACCGCTCTCATTCTCTTTCTCTCTCTCTTTGCCTCTCTTTCCGTATCTTCCTCTCCCCCGTTCTCTCTCGCTTCGTTCCTATCCATCTCTCTCTCCCCGCAAGCCTCCTTTCTCTTTGTCTCTCTCTCTCTCCCTCCTTTTCTCGTTCTCTCTCTTCCTTCCCACCCCCTCTCTCTCCAAATACATGCAGCCCCCTCTCTCTTCTCCCTCTTTGGCAGAACACATTATATGACGTCAAGTGAACCAAAGCAAAAACCCCAGGCTATCACATTCTGTAATATCAAATCCCTCTCAACAAAGATGTTTGTATTGCTAATGGTAATCCGAAAGAGGTCAAGCTATCTTTAACTGTCATTTTGAATAATTATCTTTCAAAAGGAAGTGGCCTTTGATCCTCACATCATTAGTGCATCTTCATAACCCATTTCTGTTCAAAATAAATTGGTATAATTTATTTGCCTTTGGGTCTGAACACAACGTTCAAGGCACTGCTCATTAGATAATTGTGCAGGTCGATCAAGAAACCGATAGACGGGAATTTATCTCATACAAGAAAAGAAAAAAACTGTCCGCTTGAAATTTTATTTCGTGTCTTATCTTATCTTATTATAAAAAAAAAAAATAGTGGCGGGAGTAATTCATTGTGGTGCAATTTTGACCCTTTTTTTGCTCGACGCTACAGCCTAAATGACACTTTCAAAAATTATCAAATTAATTTTCTTCAGTGTCAACTAATGCAGCCCAATCACTTTTGTATCGACCGACCGTGTTGATTCAAGTTTCAGGTATTTTTAAATAAAATGTTGTAAAAATGTAAAATACAATGATCTTTGTTTTGGCTCCATGTAATAAGCCCACCGCACCGGAAGCGATGTATTAATATGCGTTGAGTTCCGTGCGTGCAATTTCCTTAACAGAAATGAGTGCTTAGTGCTTTCTGGTGCGCATGAAACCTATAGACCCTTTTAATTTACCGTCCTCCATATCACGTGATTTGCAATCAAAATGGCAGCGTGCCCCACTTGTAGGGCGGAAGCGGTGGACAACGGTCGAACGATGCACCCTCTTGTTGGGCACCCAACTGCACAAACCCGTTACGTGCTGGTTCTGGCATAAAAATGCATCTTTGCTTTGAAGGTGCACATATTCAGATGCCATCATCAAGGCAAGTTGAGGTTTTTGCCCTACACGGTGCTTTTCGAAGCCGTGCGGCTCCCCGCAAGCAACTGTAACGCGGAAGTTGAAAGGGTCTATAGTAAAACTGTAGAATACGGGAAGCTTTCTAGACCGAGAGAGAGAGAGAGAGAGAGAGAGAGAGAGAGAGAGAGAGAGAGAGAGAGAGAGAGAGAGAGAGAGAGAGAGAGAGAGAGAGAGAGAGAGAGAGAGAGAGAGAGAGAGAGAGAGAGAGAGAGAGAGATATATAAAACAGTGGGTTTACAGGTTTATCCTGAACAATGCCGGGAACCTAATCTAGTCTTTGATATATTTCAATTAGAAACCTTCGCAATACAGTACTCCTCCTCAAACAAAAACGAAAAGAAAAAAATTCTCTGAGGACTTCATAGAAATGTGAAATTAGATACGTCAGGTGTGGAAAACAAAGTGTCCGGTTGCACGATCAAGTATGGAAAACTGACATGTTTTAATTAACTTCTGTAACTTTATGTCCCTTTCAGTGAGAATTTTTTGTATTGCTCAGGGGAACAAAAACAATAACAGCGACAGCAATAACATACAGTCCAAAAATTCACCATTGTCATTATGGAATGTTCTGTGGAGCGAGTTAAGTCCAATAGCACTTTCCTTTTGCCCCATAATAATTATTACTCCCTCTAAGAATGTCTAATCGTATTTTTGTTTTGTTTTGTTATTGAAAGCAAACACAACAACAACAGCGACGGCAACACAAGAAGAAGAAGAAGAAGAAGAAGAAGAGTAAGGCTAGCCACACAAAGGCCACCGAATTCGGTCACCGAGCCACTAGGCGCTCTAGGTGAGAAAAATTGCCCTACATAAACGGACCGAATCTAGGTGGGCTCTATGTGCAGTTGTTGAAATTATATAGTGCAATTCTTCTCACCTAAAGCGCCTAGTGGCTCTGTGACCGAATTCGGTGGCCTTTGTGTGGCTACCCTTAGAATGACGACGGCAACAACAACGGCAGCAGTAGCAACAACAACAACAACAACAACAAAAACAAAAATAACAACAACAAGAATAAAGCAAATCAATCTCTGTATTATTATGCAATATTGAAAACAACAGATGTTCAACTTTCCCAACCTCCACTCTCCTTTATGAAAAAACTGATATTTTTCTGTGAGACCCAGCCGATCTGACACACGGTAGAATTATTTGACCGAGTCTTTCATTTTTTGCTCAGACTGAATCAAAGACCAACCTGGCAACTTAATCTGTTTGAGCCTGTGGCTGGGAATTACTACCCGGTTGATTCTCTGCTTGGCATCAAGGTGGGTAGTTCACGAAATTTTTCAGGCAAACAAAAAAAATAAAAAAATCGGCCTCCTTTTAGTGCTTGAGGTCAGCAATAGTTCATCTTTATGTTGTGAAAGTAGAACGACCACACATTAAAATGGAAAGGGAATCAGAGATCATTTTTTTTTTCTAGTTTGATGTGCACCTGGAGAAAAACCTGGCAATCTGGATAAAGCCGTCCAGCTTTTTATCAGAAGAAATCTATTTTCAGTCTGTTTTTTTTTTGTTTGACATTAAAGACACAATAATGATATCAACAACAACGACGGCGACCACGACAGCAACAACAACAACGACAACAACAACGACAACAACAACAACAACGACGACGACGACGACGACGACGACGACGACGATAACAATAACAACAACAGGAACAACAAAAACGACGACAACAATTTCATTCCCCCTCCTTTTTTTTTTTAGCTAAGATTACAAAGATCTTGAAAAATACATCAGAAACAAAGAAACAACAAACAAACACACACACATACACACGCATTGTCCAACACGCCCTAGAAAATGGATAGAAAAGCAGAATGAGAAAGGGAGAAGAAGAAAGGAAGTGACAGGGAGATGGAGAAAGTAATACGAATATGAATATAATTCTTTTCGTGTAAACACAAAGATATATTTTATAAATTTTATGTTACAACATTACAAATTTACACATTTTCTTTGTTTGCAGTGCCAGGTGCTTCATATTGAAGTCTTAAAAAATTATATTTTCTCCTTGTTTATTCATTTCTCACAAAGTCTGAAGGATCACAGTTAGGCTGGTGGCACACAGAACCAATTCCGTTTTGTGGCGGTTTTCGTATGACATGTGAATCGTGGCGTCGAACAGGACACCGTGCACTGGCGAGACCAAAATAAGACTGTCTCACTATATTTGGTGGGGGTGGGGGGGGGGGGGAGCGACAAAATTGTCTTGTGTCAACAGGCTGAAAGAGAGGTATCACACACTAAGTCAAAACAGACGTAAAAAGGACATGACCCTGTATGCTACTAGCCTTAGTCTTTATGTAAAGAAAAAAAAAGCTGTTGCTACGGGAGCGCAGTTTAATTACAAAGCCCAATAGAGAAAACCTTAAGTTATGTCCAGTTTTCAGCTATAGCTTGTAATGTAAGATAACACGGTCCCCTAACAATAACACCCCCCCCCCCCATTAGATTTTTGGAACTGTGCATTTTTTCTTTCCCGAAAGACGCCTGGATATTTTCAGGCTATTATTTTGAATAGTCCCAAATCAGGACACAGTGCTATTGTTTGCCTGATATTTTTTGTTTTTTTGTTCTTGATAAAGAACGCAAACGGCACCCAACAGTTTACGATACTGACTGACAGAGCACAGGGAGGGTCCAGTCTACGAGATGGAGACGTTGAACTTATGGTCAGTTAATTTGTATTATGGTTGTCAGTGATGGCTTTCAAATACTATGCTTAGCACAGCGCAGATTCCGATATCTATCTATCTATCTATCTATCAATCTATCTATCTATCTATCTATCTATCTATCTATCTGTCCGTCTGTCTGTCTGTCTGTCTGTCTGTCTGTCTGTCTGTCTGTGCTTCGGTCTGTCTGTCTATCATTCCTTGGCCCTCAGGCTCCACTTCAGTTTCCGGTCTGTCTGTCTGTCTGTCTGTCTGGTTTGCCTGCCTGCCCTCTGCTGGCCTGTCTGATTGTCTCTGTCTATCTGTCAAAAGCAAATGAACATAACTATCACAAATCCAAAATATCAAATAATTTTGTCAATAAAATCAGCAGGAGGGAAAAACTGTTCTCATGAGAGACTCCAGGCAAAATGAACATTTTTTTGAAATATTTTTATCCTGTATGAAAGATTGAATGAACAATCTTGACAATAGCTGTTAGTAAAGATGATTTAGTGACCAGTGGTCTGCAGGTGAGTGACCACTAGATGAGCCAAATCATTTTATGCCTCTGTGATTTGTTTTTTTTCTTAATACCTATTTGGCTGTCTTGCGTCTTTAGGAGAGCTGTTCTTCTAGACCTGAAACACGAAGTTCCTGTAATGAGTATACAGTGGCCACAGTAATCAAATCGATTTTACCTCTGAGCAGACGGAAAAATAAGTCGTAATTTGATGTTTTGACGTTATTTTCGTGGTATGCAACACAATGGTTCTCAGATCCCTGAGCCACATTCCTTCCCATGCGATCCCAGGTTTCCCTAATTCTTCCCCCGTTTTGAATCATCATCTAATATAATATATATTATTATATTTTCTGCAATTGTATCTTTACAGTGGTAATTATTAAAAAAGGTTATGACTTTATGAAAGTGAATTTCTCTAGTAATAGTAATGGAATGAAAAACGAAATCCTTATTTCAGTGGATCATAAATTACTTCTGTTTGATTTTCATAACACAGTATAGAAAGTGCATTCTTCGCCACTAGGAAGTTCCACCTCTGATTGAAATTCTTTCCCAAATCCCTCCCTTGGCTAAAATTCCTGCCGAGTGCCTCCCGCAGTGGCGTGGCGTGGGTGGGGCAACAGGGGTGGTTTTTCTGAAAGCAAAATAAAGCAACATTTAAAAACTATCACTTTCTCAAAACTTAAATGAATCAAAACGTATGAGAAATCTGCAACGAGCCAAGAAAGACAGCTACCTAGCAGTACTGTCGATTGAGAGAGATTTCAATGTAGATTCCAATTCTGTTATTGAGAAATTTGCACAAATTAAAATTAGAGGATTGTAAATTAATTAGAGTACACTAATTAAATACATTTTACTTTAAACACATCAGTATTTTCTAAAAATCCAATACATGTTTTTGGTGGGGGGGGGGGGTAAACGGTTCAATACTGGACTGGTTGAAGGGACTCGGGGAGTGCTAATGGCCCAGGAATTAGGGGCCGCAATACTTGCCTAGCCCCTGGCGCCGGCAAACTCAAGCTACGCCACTGGCCTCTCCGTTTGAGAATCCCTGAAACAAATGACAAAGCAGATGGTGAAAAACCATGGTGTATTTGCAGAATGCATGAATTTCCACACCAAAGTCTATGACTGTCACGGAAATGAACAAAATGTCAAAGCAAGACTCTCATTAATTTTCAGCTGCATCGTCGGATGTTAGTGGATGATCACAGAGGGGTCTGGGAGGCCTTGAACGAAACAGGCTCAGATGGAAGAGGATTGATTGCAAAAGGTCAGACTTTATACTCTCAACGCTTCTTTCTTTAAAACCACCACGCAGTTTATTGTCTTTGGATTAGATGGAAAAAGAATGATTTCAAAAGGCGGGACTTCTTATTTTCAGTTCTCTTTCCTTCAAATCATGTGGGTTGTTGTCGTTCGTCCAAAGCCTTTGTCATCCCGCCTAACTTTGTGTTGGCTTGTTTTCTTAATACTCCTCCTTGTTATTGTAAATGACATTCTCAGTAATTTCTTAATATCCTCTCTTTGCTTCGTGTTTTTCCATCGTTATTTTTTCCTGTTCATGTTTTCTTATTATTTAAGATCTCCTTCTTTTCATGATCTTCCTCGCTGTTCTAACTTTTCCCCATTGTGCTTCTTTTTTTTTTTTATCCTTTTTTTTTAAAGTTCCACTTTTGTTCAGCCCTCCCTCGGCGTGCAGATATCTCGTCGATACGTCATGTACAATTTCTTGAAAGTTCCAGTTCTTTCTCCCTCTTTTCGTCGTTTTCTTCTTTCTTTCTTCTTCTTCTTCTACATCATGACTCGAGGAAATCATATAATATCCAGAACAACTCGTCTTTCTAATCAACGCCTGAGCTAGCCTCGATATCTCTAAAAAATTACATCTCTACGAAAATTATAACCCGGAACATCTGCAAGAATAACCATCTCTTTGTCCTTGCTACTGGCGTGCTGATGTTCAACACACATTCAGGTGTAAAAACAAAACTCGACCAATGATGTTTTTTTGCTAGTAATTTCTTCATTATTTGGATTTTTTTTTCTCACGAACTTTCGTGCATTCTCCATTGATCTCCCCTGCCAGGTTATGGCAAACTTTAATTTGCATTTAAATACACAATTATTCTCATAAAAACACAAGACATTTTAGTTTCCAACACAAAAATCACTCAGGCCGAAAAGACCCGGTAACGCACACGAAAAGGATAAAGATAATAATGTCCTAATCGACTTGAAACATATAGAAATATTACTTTGGCAGAAAGCAAAATCTTGGTGATGGCAACCAAAAAAAAACAAAAAAACGGAAAGAATAAATTGATTAAGGCTGTTGTTAGGAGTAATGCGCTGGTGGGAGGGGGGGGGGGGAGGAACTCTTTATCAGTGGAGTGACAAAAAGTCTTTAAAATACGTACCTCTGGTGCGGTGGGCTCACTACAGGGGGCCATAACAAAGATCACTGTATTTTACATTTTTAAAACTTTTTGATTAAAAATACCCGAAACTTGAATCAACGTAATCGGTCGATACAAAAGCGATTGGACTGAAGTAGTTGACACTTAAGAAACTTAATTTTGTAATTTTTGTAACTGTCATTTAGACTGTAGGCTCGAGCAAAAAAAAAACAAAAGGCCAAAATTGCACCATAACGAAATACTTCCGACACTATTTTTTTTTTATAACTAGATGAAGTTCCCGGCACTATCCGGGATAAACCTGTGAACCCACTGTTCTATCCCTCTCTCTCTCTCTTTTGGGTCTACAGAGCTTCCCATATTCTACAGTCTTAATACTACACATTGCATGCACACCAGAGCACTACGCAGTCATTTCTGGTAGGGAAATTGCGCGCACGGAATTGAACACGCATTAATACATATCGGTGCCGGTGCGATGGGCTTACTGCGGGGAGCCAAACAAAGATCATTGTATTTTACTTTTTTACGACTTTTAATTTAAAAATACCTGAAACTTGAATCAACACAATCGGTCAATACAAAAGCGATTGAACTGGATTAGTTGACACTTAGGAAAATTAACTTTGTCATTGTTGAAACTGTCATTTAAGCTGTAGCGTCGAGCAAAAGAAAGGTCAAAATTGCGCTACAATGAATTACCCCCGACACTATTTTTTTCTATAATAAGATAAGATAAGATAAAAAGATTAAATCTAAATAATTTGCAACTAAAAGACCAGCCATCTCTTCCATTTTTTTTGTTTGTTTGTTGAGTATAGAGGCTGACATCAGTTTTATTAACCCCGCAAGACATCAGTTTTATTAACCCCTCAAGCTTGGTTGTACAGGCTGCCTCAGCGTCAGCCACTTTAGTGTTACTCCGCCCTTTCCCCCTGCTCACACACATTCCTTTACAATGTAAAGTCGGACGTCAGCCTATGTAATATACCCGTTCTCTTTGTTTATCAGGCAAACATTATTTACTGCTGGAAACCACTGATAAAGCTGCGAGACAGTATCGAACTCTGGCCCAGGACATCTTTCTGCACCCGCAGCTGAGTTTTTCAGACCTGAATATAGCCCCAGGGCAGTATGTCAGCAAGTTTCAGACACAGGTGAATAGGAGATGTGAAAATTAAAGAAAAGAAGAACGTTACAGAGAAATGTTGATCGGAGTGCTATCTAACTGCTTTTTGCTCCCTAGAGTACTGTCTTACATTTCATACCCCCATAAGCTGTCCAAAGTACTGTTTTACTTCATAGGACTGGCTGATTTACTGTCTTATATTTCATTTACTGACCAAAGGACTGTTTTGCGCTTCTTTACTGCGTAGGACTGACTGAACATTTCATTACTCTATAGTGCTGACCAAAGTACTGCTTTACACTTCCTTACTTCATAGGATTAACTGAAACACTGTCTTTTTATTTCATTACTTCATAGAGCTGACCGAAGCATTGTTTTTCCTTCTTTACTTCATGGGACTGAATGAAATACTGTCTTACATTTTCTTTACCTCATAGAGCTGACTGAAGTAGAGTATTACCCTACACTTTACTTCATGTGACTGGCTGGAGTACTGTCTTATATTTCATTACCCCACAGAGCAGGCTGAAATACTGTCTTACGCTTCTTTACTTCAAAGGACTGGCTGAAGCCCTGTCCGACATTTCCTTATTCCACAGAATTGACTGAAACGTAGCATTTTGATTGTTCTACCGATTTGTTGAAATTTAGAATGAAGGCTTCAAGCTGAATAAATTTTAAAAAATATATTTTTAAATATTATTTTTATGCAGTTTAAAGAACAGTCACGAATACAGAGATAACAACAAAGGCGACAACATCAACAACCAGCATGAATGCTTCTCTGCTCCCCCCCCCCCCCCCCCCATATCAGAAAACACCTGTCCGCCGCAGGGAGAAACCTACATTCCTATTTAACAGTGAACAATTTGATACTTTATGATTGTGTAATTAAGAAATAAATAAATAAAACAAAACATAATTAAAACGATAAATGTCAGACATCTTTTTTTTTCTTTCTTCACACTTCCCAGGTCGTCGGACTAAATGTGACGCTGCCAGAAAACATACATCTTTTATCACTGGAACAATTCCACGGAAATGGTCCAGTGCATTCCCCCAGCGGGACTGTTCCTTTCCTGGTTCGCTTGGAACATTTCTACGAAGTTGGGGAAGATAAGGACAGATCCCAGCCCATCACCTTCGACATTGAGGTACAGAAATAATTGGAGTCTAGATGTGCAATCAATTTCCGAGAATGAAAAATGAACTGGAAGATCACATGAAGGATAAATATTCGATCAGAGGAATGCAATTTAAGAGTCATCCTCAGAGGGTCAGTTTCCGCTTCCTGCAAAATCTGCAATGTGGTGTTTTAGTGCGTCTTTTGTAGAAGGAGCTGTATCAGCATCAATTGTCTCGAAAATTATCTGTTGGAATTATTTGAAATTTTTGTATGGGGGGTCATATTATTATTAATCTCATGGAACTGATTTTTCATTTCTTAGACTGTCGCCTGATTTTCGGTTTGTTTATTTGAGCTTTGTAGGAAAAATAAAATCATTAATTTATTACATGTTTTGGTTCTCCATCACTGGCTTTCAGATACAGATCAATAGCCTGATTTAATTCATATTTACCATCTTAAGTAACTGGAATAGCAAGTCTTCATATACACAGGATTTGAGAAAATCTAGCGATCAGGTCATTAGTAGTCAAAGGGTTAAGGGTCGGAGAAACAGCTGAATATGACCTCAACCTGAACAATTTTTACTTCTAAATTCATAATAATGCGAAGTGATCCAGAGGCCCAACACGCTGTTTTTCATTACCAAAACAAACCATTTAATCCATTTCTCTTATCTGACTACAACCTGAAAAATTACCATTGTCTGGGGTTTTGCATTTTTGGCGCCTTTACTCCTAAATTCATAATAATGCAAAGTGATCCAGACGACCAAAACTTATTTTTCATGACCAGAACGAACCATTTAATCTCTTTCTTCTTGTTTTCACCTCTGGCTAGAAGAGTCTGTTCTCCGGTTGGTCAATGGATGCTGCGTATGAGCTTTCCTTGGGTGGCAACGTTCCAGTGGAACAGATCCAGCGGCTTCAGTGGAGGACACAGGATGATCCGGACCGTAAGCTTGCCTGAGCAATGACCTCGTTTGTCCTCCGCCATTAATTTGATCGCAGCGCATGGTTGTCACTGAAGGCTTCTGTCCATGGTCCGTATTTTCGACATGTCCTTCGTCCGTATTGCGGACTAGTAGCGCACGTACAGAAGACGTGCATGGCTTTGAAATACGCATCTTACAATCTCATCGTGGGTATTTCCATGGGGAAATGTAGAAAAACGCACCATTAAAATGAACAGTACGCACGACTTCTGTCCTTCCTGTAAGAAAGGCTAAGGGCTACAACTTGATTTTCAAACTTTTATACCCATTAACAATACTCTTTTCAGATCCATGCAAAACAACTTTTGAGAATTTTACAAATTTATACGGAGCTACTTAATTCTATTTGTGAAACATAGAAGCTCTGAAACATAAATAAAGTACTCAAATAGACCGTCACAGACGCAAAGTGGCCGTTATTGTGCCGACGCGCCGTAAAACCCCAAATTCAAACTGAACCTCAAATTCTGCAAGACGCCGGCGTGAGAGAAAAATACCTTTGTAAAAAATACGCTCCATGGAAAGCTGCCCTAAGGCTGGAGGCACGCTGTGTCTAGTCTGTTTGGTCTCGGCCTTCGTGTGAGATGTAGACTATGGAGTTAAACGGGACCTAATATTAGAAAAACCAGTGTTTAGATTCTATACATTTCCTATTTAAATCTTTTATTGTTCGATTGTTTTATTTGTTTAATTTCCTAATTTTTGTGTGTGTTGTTTTTTCGTTGTTTTATTTTTTCCCTTGAAGAAAGCTGTTGCCGAAATGTCGGTCATTTTCTGTCTTCTCTTTTAGTTTGTGTTTCATTGTATCCTTTGGGTATTATTTCTTAGGCGAGGCTCTGCTACATAAACTTTTTCTTTTTGCCAAATTTTTGACATAAACGGGACCTAGCACACTGACTAGTCTGAAACAAGTCTGTCTCACGAGTTCGGGAGCCTCAAAATCGTCTTGTGGCAGCTGACGGAAAGAGATATCTTGCACACTGATTGAGACAGAACAGAAAGCAAAACAGATTTGACTCAGTGGGTTGTTAGCCTAAGGAACACTATAAATATATTATAAAAAAAACCCATAAAGATTTAATATATATGAAGAAAAAGAGGAATTTGTATTCTTGGTAGACTTTTGTTATAAATACATATGGTCCTCAAGCGTTTTACGCTGGAGGCTCGCACTTATAGTACCTACCCCTAACCCCGTCCTTATTCTCAACTTATCGAATCCCTACCCCTGCCCCGCCCCCCTAAACTTTCAACCCAAAAAAAAACAGGAGGAAACTAAAAAGAAATCTGATAAAATAATTAATTAAGGCTGTTATTACGACTATTTCGGGAGGATGTCGGGAGGGGCTCTCTGGCTCTGGAGTCACAAAAGGCTTAAAAATACGTACCCCTAGGGCAAAAAACTTGGGGAATGGACTTACTTATAACAACATCCTTCTTGATATAATGAACAATCAGTGCATGTAAAAAAAAAGAAAAAAAGGCTTTTGCAGTGCAAAGTTAAAGTATGGAGAGCAGTGAAAGACATAACATAATGATCTTATGGTGGCACGTTCCTACGAAAACGCTTTTGGAGTGCAGGCTGAAAGGTTGAAGAATGTAAGACAAATTGATTTCTGGAATTCCAGATTTAGCATCAAGACAGAACATATAAAAATAAATCCATTTTTCTCAGTTGAGGATCCTATGCATCTAAGAGAAAAAACAAAACGAGTTCACGTAAACAAGTCATAAATCTTTTCTCAGAATGAAGGTGTTAAATTTCCCGATGAATTCATTTACCCTACAGGTAAAAAACGGCATGAATCATACGAGTTCCACAATCATCTTATAGATGTCATTCTTTGCCTCCCCAGACCTTACTGCAGTTTCACCCCCAAGGCGACTGAGAAATTCTGCAGTAACCCTCGGTCCTATGGAGATCATCACCTTACAAGTGAACATCCGTATGTGGTAGGCATTCTGGAGAAGTAAGTCAGCTCTATGGTACACTGAGCATTGACAGAATAAAAACTTTTGATCACTTTGTTTCTGTACCTTGATTAGAAACCCATGCCTGAAGGCACCAAAAATTGAGTTTTGGAATGTCCAAAAAACACCACTACCACCACCACCACCACCAACAACAAAAAACGAAGGTGCCGATGTTTAAAAATTGTCAGAGAATTTGGTGCATTTTACAAAGAAAAAAAAATTAAAAGAAAGAAGCTGATCAAAAAAAAAAGTGAGAAAGAAAGACGTACATTATAAGAGAGAGAGAGAGAGAGAGAGAGAGAGAGAGAGAGAGAGAGAGAGAGAGAGAGAGAGAGAGAGAGAGAGAGAGAGAGAGAGAGAGAGAGAGAGAGAGAGAGAGAGAGAGAGAAGAGAGAGAGAGAGAGAGAGAGAGAGATGGAGAAGACACACACACAGGAAGAGAGAGAGAAACACAAAAAGAACACACACACACACAAAGAAGACACAGAAAGAGAGAGAGAGTGAGAGAGGAGAGAGAGAGAAGAGAAAGAGGAGGAGAAACAGAGAGAAACACAAACACACACACACAAAGAGAGAGAGAGAGAGAGAGAGAGAGAGAGAGAGAGAGAGAGAGAAGAGAGAGAGAGGGAGAGAGAGAGAGAGACAGACAGACAGAGAGATGAAAAGAGCGAATAGTAAACCGACGTAAACCAGATCCAGGAAGAGTCAGTAGATTTTGAGAACTTCCACATTCATGGTATTCATTTTTCCCATGATGACCCTGGACCATCCGGTAAAATTTTTTTTTTGGTCATCTGCACGACTTTTTTGCATTGTTTTTGCTGCTACTGCACTCTTGTTGCTTTTTGGTGTGTATTTCTTTGATAAAAATTTTAACTTCGAAGCGTAAGAAATTTAATGATGTCCATCTGGTCTCCCACAAAATTCAATTAAATTCATCTGAAACGCATTCTAGACTTTTCTAACCTCTTAGGCTAGTGAATCACCAAGAAATCTTGTCTGGCTTCGGGTGTGACTCAGGGCTGAACTTTCTTTGAATCAACAAGCAAGACAGTTTTGTGTCAGTCTCACCGCCAACACGCGAGGTCCCATTCGACTCCGTGGTCCACAAAACCGAGACAAAACAGACTTGAGCAAAGCATGCCATGGGGCACCAGGACACTTTAAATTGGGAAATCACAGTGCTCCGATATCCTTCTATACAGGCCACACTTGCTTCCGTGATCTAGCATTGTCTTTTTAGACCAGTGGTTCTCAACCTTTTTCAGGCAATGGCCCCCTTAGGCTCCAAATTTTCTTTCTTCGCCCCCCGCCCCCTCTCCCCCCCCCGCCCCCACCTCCAACTCCGAAATGCCTACTCAAACCCGAGAGCTACAATTCACAAGAAGTCAGACTACACACATAATTATTGTGATGTTAAGTTTTTCAAAGCCTGATTAATGATAATAGGCGTGTTGTTTATTCATTAAGAAAAAACCCGGAAAGCATTCTCTTGATTCACGCACAAAAAGGTGCTTTCCATTCATAAGACCCACCTATGCGCGCTGTATAAGAAGTCAGTAGCTGCCCTGTAGTTGCCCCTGAATCTCCCCCTTCATCATTTTCACACCCCTTTTGTCTTTCTTGTCTGTAATTCCGCCCCCCCCCCCCCTGGAAATCAAAATCGCCTTTCCAAGGGGCGATACCGCTCACGTTGAGAACATCTTTTTAGACAGAGATTAGTGGAGAGCTCCAGAATCTGCTAAAAGTAAGAGAGACCAGTGTTAAATTTCTTCTTTTCCACGTTCTCGGGTCCAGAATCAAACGTGGACCAAAATCATGGGCCAGTCTGGATGGGCCAATATTTAATTTGATATGGCAGAAAAATGCCACCTTGGATATAAATTAGCTCATATAAACTATTACTCAATCACGGCCCTGGCATTTTTTTTGTTAAACCAATGTGTAATCAACACTTAATTAAATCATCCACGTCTAGGTTGTATTTAATTTACTTGACATAAATACGTGTAAAATGTCGGTTAATCATGTACGCCGACAAGGGTTTATTTAATTTATTATTTGGTTTGAATCTTAATTTCTGGAGTTTTTTTTATCGTTTTTTTTTTTTTTTTCATTTGAAAGACGTCATCACCGAACTACAGATTCAGTGTTAGCAAAGATACTAGATACAACAAGATGAAACTGCTAGCGCGTTTGTGTGCACATATCTAGCGATTGCTGCGCGGAAGTCATGAACAATGCCATAATTATTATTTTACAAAGCCAACATAGAAGTATTGAATTTGTTCATAGTTCAACTATCGCTGCAAGCCTTGGTTGAAGTGATTTATTTTAGTAATTATACTTTCAGTCGCTGTAGGAAAACTCTGGCTAGTTTGCCGAAGTAGCGGTGTAAAAAACGGCATCATTAATTTACCACACCAAGCATTCTTTTCATGTAATGCGCCATGGGCCCCGCCCCTGATCAGCGCGCAAACTGTGCGCACGGTTTTTCTTGGGGGCGCAAGGAAGGGAGTGCCTCATCTCACTGTATCTCGTGTCTATGGAATAAGTGGCAATTACTTCCTCTATACACAAGCGGCACGCCGCTCAGGTACTCACCGTACCACCTTGGCACATCTACCATTAGAGGTAAACCAGACCAAGGTGGCTCTGCGCTGGTGGTTCACCACATAATGATTATGCATCACACTATAACACCACTAACGGCCCACACCACCCAGTGTGGGTTGTGAATAGTATTTTAGTGTGATGCATTTAATCATTAGGTGGTGAGCACCAGTGTGGGGGCCTGAGCCAGTTTTGGTCTGGCTTATCCCTTACTGTGGACCACCAAGTTGGCCTTTTGGTTTTAATGTGGATTAAAACTGAGAGACATCAAACCTTTACCCTGATACCGAAACTGCTGTTTGATCCCAACCCCTTAATGTCTGGACCACCGTCTGGGCCTTTGATTTAATTTGGATTAAAACTAAGAGACATCAAACCTTTATCCTTATACAGTGTCACAAATCCCAGACTGGGAGATGTAATAATTTATGACAGGACAACAATCACGAACAAACAAGTTTAACACTTAACAGAACAACCCATCAGACTCACACATTTATTTAAACATAATCATACAGATAATAGCACAATTACATACATTATATTATTGAAATTAACTGCCGTACAACGGCCTTATTCTCACATGCACTCTTCCTCGGATCCACAACCCGGTAGTTACTTCCTAAAGGCACTTCGGCCTCAGCCTCTCCCCTCAGGGTCTTAATAGCACATTAATAATTCACTGGCACCGCAGTCTCTCAATATCACCTTCCTATTGTCATACACCTTAGCATTCCACTAGCACCCCAGCAGGGCAATAACACATTATCATTTCAATTGCCAATCAACATGGCAGTAGTACATTATCATTTCAATAGCCCATCAACATGGCAATAGTACATTATCACATTCACGCTCATATCTACGTCCCTGTCCGTGGCCTGACTGCCACGACTTTATGTGCCTCTACTGTCCTGCACCGACAGCCTCACTCTTGGCCTATGTGTGGCCTCCGGCCCTATGCTGGCCTATCCCCTGTGCTCACCGAGGTGGCTCTTTGGCCCGTCCCCGACACCTACAAGAATAACCTTACATTGGTATAATACCCTACCATTTCTATTCACTCCACCTCTCCTTACAACCCATGAAGCGTACCCACAATAGTTCACCTTTCACTCACCAAACATCTTACGGTAACACACCTCCATCGGAGTACACACTACTCACTCGCGCTACAAATCCATGAACTCAACTTTCATCTATCGCTCATGGCGCACATTGCTATATCCAATATCAAGGACTTCCACATTCCTCACATATACTTATTTACATCA
Organism: Onchidella celtica; assembly: GCA_963931925.1. Classification (NCBI taxonomy): domain Eukaryota; kingdom Metazoa; phylum Mollusca; class Gastropoda; order Systellommatophora; family Onchidiidae; genus Onchidella; species Onchidella celtica. The sequence goes on from OZ007568.1 coordinate 74,434,265, forward strand.
TGGTAATAGACGAATATAATATAATACATCAATCATAATTATCAATCAACGTTCTACCTACCAGTCATCACTGGAAAAACACTCTCATCCGTCTTCTGACTGCTCCCCTTATGTTCGCCCGCTGGGCTCTTACTAGCGTCCGTTCAGTAGGACCTTCTAACTTGCAGTGATAGTAATACAGCGCTTTCGCCTCATTCAGACCCCCCACCACTCATAACAGCACGCTTTAACTTACTTGTCTACGTGTGTTAATTTTACTCTCCTCCTTTCCCCCCGTAATTATTAACTATCGCTCACTCCACTCGTGACATACAGAAATAGCTGTTTGTTTCCCTACACCTTAAAGCTGGTGGCACACTGAGTCAAGACTGCTTAGCGTCAATTTTGACCCAATGCGCCAAGTCTCCCTTTCCGCTAGCTGACTCAAGGCAAGTTTGACGTGCCGGAACTTGTGAGACAAACTTGTGTTTCCATGTGGACGGTGAGCGAAGTCCCATTCAACTCTCTGGTTCACATATCTCACATTAATACCGAGGCAAAATCAGACTTGACCCAGTGCACGGCCAGCCTAAGCAAAATCCAAAAATTGGCAAAAAGAAAACGTTGTAGGCTACGTACCAAAGCCTCGCTTAAGAAATAATACCCAAACGATACACTAAAACGCAAAGAAAAAAGGAAAACAGAAAATGCCAATATTTCGGAAAAAAAAAACTCCTTTAAGTTACCGAATTATTGGCATTTTCTGTCTATCCTTTTTCTTTGCGTTTCATTGTATATGTGGGTATGATTTCTTACACGAGGCTTTCCTACATACAACTTTTTCTTTTTGCCAATTTTTTACTTTGTTTTAAGCCTTGCTACGACCCCACAGTGGTTTTTATATTGTTTTATCTGAGCAAAATCCACGTACTCCCATTCTCACATTTTCTAAGACAAATACCAATACGCTTTTATTTTTTCAGAAAAATTTATTGATAAATATTTATCGGAGAAGTATGTATATTTACATACACAACAACTGTTGACTTTGACAGTCAGATATCGGTAATCATTAGATAAATATCAACATTAAGAAAGAATAGAAAGTACAAGAGGAAAATACCAGCAAATACAATGCACAAGTACACTTAAACTCAAGTTTACAACAGAAAAAATCATGACTGTACACAATTCATTATAATAATTCAGCAAAGAGGCAAACTCGTAGATTAGCAATTAATTGAATCATGAATACGTAGATGAGACCATTCTGTTGGTCCACATTTTAAAAATATATGCATTACTTATAATACAATCACTTACACTGACACACCTGTCCACGATTTTATCAGGGAATACATGTACTAATTCAAACATGTGAACAAAATAGACTCTTTTCTATTTTAAAGACTGTTACAATACAAGATTTTATAATCGAATCGACGATCCATAAAGTATGTAAGCCCGATTTTGGCGATTTGACACTCCCCCCCCCCCACCCCACTCCTTTCATACACGCTTTTCATAAGCTTGTCTCAACCCTCCCTCCCTCCCCCCTCGTACGAGCGTATGGCCAGTAGAAATTTGAGTGTTGTGTGGTTGAGCCTGTACGTATGATGAAAACTTTAAAAGGAATTTTGCATGAATTATTTGACCGTACTTGACAAAAGAGGAACTTGGGCCGGACATGTGGGAAGGATAGATGGTAACAGATGGACAGGACGATGCGCTGAATGGCGACCGTGGACAGGAAAAAGAACACGAGGAGGCCAGCAAGAAGCTGGTAGGATGATATTACTATTAAAAATGAGAGGGAGAACCACATGGATGAGGAAGACATCAGACAGAAAGGAATGGAAGTCAGTGTCCGGGGTGGGGGGGGGGGGTGGGGAGGAGGGTTGGGGTGGGCTACATCCTGCAATGGATGGGCAATGCTTAAGTGAAAGGTGAATTTGACTTTCATCTGAGTCGCGGCTTGTTTATGTAATGTAATCAGAGAACCCAAACTTATCATATAAAAAAAATGAGAGAAACACTAGTGGCGAGAATTAATTCCGGTGCAATTTTGAGCTAAAATCTTACTCAACCCTACAGCCTTAATAACAGGTTCCAAAGGGATAAAATTAATTTTCCAAAAAAAAAAAAGTACATTAAACCAAACTTAGATTTATTCCAATAAGTGAAAAGCCTACGTAGGCGCCTTGGGGGCCGTCCGCCAAGGACGCGTCTCGTAGATTGGAATTTACGTATTTTATGGACGGCCCATAAGAGCTTGGCAACTTCATGATCTTCCGTGCTAAAATACTGGTCGGCCGTTAGTAATCTGTGATCCACCCCAGAATCTGAAATGCTTTATAGGGAAAATTATCTTTAACTCACTGGCTACCAGGTCTATTGCCCCGATCAATCCCATTTTACCAGGCATTTTTGCGGTGTATAAAAAAAAATCATTGAATCAATAATTTTCATGATACTTCAATGAAATTTAGTGTGTTTATGGAAAAATGGATTGGCCAACTGAATCTGGCAATCATTTTTGTGTATGTCTTATGGTGGAGTTTATGCAACTATGTGTTTGCATGCGAAAATTTTGCCGATTTTCGTATGATAAATTTAGGGCTGACATATGATAGAAGAGGTATTATAATCAATCACACTGCTAGATTCAACACAAAAACTGGTCAAAACAATTGAAAAATGAATATAATACATGAAAAAAAACATAAGGAGAATGAACTTACAAATTTACTATTATAATCCTCCTTTGTGTGATATAATTTGAAACAGTTTTCCAGGCAAAGCGGCACTTCACACTATTCACACTTTCCTTCTACGGTCCTTATTTCTCTCCTGTAATAATGCTCATGAGGACGCAACAGGAGTCCTATGTGGCCACCACTTGCCTCCATAAGTGACACTCTTTCTTTCTCTTTCCATATTTAAAAAAAAACAACCGATTTTTAAAAAAAAAATCAAAAACGCGCCGCTGTCTCCAATACGGCAATGGACCTCTGACCCAGGTAAGCAGACGGTCTCCATGCCACCTTCACTCCCACACTCGGTTAGGCCAAATTTCACTAACATCTCCGGTGGACATCAAAGCAATAGACCGACACTTCCCCAACCAGTCTCGAAATTGTGCTTCAGGAAAAAGACTGAATACATGTACATTGTTGCCGGGCGGGTCATGCCTTCAACTGGGCTACAACAGTCGTGTTGCTAGATCGCCGACAACTAGCTATAAACACGTATTTCTGTTCAACTAGTGACTCGTTGGTGAACAACGAATGTGTGTGTGGACTACATAATTATTACAGTGAAGAAAGGGCATGTATACAACAACTACTGCAATAGAAAAGATAGTAACGGCGGTGACCGAGAGAGACTCGGTATTGGTAGGCAATGCTTGTATACGGAAACCGAGAACGCCTCGGTCTTGGTAGCCAGTGAGTTAAAGGGCGCGTGAAGAACACATTTTCTACAACAGTCCCCGAAATTTGCAGTCGTCCCACCAAAATTATGGATTCTGCCCAGTGCACCATGTAGATTTTTTTTTTTTTTTTGCTATTCACAAGACACAAATTTCCTATCCGAATATCATCAAAACCAGACCCCTTGGACACTTAAAACCTATTTATATTGGATAGTTTCAAGTTAGGGAAATTCCTGCCACATGCAACAACAAAAAAAAAAAAAGCAAACAAAAATAGAACATTACATTGGAACAATCAGCTTGCTTAACCGTACTCGAATGTTTCCATATTTGTGCTCATTTCTATCGTGACAGCCCTCAATTTACTGGAACAGTCACGAGACTACAAAGGCAATCAACTCCATTAACACATTCACGAGCGCCAGCAATGGAAACAATTTTCGAAACAGGTTCATATGTCCGCACAAGCCAAGCCATTAACGGAACATTAACTCTCTCTTACGGTTTCAGAGAAAACAGCAAACACCCAGAATTGTAACAGAACATTCTGCCCGCTGATTGCATAAATCTCTTCGTGATTATCTTGCCCACTGACAAGACATAATTGGTGTTCCAACAGATGGACGCAATTTCGGGAACTACTGAATGAGTGAAATATAAGCGCAGTCAAGGCCTGCTCCGATTCACAATTATCTCATGTATTGTCATAGTTGTAATAAATTTCCCCGTGTTAAGAAAACAAAAATAATCTCAACCCACCAGTTTCCAAGTCGTGGAATTTGCACAGGACAGGAGCTCATAAATCTAGCACTGTCAAAGAACAAAGCAAAATGTCGCAACGGCCAAAAATGTTTACTTTGTGTCAATATTTACACCGTAGGCGGAAGCGTGGAAAGGTCCTTGACGGCGTTCGTAAATGGCGCTCCTTCCTTGAAATGAAAAAGCAATAAAGTGAGTGATTCAGCAGAATCTTAGAGTTAAATAACGTCATCTATGTGTTGTAAAATTTACGCTGAGATCTCCAAGACAACTGCAAAATCTAGTAACAGGCGTTTTTCACTCGAATTGTTTGATGAATGTTGTTACAAGTACGTACGCCCCCCCCCCACAAGTTTTTTTGCACTAGGGGTACCTATTTTAAAGGATTTTGTGACTCCAGAGCCAGAGAGCTCCACCCGACATATTCCTAACAACAGCCGTAATTAATTATTCATTCAGATTGTCCTTTTGTTTTCCTCCTGTTTTGAAAGAACAGGGGGCAGGGTTAGGGATTCGATAAGATTTAGGGTGGAGCATAAGAATAGGCTTAAGGACAGGTACGTATACGTACGAGCTCCTGGCGCAAAACGATTGGAGTGCGTACGTACTTAAAACATCAGGAAAAAAAAGAAACAAAAAACCAAAAACACCCAGCGGTACAAGTGATTCATTGTGGTGCAGTTTTAGCCATGTTTTTGCTCAACGCTACGGTCCAAACGAGAATTTCAAAAATATTATAAAATTAATTTTGTCAAGTGTCAATTTATCTAAACTAATCGGCTTTGTTTCGACATATTGTGTTTATTCAAGTTTCAGCAGAGAGTATGTATTAATACAGAGATATCACTTCCGCTAAATCCCCAAATTAGGTCGCTGCTGTAAGCAAGAATTGAAAGAGACCGCCTTCACCAAAGATAGTGTGCATATCTGTTTACTGTGGTTTGTTCATATTTTTGGGCTGATTGAAACTATTCAAAGACGCTTGTAGGCTTTTACGCCCCGTGGAAATGCACAAAACGGGTATTGTTTACCGCAGCGTCCTACTTCCCGCTCCATGCTAACAGTGGTTTCGCGGCGCCTCCCATGTCTCGCAGTGCAGATTGACCAATACTGAAGCCTCTCTATACACACATACTCTCTGCTTTCACTACTGTCAGGCACATTTTGTGAAATACAATGATCTCTTTTTGGGCTCCCTTCGATGAGAAGAATGTATTTGGCAAGCGTTCAGTTGGTGCGGAGTGCCCTGCCGCGCATGAGGTCTGAAGCGAGACTGTAGATTATTATGGGAAATGTTCTAGATCAGAGAGAGGGAGGGAGAGATGTGGGTGGGAACACAGGTCTATCCCTGGGAATGGCGGGTGCCTCATATAGTTGTTTTGAAAATACTGTAGTTTGAACTGGACGAATAAAATTGTGGGTCTATTATTATTCTTAATCTGCTCATCGAGGACAATTTTCAAAGTTTTACTAAGATACTATGTCTGCCACAAAACGAGCTGTTATACATTTTGAGTTTTGCAGATCAATCAGACAGACTTTCTGTGAGTCACAGTTTACCGAATGATTTTTCTTTTTACATACCGAGTTTTTTTTAACCTAGTTTCTTTTTACCACAATGTTTCTTTTGTTATTTCATTTCAGATATTTCTATTATCGAAACGTGCAGCACTGTTAGCTCTCAGCCGATGGCCTGCAATATTTGTGAGTGGAACTGACGAAATCGGGCTTAAGGTGAAAGACGAAATTCCTCTCAAAACCTCTCCCTAGCAGGGGCGAAGCGTGGCCCTCTGCAGAGGGTAATCAGAATTTAAGCTAGTAAGATCCTCATAATAGGACGTATCGCTACATCATATTCACATAATCATAAGTGCAGCGTCTAAAACAATGAAACCGTTGCTAGGCACTGCAAAAATCTAAAGAGCGGACTATTCTTGTCAACAGGACAGGAATGCAGCAATTTACAAGCCAAACTAATCTGAAAACACTATTCATTCATACTAACAGACTTAAAAACGCATGTTTTTCACCCATTTTTATAAATATAATTTGAACGGCACGTTTTCATTGTCATATTCATAGCCAGAGACTTTGTTATTCTACCATCTCATAAGTTTCTCGGAAAGGACCCATTAACATTAAATGGTAGAAAGTGCTTAACTGACATCTCTTTGACACAACAATGTGTAGCGATTTCGGAGAAGTAGCTATCTGCCGTTGCGGTTTAGGTTCGAGAGACCTATCAAGTGAATTGATGTTCTTAATACGTACGACTGATTTTGATCACAGTTGTATCTAGATCTAGACTATAATAATTATTATTCTTTGATAGCTCTTGCTGTGCGTATAGTAAATTATTCTTAGATTACCTCAAACAAACAAATAAAAAATTCACACAAATTCTTTCACTCTACTCTTTACCTTTCGATTGGGATGAAAACGACCGCATAGTGAAAAACCTGCATAGGTACGTAAAATCAGGTCAAACCTTGATTATAAACCTATTTTTTCCCCCACTATTTTGCTGTCTGCGGCACCGCTTTGAAGAAAACAGGCTATGCTCAAGCTCGCTTCTGGGTGTAGTCAAGTCTTCTTCGTCTTTGTTAATCACTGATTTTGGACCAGTTCATATGGTGTAAGTCCCTACAAAGATGCTTTTCGGTGAGGGGTGTTAGACTATAACAACAAACCCAAAATAGCAAGGTAGAATAGAATGCTGAACTGACTAAATGGACTTGGAGTTGGGCTCGATCTGAAAAGCGTAGTAATTCTAGAATTAATATTCGAAGGGTAACACTGATTATTTGATTTTGAGGAAGCCTCGCCCCTGCTCCCTAGGGCGAAACATTTTCTGCGGAAATTGAGATTTGCTTATAATATGAAACATTAGGTATTTCATTGCATTCAGTAAAAATATTTCGCTTGAAATCGTCTTAGAAATATTTTATTTTGATTTTCTAAAGCTGTATAAAAGGTTCACCTTTAGCTCGGTTTTGTCAGATCCAACCACATTTTAGTTACTCCTGTGAAAAGGATTCTCGTAGTCGTTAAACTTGCGCAATGCTCCCGGCATTGTGAATCTGCAGTCATTAATCCTTTTCATATTCCGGGGACTCCCATAAAAAGGCATTGCCTCATTCAGCCAATTTTAATGAACAGACCATTCTTCCCACGTACTGCAGGATGTTGGTTAATTGATCTTCTAATGGCTGTCGATGGGAGCCGTTACTCTTGAGACGCTGAATAAAATAGTGTTCATGAGCTTCGTATAGCTACTAAAGAGCTTGGATTTGAAAAACAACAACTGGCGGGTGATGATGACCTGCGCGTGGTTAAAATGCGGCAGAAAAGACACCAGGAACAAGAAGAACAACAAAAATTAACAACAGAAAACGTTCTATTTCGCCATGCCCCGCGTTGTAAACAAACAGCAAGAAAACTATAAACATCTGTAAAGAATGAAAATAAAAGGACAGCTTCCGGTCACTGGTAAGTTTCCTCAGATTAAAAAAAAACAACATATCGTAAATGATTGAAACAAAAAAGCCCCCCCTCCCCCCCAAAAAAATAAAAAAATGCAGATGCTGGTCTATCAACAAAGGCTACGGAAGCAAGAAAAGGCAAAGTCTATAAACTGTCAAGCAATGCTAAATAGTTCATTTGGGTGAGAATTATAGGAGTCAATCCATGTATGCGCGAATGAGCCTTCATTAGGGCATTTGCAAAGAATCCAGTGCAAGTCATGGCCTTAGATCTGCTTTACCATAATGTGTTTGAAAGCTTTTATTTTAACTTTATCCCGCAAGAAGACAGCTCTCCAAAGATTTTCTGGGATTTTTTACATGTTATTTTGTTAGCCAACCAATGAGAGGGCAGGAAAATAACATTTTAACCCAGCTTTAGGTTGTTCTAGATTCAAGAGGCTCATTATCTTTGGGGCAGAAAAAAAAAAAAGAAAAAAGAAAGCGCCAAGGAACAGTTCTGTGATTTAAAAAAAAAATATCATTTTCATAAATTTTAATGTTTCATGGATTCAATTTTTGTTTTCTGCTTGACGCCATGCAGGACCATCAGTTTCTTCCATTTTCAATTCGTTTGGAATTTATTGTACAGATTTTGTTTGTTTGTTTCTAACGCAGGGCTTTGCGACATACTCCCCCTCCCCCTATTTTGACATAACAATAATGTCACTCCTTGTGACAGTGACTTATCTGTGTGTGTACGTTCTGATTAGAACTCAAACAATGATACGATAGATAATATTACAGGACAGTATTGCAGGTGAGACGATTTAAATCAGGACACATACTTTAGGGAGGGGGGGGGCATCCATAAAGTACGTACGCTCTAAGGCAGTGTTTCTCCTGTGGGGGGCACACGCCCCCACCGGTAGGGCCTGGCAATCTTGTGGTGGGGCGTGGCACTTCAGGATGAGGCGTAGGGATTTTTTTCATAGAAATCTTAATTTCGTAGTGTACTCTAACTTTACCGTACAGATAAACTTGTTGCATATACTGTTTACTGACGTTGTCCGGTGGAGTTGGAACAAACAAAAACTTAGGGTCACCATGTGTCTCGGCTAGACCCCCCCCCCCCTCCTTTCCCCTTAATCTTGCATATTAATAGCAAACTTCAATAATGAAGGTTTTTGAGTCTGGAGAGAGCACGCCGATACCGGTAGCGGACACATTATACTGTGAAAAGGCAAGACGATAAACAGAATATAATATAACAGATCGATGGGACAAGGGGAGACCCTACCAGAGGCGTCCACAACCAGCCGCCCACTCACAAGTGAAGGCTTTTACTTGGTATAGAATAAAATTACAGAACATCACCATTTATAGAGTCAACCGTTTTCGTGGCAACACTATAATATTCAGAACGACAACAATAGCAAATAGTAGAAACCGTATTCATCACTGGCTGTTTTAAAACTACAGGCCCATTGCGGATGACGTCACAGAGTGTTTTTGTTTTGTACTTCCGACACCCACAATGGCGGGTGGATCAGCTGTCGAGTGTAACTTCGAGATATGTCGGTTAAAATGCCTGCTGGTTGCATTGCAGTTGACTGTTATGACAGAGGTAGAAAGGATGGACCCAAGCTGGTCAGATTCCCTACCATTCACGTAAACAAGGGAAAGGAAGTGAAATAATTGACCGAACGTCTCCCATGTGCGTTACACACGTGTCATTATTTACTGTAGTGAACGTTGTTTTTTTTAGCTCGCCGCCGATTTTTTCGCGATGCCTGAAGAGCTTGCAGTGGAAATCAGCCAACGAATCAAAATCAATGCTACTATAGCCATGGTTATGCGTCGGTCCTTACAACTAAAATGGCCGATATCCGCAATGGGCCTATAGTTTTACCTGTGCGTTCTCGGTCGTCCCACAGGGCAAGGATGGTCAAACCTGCTTAACCCAAGAGCCACATACGATAAACTTCAGATGTTCGAGAGCCACAAGATATCAACAAACTTAACCTACACGTTTTTATTGCTACATACTCATTTTGTTACAAAACTTTTTATATCAATATCTAGAAACACACATACACAACAGTATTTACTCATGTATGCAGTTTTACGTGTAATTTGTAATAGTTTCCGTAATCGCAAAGCACACCTGCACAGGACATCTTTTCAAAATTTGTACTGATGATAATTTTAACTATATTGAATGTATTAAATAAGGCAATGAACTACGGGAATTTCTGGGAAAAACGTGCCAATTTGCATTTCAGTAGCAAAAAAAAAGTGCTAAAATTAAAACTAAAAAGGATTTAAAAAAAAAGAAGAATTGTATAATGATATTTATTTGTCTTGATGAAAAAAGGGCTCAGTCAATTTTCATTTTCACGAGCCGCATATTGAAGGTCAAAGAGCTGCATGGGGCTCGCAAAGCCGTGGTTTGGCTATTCATGCCATGCAGGATCCCGTCCCATCGACCTGTTATAATATTCTGTCTATGGTCTTGATTTTTCATAGCACGCTGTGCTTTCAAACTATGTATATAAGACTCAGGGATATGAAAAGACGAGCACCCAAATGGGTAATTCACCCACTTTCTGTGAGATCAAAAAATTACATTGTAATTATGTTTTATTGATTGCAAAATAATCACTGGCGAGCACCCACTAGATGAATGTCGCAATTACAGAATAATTAAAACCAACCATAAACTGGAAAAAAAACAGGGCTGGGCGAGGATGATCAAGAGATGAAACCAGCTTGATAATTAATTACATAGAATCACTAATTCATACAGGCTCCAGAAGTTGCGTAAGCGTCTTTGGTGGATGTCTTGGCCCACTGCGGGTTTAAAATGTGAGCCGAGACACAGAATACCGAGACGGACCATTCCTTCTTTCACTATAATGTCCACAACTTGCGCGCGTATAAACACGGTGGGTACTACACGGAGAGATCTGTGGTACTAGTCTTTTGCGTTAAATAATGAAGGGGTGTGGTGCAAACTGTTGCACTGTTGAAAGAAAGAAAGAAAGAAAACCCGTCCACATAGAAACACAATAAGACGTGGACATTAGTCTAAAGAAAAGGAAAAAAAGAAAGAAAGAAAGAAAACCCGTCCACATAGAAACACAATAAGGCGTGGACATTAGTCGAGAGAAAGAGAGAAAGAAAATCGTTTGCAGGAAGACAGGATAAGACGTGGACATTAGTCTAAAGAAAAGGAAAGAAAGAAAGAAAGAAAACCCGTCCACATAGAAACACAATAAGACGTGGACATTAGTCGAGAGAAAAAAAAAGAAAGAAAACCGTTTGCAGGCAGACAGGATAAGACGTGGACATTAGTCTAAAGAAAAGGAAAGAAAGAAAGAAAGAAAGAAAGAAAGAAAACCCGTCCACATAGAAACACAATAAGACGTGGACATTAGTCGAGAGAAAAAAAAAATAGAAAGAAAAAAAAGAAAGAAACAAGGAAAGAAAGAAAGACAACCCGTCCGCAGAGAGACACAATAGACCATTGAAGTTCAGTCAAGAGAAGAAAACATGGAACGAACAATTTATATAAATTCTTTGCCACAAGAAAACAGCTACGACCGAAGGAAAGAAAGAAAGAAAAGAAAAAAAAACCCAACACAGAGACAATACAGGCTATTTGCAGAATAATTCCACGGGCATGGATAAAAAAAATAATCTTTTTTTTTTTGTTGTTGTTGTTGTCCAATGAGCAGGTTCTGCTTGATAATAAGGCATTGTTCTGGTTATCTCAACCTTTACTGGGCAGATACATACATGATTCTGCATGATGCATTATTTGATAAAAATACTAAATCATGTTAATAGATTATAAAAAAAAAAAAAAAAGAAAATAAAGAATGAAGACATTATAATTATATGATGAACAGAGTAAGAAACATAGACAGAGGGCATCTATAAAGAAGGTGCGCTTGGAGGGGGGGGGGGAGGAGGAGCCGGGGGAGGGCGGGGGGTGGTGGGGGGGGCACGCTTGACCCCAGCGTATGAAACACTGCATGGGGAAGGACAGGGAGGGGGGGCTCTAAGGAGTGTACGAACACTCGAACAGTGGTGGGGGTGGGGACTTGGGGTGGGGCTTTACATCAGCTTATGAAAAGCACAGGCAGGAGAAAAGGGATGGGGGGGGGGGGGGAGGGAGTTCTAGGGAGCTTACTTAAGTTTCTCAGTTATGCTAATGAAAATAATTATAAAGTTTAGTTTTATTTACTTTGGTTTTTTTTTTTTCAGAAAATGTGTAGGATTTAATTACAAGCATAAAAATCGAATAAAGGCTATGCATGTAATGGAACAGTCAAACGGTCGATATCATGCCAAAACGCCACATAATTAAACATTTAGAAACAACACGGTCTTTTCCTTGACATTCACCATTCCAAAGGCCGTACCCTCGTACAAGTTTGTAGGGGGGAAGGGGGAGGGGGTGTTGTTGAAACGACGCGTATGAAAAGGAAATATTGGGTAAGGGGCATGAGGGACGTCAAAAATGGCAAAAACATCGAGCTCACTTGCTTTATAGGGAAGGGGATTTAATGACACAGTTACTATATTTAAATATACCGATGACGTCATGGGACATTTGAACTGTTCAACGCGGTGGTTAAGCACAGTTGTTATGTGCTCTGTAAGGGCTATTCGAGGCACTAAGATCAACTGCACATGAAAAGTGTGCACAAAGTCCATAACTGTGCTTAACCGCCGCGTTGAACAGTTCGAATGACCCATGGCGTGAATCTAAATATAGCAACTGTGTCATTCAATCCCGTTCCCTATAGGTGGCGCCCAAACCAAAGGAGAGAGGTGTTAGGGAACCGTAGACAAATTACAAAGCCAATTAGTAAAAAAAAAAAGATACTGATTTGTGTTCAGCTCAGTTATAACTTTCTATGTAAAATACTACTGTGTCCTTACAACAAGAATCAGTTCTCGTGCTTGAAGTTCTTTGTATGCTCAAATAGAACAACGATAGAAGGTGGCCCAAAATCATCATCATCAGTTGCCCTGTCTGGAGCAGACATTGGCGATCATGGTTCTCCACTCGGATCTGTCACCAGCCAACCTCAAGAAGGAGTTGTTGTTGTTGTGACATTTATTTGTTGTCCATGAATTAAGACGTTCAGTGAAAGTTTTTCTCTGTCCACCTCTGCTTTTTCCTGCCTTCGATCTTCCCTGTAACTTCTAGATGTTCGAGGCTCCTGAGGCGACAGAATGATGTGCCCTAGAAATTTCAGTTGCCTCTGTCTTATTGTTTTAATTAATGATTTTATCAGATTGGAGTCTCTCAAGACCGATTCATCTGATTTCTTCTCCATCCATGATATTCTCAATATTCTTCTAATAAACCACATTTTTGCTGCTTCTAGTTTCCTCTCTATTTCTTTGGCCAAAATACACACACACACAAACACACACAAAATGTATTGCCGTACCGTTTCTTGTTTTCTTTAAATACGTTTTATCTGTGTTCCCTTCCCTACTGTGAAGCTAAAGATTTTCTGTGTTCAAAAAAAAAAAAAAAATAAAAAAAATTCGCCAACTAGAACAGCAACCACAACAATGATGGCAAGAGCGACCACAGCAACAAAAGCCAGATGGTTTAAATCACAGTTTTAAATTACAATGATCCAAAGTCCTTTGTTCATTCATTGCTCAGAGAGCAAGCAAATATTCCCTGAATAGCTCGAAAATGCCATTTCTGGTTTTGTTCTCCTGGTGACCTTCTATACAACACCAGGATTTATATGTACAAGTCACACAATCTCAGCTAAACTGCACACAAACAAACCCATAATCCTTGAACAAACCACGGCATTGTTACACCAAGCAATATTAAATCGCTAGGCGACTTCCGCTCCAAGAGATGGTGCGTGCCATCTTGACAGAATAACAGCCTGATTGATGACAGCGTCTTCACGTTCTCGCAATTCACGACTGAATAAAATAATTGTTTTACAGTTTTATCAATGGCGGGCGTGCTAGAAGATAGATTATAAGTTTAACTTTCACTAGAGGCATCAATCAAGCTTAACGTTGTCTCAAATCAACGTGGTCCTGTGGTTTCTGATATTAAGTCCGTCATAACACCATTATAGCCCCTGGGCAATGCGCGGTCTTGCCCGTTTCAAAAACCAATGTAAATTTGCATGCATGAGGCCCCCAAACTCAGTGCTGGATTTACTATTAGGCTAGGTAGGCTGAAGCCTAGGGCCTCAAAATCTAGGGGGCCTCGCACGTCAGGCCAGTCTGCATAATTTTTGTGACATGCGATGATGTTACAATGCACTGTAATTTCTGAACAAATCTTTTGTAAGTTTCCTAGATTATGTCCTTTCGAGAATGAATTGCAAAGTGCGGAATTTTAAACACCTATCATCATCATTGGCGTTATCAAATTATTAAAACACTTCGATCTTCCTTTAGACGTGAAGGTGGAGGGGTGGGAGGGGCCTCACAGCTAGAATAGCCTAGGGCCTCTCTTCATCTAAATTCGGCACTGCCCAAACCCTTGGGTGCATCCGGGCAACTGCCCTGTGTGACCAAGCGTTAAGAAGCCTCTGTCTGATATGCTTGCCGTTCAGAGAACCCAATCAAACCACACACAAATCTGTCCCTGCTTTCTGCCTACCGTTGGGCATTTAAAAATTCATGCTAGAGCTTTTCTGTCCCAACAGTTAACGTTCTTAGGCAATTAACTCTCGACATGCTCGGTGTCTTCAGATTAATCGATGAAAAGGCACAGTAGAAAAATCCTGATTATAATCATCTTCGTGCAAACTTTTCCAGTCTACTTGACTTGCGTCCCAGTCTCCAAGCCGTGCCACTCTCATTACCATGCACTTTTGTCAGACAGGCTTTCACATGTTCTTCAAAAACAGGAAAATACAATTTATATGCCTCAGCAGCAGGTTTTCAAGAATCCTTAATACCGTAAAAATTTATGGTGGAGTGCCACAATAGATCCAATTTTATAAGAGGATCGTTGTAGCCTGTGAAGCTGCAAAACAAGCAAGGAAATACCGAGGGCCGCATGTATACTATAGTGAGGTATTTGATGTCCTTAGTTTTTGTTTTGTTCCATTTCCATTTTCTGAAGAAAAAGAACACAAATTGGACATTGTTTAGAACGCAGAAGAGGTATAATAAATGGAAAACTTTGACAACTGTTTGGCATATGTTGTAATACTTATCAAGTTGTTTCACAGTTCCGATTTATTCTCACTCCTTATGATAATACTAAAACCGCAAACGTTTAACGTCGAATTTCTCAGTTGTGGAAAAAGTGGAGTTGGAACAAACAAAAACTAAGGTCGCCCTCTGGTATGCTCATAATCCTAGACAGCCCGCAGTTTGTGTAAAAAGTTGGGAGTTAAATTCTGAAAACAAAGGATTAAATAAAGTTCTTAAAATATCGTAACCATTACGTCTGTCAAAAACAGTTATTCGATAACTTTTTTTTCATTGCCCTGAAAAATTTGTAAAAAAGCGACTTACAGTAGTTTACCATAATACCCTGAATGTTTTCAAATCAGAACATCAAAACTCCTACATTTCATCCCCTCCTTTTCGTCTAGGAGTTCCGAGTTCGAAAAAAAATTTACATTCGAATATCCGTTGCTCGGGAGATAAGATTAGTTCTACTTTTTCCCAGGACTGAAGTTTTTGGAAGCTTCTAGGAAAAAATAGTCCCCCTCCCTT
Source organism: Onchidella celtica (assembly GCA_963931925.1). Classification (NCBI taxonomy): domain Eukaryota; kingdom Metazoa; phylum Mollusca; class Gastropoda; order Systellommatophora; family Onchidiidae; genus Onchidella; species Onchidella celtica. Next base: position 74,449,634 of record OZ007568.1, read on the forward strand.
TCAACAAAACTGCAGTTCAGTCAAGTGCGCAACTCAGCGCGATTGCAGATAGATATCGCTGTTAGATGAAACTGTGACTAACTGCACATTTATGTCCTTCACTCACCACCTCGACAATAACACAGATAATGTTCGCTTCTTGTGCAGACACACGATTACAATCATAATGATAGACGTCCCCTGGTGCAATGTTATATAATTATGTTCACGTCAATGTAAGTACATAATATTATTTACACATCACCAATGGTTCGGTTCGCTGCACCAAGACAGTCTCACAAAATCAGCCTGAGCGTTGGACTGTAAAAGAAGCTTGGACAAATTATTCCAGCAACAGAACACTGATCAATGTACAAATTGAAGCTTCCCCCCAAGCTCCTTAGACAAACGATAAAATGTTCTTGTAGTTTCATTTTTAAAAAAATATGCCATGATGAAATTAGCGATCTGGTAGACAAGTGAGTGGGGGGGGGGGGGAACTTGAAAAGGTAGGTGGTGGTTTAGACGTGTGTAGATCTGACATTGTTGTTTCTTTGGAGGCGAATAAATTCAGTATCTGCTCGGGATGAACGATGATGGTATAGATTCCCACCACCGTAGTGATGCCCGTAACTTGAATGTCCATTGGTGCAGATGTCCTTCAGCATCGACTCCCTGGTGCTGGTAGAGTGATGCAAAGCACTGTTACACATCGATCTGCTCGAGTACACACTTCTGGCCTCGGGCTTGGCGCAGCACAGCATGGCCCGAATCCGGCCTCTGATTTTTTGACTAAAGAGACAGTAGACCAGTGGATTCATACAGCTGTTGGAGGTTCCCAGCCACTGGGCAAAAGGAGTAGCAAATTCGTAAATGACCTTTGACGCAAATGAGCCTTCCTTGGGTTTGTTAAACAGATCATTAAGACGTAAAAGGTATAGAGGCATCCAGGAAATCATGAACAAAAGCACCACTACGACCAGCATTTTAATGACCCGCACTTTGGATTTTTCTATCACACCTCTGCTGGACGTGATTCCGGGGGCGTCTCTATGCCATACCCGATAACCAATCATGAAATAACAGGCCACTATGAATGTCAGCGGCAGGATATAGCATACGAGGAATATGACCGCCACGAAAAAAGCCGCTTCTTGGCCTTCCTGTGGGAAAGACTCTACACATACATCAATGACCTGGAGTGGAGTCTCGTACTGGACGATCTTATAGAACAATGCCCAAGGTGTCATGAGTAGGAAGGCCAGGACCCAGATCACCAGGAGAATAATTTTTGCCATGCGCTTGGTATTCCGCTGTCGCATCACGTGACAAATAGCGATGTATCTGTGAAAGAAAAAGAGGGGGGGGGGTAAAGGTAAAGATAAGAATCATGATAATAAATTATCTGAACAGAGATAGTATTGATATGGTCTGAAAATGAACAAGATAGGAGTAGGAATAGGGCAAAGAGTTGCACTTGCACAGAGTATTATGCCAGAGAGAGAGAGAGAGAGAGAGGAGAGAGAGAGAGAGAGAGAGAGAAGAGAGAGAGAGAGAGAGAGAGAGAGAGAGAGAGAGAGAGAGAGAGAGAGAGAGAGAGAGAGAGAGTTAGTTAGTTAATTATTTAGTTAATTAATTAGTTACGAGTGAGTGAGTGAGTTACTTTGTTAGTTAGTCATGAGCGAGTGAGTAAGTGGGTAAGTCAGTTAGTTAGTCAGCTAGCCAGTTACTTATTTGGTTGGTTAGTTAGTTAGTTATTAGTTAGTTACTACTTAATTAATCAGTTAGATAGTTAGTTAGCTAGTTAGTTAGATAGTTAGTTAGGCATTAGTTAATAGTTAGTTAGTTAGTTATTAGTTAGTCAATTAGTTAGTTAGATAGTTAGTTAGGTATTTAGTTATTAGTTAGTTAGTTAAATAGTTAGTTAGTTAAGAAAAGCAATTCGAAAGGATGAGTCATCTTGACGCTTCCATATGAAATTCAGCTTCTGATCTCAATATTATATAGATGTGGCATGGACAAACTAATGTTATATAAAGAGCTTTATTAGTGACTTTACTAATCGTCATCGTCCCTTAAATCTGTAGTAACCGGTTATGATTACTTTTCAGGAAAATCTCCCTTCTTGCCTATGTATCTTTAACCGTTCGTAGAACGAAACAGTTTCGAGTAGAAAGATAAAATTATAAGGAACGTGCTATACGGCAGTTTTCCGCACAACAGTTCACTCATTAAGCCTTTTGTCCAAGTTCAAAGCTTTGTGATGGAAGCTGTTCCTATATATTGGCATAATTTTGTTCGTTAAGGAATACTATTTAGCAAACTAAATATATCTGTTCATCGAAAGGTCATTGACAAAATAGTATTTAAAAACAAACAAACAAACAACACAGAAAATCTGTGGGGTCGTCGCAAAGGCTTGAAGCAAAAGTTAGAAAATGGCGGACAGAAAAAGAAAAAGTTGCAAGTAGGAAGGCCTCGTGCAACAAATAATACAGAAACGACACAATACAGCGGAAAGGAAAAGGAAAGGTGTTGTCCTCTAATTCAGTGTGTTACTTTTCTCTCTCTCTCTCTCTCTCTCTCTCTCTCTCTCTCTCTCTCTCTCTCTCTCTCTTGTTTTTGGAGGGAAGGCTGGGGTGGGGGGGGGGGCCGGGGCTCAGATTGAGATGCTGTTTGGAGTGTATTCATTCAGTGCATGAGTCATTGATCAGACATTACTAAACTGATAAATAAGTGCCTACGTAATTGAGTGAACAGATAGATGGAAACTGAATCAATAAAAGTAAATAGACACCTGTATAGGTATACTTGTATGTAGATAAGTACAGGAGTTCAAGGTGAATGAAAAGGATGTTGAAACAGATGAATATGAAAGTACGTCGATAAACAGGTTAATGAATATATAGCGATCTATATAGACTATCCTGGGGAAGTCTTTCATATCCAAGAACTGCCAACAACCGAATTCCGCTTTGTCGGCTGTTCTCGAACCCTTCAGGTCATGCGATTATCAGCTAACAGACTTTACAGTTCAGTTTAAACAGCTGGTAAACATTCTATTTTTCATTCGTTATGTACACTTCCAGTAGACTTGATTGGATAAATCGCAATAAAACAGTGATAGATCTATTAAACTATACTAGTGTTATTCTTATCTTTGAAAAAGAAAAAAAACCGCCCTGACTATGGATTTGGTTTTAAAGTGCACATTTTTTCTTTAGAACAAAAATTTGTTTCCATATCGAAAAAGAAAAAAAGGTTCCATATCGAGGGCCGAGTGGTAAATCTATAGTAACTCTCTTTTTAAAAAATATTCAGAAGAACCAAGGAAAAAACACAACAACAACTGGCTAACATTCTCCACCAGACTCAATACCGTACATATTATATAGAACGTGATTTAACCCTTGCTTTTCAGAATTTATCCCCCATCTTATAACACAACCAGGACTGTGAAGGGCTACACGCGTTGGTCTATAGGGGACACGTTGGTCTCTAGGGGACATGTTGGTCTACAGGCAAGGCGCTCGCCTCTAATGCCGAAAGTACCGTGTTCGATTCCAGGTCGGTGCAGGCATAATTATTGGAATTTTTTTTTTGGAGGGGGGGGGGGATTCCTGTCCCTGATCCTATGGTAGGTAGGATCGAGCACCTAGTCTTCTCGGATAAGGACGACAAACTCGGAGGGCCCGTGTGTACGATGCACAAGTTAAGGAAAAGAGCAGGAGGCCTAACAAGACCGCTGCCCAAGCAAAATAAAAAGATAAAAAAAGCAACCTACCACAGAACCACACAAAAGCATTAACAACAACAACAACAACAACAAAACCCACACACCAAAAAAAAAAAAAAATCAAGAAAAGTGAAGTGTAACTGCCAACAGCAGCAAACCTCCTAAAATAAAGGTCTGAAAAACCGAGGGCTACCAGCTTGCCAAATATGTCAATCTTCGAAAAGAGTCGAGTTGCGATATTTGATCATGCTGTCCTGGATAATGAGACATTGAGAAAAAAAAATAATAAATAACAGCAGCAACAACATTTTCGTGATTTTCGAGATACCAGTTGTGAATCACACGATACAAAGCTGCCATATTATTGTTTTCGATAAACGATATCATCGTGATAATTATCTGAACAGAGATAGTATTGATATGGTCTGAAAATGAACAAGATAGGAGTAGGAATAGGGCAAAGAGTTGCACTTGCACAGAGTATTATGCAAGAGAGAGAGAGAGAGAGAGAGAGAGAGAGAGAGAGAGAGAGAGAAGGGGAGAGAGAGAGCAACAACAACATCAACAAAACATAAGGAAACTAATTATATTATGCAGGTGGTTACAAACACCTATGAAGATGAAGCGTTCAGTAAAGTAATAAAGCTATTAAATTTCTCACAAACAGGTATTAATCCTCTGGTGCCCAGACATATACTTGTAAGATCGCCTTATCCATACTGTCACGAGTGGAGTGAGTGCAATTAAGGGGATTGCTACAGAGCGGGTGTAGAGTAAGAAGGGCTCACGGCAGACAAGTGGGGAAAGACGTGAAAGGAAGAGAGTAAAAGTAACGCACGTAGACAAGGAAGAAAAGCGTGCATGTTATGAGTGGTGGGGGTCTGAATGAGGCGAAAGCGCTGTATTACTATCACTGCAAGTTAGAAGGTCCTACTGAACGGACGCTAGTAAGAGCCCAGCGGGCGGACATAAGGGGAGCAGTCGAGAGACCAGTGAGAGAGTTTTTCCAGTGATGACTGGTAGGTAGAACGTTGATTGATAATTATGATTGATGTATTATATTATATTCGTCTATTACCATGATGTAAATAAGTATATGTGAGGAATGTGGAAGTCCTTGATATTGGATATAGCAATGTGCGCCATGAGCGATAGATGAAAGTGAGTTCATGGATTTGTAGCGCGAGTGAGTAGTGTGTACTCCGATGGAGGTGTGTTACCGTAAGATGTGTGGTGAGTGAAAGGTGAACTAGTGTGTGTACGCTTCATGGGTTGTAAGGAGAGGTGGAGTGAATAGAAATGGTAGGGTATTATACCAATGTAATGTTATTCTTGTAGGTGCCGAGGTCGGGCCAAAGAGCGCCGCCTACGGTGATAGGCCAGCATAGGGCCGGAGGCCACACATAGGCCAGAAGTGAGGCTGTCAGTGCAGGACAGTAGAGGCACATAAAGTCGTGGCAATCAGGCCACGGACAGGGACGTAGATATGAGCGTGAATGTGATAATGTACTATTGCCATGTTGATGGGCTAGGAACTAATAATGTACTATTGCCATGTTGAGGGCCTATTGAAATGATAATGTGTTAATGCCCTGCTGAGGTGCTAGGGGAGTGCTAAGGTGTATGACAATAGGAAGGTGATATTGAGAGACTGCGGGGCCAGTGAATTATTAATGTGCTATTAAGACCCTGAGGGGAGAGGCTGAGGCCGAAGTGCCTTTAGGAGTAACTACCGGGTTGTGGATCCGAGGGAGAGTGTGTGTGAGAATAAGGCCGTTGTACGGCAGTTAATCCCAATAATATAATGTATGTAATTGCGCTATTATCTGTATAATTATGTTTAATAAATGTGTGAGTCTGATGGATTGTTCTGTTAAGTGTTAAACTTGTTTGTTCGTGATTGTTGTCCTGTCATAAACTATTACATCTCCCAGTCTGGGATTTGTGACACATACCTTCTGGAAAGTGCAAACTGATTTAAAATGTATACTATAAAAAAAGCTGGAGCGATTTTAATTAAGATCTGCCGCTGCTCCTCATACGGCTCGGATTTGCTTGAAATTTTAATGGTGCCTTCCTTCTGATCTGCGAAATATATATATATATTCTATTTTTTAGATCTGAAGACTTGAAATTTAATGATGAAGAAACATTTTCTTGTCTTTTGAGTGTGCTGTGTAATTTTTTTATTTTTTTTATCTACAACTCGCTGACTTTGGAGGATGACCGCAGACATCTCGACATTCAGGATGGTTTATATTTGTGTGCAGGTTCCTGTCGGTCTGAGGTGATGCATTCTATGTTTAATCGTTCGAAGCCCAAGTCAATTACCAGTCTTATGTCATGTAATGTTATAATTAACTTGTATAGCGCTCAAATCCACCCAAAAAATAAAATAAATGATGTGCTGTATGGCGCCGAACTAAAATTAGAAACAGTATTAACATAAAAATCAATTCATCATGCTCCCACTTACACATATTAACAAACACTTGATCTACTCTCATCCTCAAACCCCTGAGACCAAAAAAGGGACATCATTCAGTTTCAATGAAGGCAGTCCTAAACAATTCAGTTCTGAGCTTATTTTTAAATATGACGATGTTTTATTATGAAAAACATTTACTTTTTCCTATCAAAAAAAGTCTTATAATAAAATAGAATAGTAACAGGAACATTTCAGGATAGTGCGATTTTAGCCCCCCCCCCCCCCCCCAAAGCTACAGCCTGATGACACTTTCAAATATTATAAAATCAGTTATCTTAAGTGTCATGTGCGCGAGGTCTCCCTGGAAGTCAATGTCGTGACGTCAGTCAAGCAAATAGTCGGCCGACCGACAGGTGGGAATCTACGCTTTGTGTCTGGGTGTTGTGGCTTTTATGAAAATCACACCAGGTCTCGCGGCGTTTTGATGTTTTAATTATAGGAGAAAATACAAAGCTTCTCACACCGGAAAACATTACAACAGGCTTTGTGAAATCACGGGATTAAGAGACACGCATCAGCCAAAAGCTATCAAAGAAGCTGGTGCTAATACAGCCCAGATGGATATTAAAATGATTTGGAAAGAGAAAATGCAACGTGAAAGAGAACACGAGGGAAAAAAGCATTAAACAGAAGGAAAAAAAGAAAATACCATTCAATTAAATTAATGATAATGATAATGAAGATCATTTATATAGCGCCTAATCCAAACGAGTTTGCTCTAGGCGCTTTACAGAAAGTCTCGTTCTCTCGATTTGCATCTCTCTCACTCTCTCTTTCTTTCTCTCACCCTCTTTCTCTCACTCTCTCTATCTCAGAGCAAATTGTAACGTAGCCTGTTAGGCGCAGTTCACAACTCACAACTTGTATTCTAAAGTATCATAATATTATTTGAATATATATTATGTAATAAATATTTAATAATGAATTATAAATTTTTGTTGGTGATATGGGGGTTGATAGGGATAAATATTTATCTATAAATTTATTTTCAATTTTGCCCGGGCAGCGGCCTGTTCGGCCTGCTCTTTACGATTTCCAACTGCCAAGGTATTTTTTATGTGCGCAACGTGCACACGGGCCCTCCGAATTTTTTCGTCCTTATCCGAGAAGTCTAGGTACACGATCCTACCCCCCAATAGGATCAGGGACACGAAAATATGAGAAAAATCCCAATTTCCAACATGCCTGCACAGCCCGGGTTTTGAACCCGGGACCCTTGACATGAGAGGCGAGCACCTTGCCTCTAGACCACCTTGTCCCCAATGTCTTAATCCGGTGGATATCAGTTTTATTGGAAAAACCCAAGAAGTTCCTTTCATTTTTCATGTGTAAGAATTGATCTACTTTCCTCTGTGGTAAAAAGCGACATTATTATAATGATTATTATTGTTTCAAGATGTTACCACAATTTGGAAGGGAATAAGGGAAGGCGGTGACGTACAGAACCCACACATTCGAAGGCTCATTGGCCAGAAGCTCACGTGCATGAACCAGCCACAGAAATCAGTTTTAGCTCGAGACAAATTGAATACTGACAGCAATTGCATTTGTAGCGACAACAGTAACATGGAAAAGATCATAAAGATGACGTCAGCATTGTCTCTGGCAAATGGACGTTTAGGCTGCACGCACATCGTTCTGTAATTGCATCAATATAAATGAATGGCTGGAGGAGATCTTCTTTCTGGAACAACGTCGGTGTTTCTCTGACGACGGCATTGTCGAGGATAACAACAACAGCAACAAGAAAACGGGAGGAGAGGAAGAAGAATGACGAACAAGAAGAAACAGAAGCAGAAAAGTAACAACAATGACCCCTCCACCCCCCTCCCCCCCGCCCCGAAAAAAAAATACAACAACAAAAAAAAAATTGAAGAACATGAATAGACAGACATGCACTGACAAACACGCCCACGCACGCACGCACGCACACACACGCACACACACACACAGGCATACACACAAACACACGCACGCGCGCTCGCACTCAAACAGATAAAAAAAAAAACACCAAAACCCAAACATTGAATAATCTAACTGTTTCAGCTTGCAACTTTTTGTATTAGTTATTAATGCGAACTATGGTGAAACCATTGTGCTTTACAAATGGCTTGGTATACAAAAAATGAATGAATTGTAAGGCTAGAAACATGGTTATTGGAAGCTCTGCCATGTCTCCTAACAATGCCGCCATACAGCCCTAACAGTTACACGGCTATACGTTTAAACCTGTGGTCTATGAAGAATATCGACAATACGTAAGTATTTCTTGCCATCGCCCCCCGACCATACCGTTAAACAGTACCGTAAGTTAGACTAGGCCATACATTTCTTCAAAGCTGTGAGACTTTTAGAAAATCGACAAAACGTAAGCATTTCCTGGTACTATTTCCTAACCTCCTTACTATAGCGTTACACAGTCCCAATAATTAGACAAGGCCATACATTTCTTCACAGCTGTGAGACTTTCAGAATATCGACAAAACGTAAGCATTTCCTGGTACTGTTTCCTAACCTCCTTACTATAGCGCCATACAGTCCCAATAATTAGACATGGCATTACGCTAATTTTTTTTTAAGCTGTGAGACCTTTCAGAATATCGCCAAGTAAGCATTTCTTGGTCTTAGTTTATAGCGTTAAACAGTCCCAATAGTTAGACAATTCAACACATTTTTTAAGGTGTGAGATCTTTCAGAATATCGACAAAACGTAAGCATTTCTAGGTCATAATTTATAGCCTTAAACAGTCCCAATAGTTAGACAAGACAACACATTTTTTTAAGCTGTGAGATCTTTCAGAATATCGACAAAACGTAAACGTTTCTTGGTTATAATTTCTTAACCTCCTAGCTGTTCCGTTCTACTGTCCAAATAGTTTGACAATGCATTAGATATAAAGCTGTGGGGCTTTTCAGAATATCGGCAAAAAAGGAGACATTTTTTAGTAATTGACATTTTTTTTTTAGCATAACTACGGAACTGGCTTGTCAATTACGTAACATGAGATGAATTCTGACATCGTCAGAACAGATAATGACTTTATTTGGCCACTGGCAAGGATAGTTTTTGTTTTATTTTCTGTTGTTTTTCCACCGTTTTTTTTTTAGTGTTTCCTTACAGCCCCTGGTGATGTCAGTCAGTACAGAGAAGCTGGTAAAATGGTTAAAATTAAGAAAAAGGAAGTCCTGAAACAACGGTAAAAATGCTGAATTCTACCAGAAAAAGTGGATGGCATCAGAACATGTTGTTATTTTCTTAACTTTGAGAATGAAATTATTAGGAGCTTAACCTTTCCTTCCCCTGGTCTCTTTATCAGAAACGAGATGTAGGCCTCACTCGCCGAAGAGTGATGAGCCTAAAAACAAAGATTTGAACCTGCGACTTCTCGCACCACTATCGCGCGCCCTAATCTCTAAGCGACTGCCCCGGAGTGACATAATATTTGGACCCCCTCACCTCCAACCCCCCCCCCCCCCCCATCTGGTCTCTCCGTCTAAATGTCATATTACAAATACACACCCTCCCCTCTCTCCCCACATACACTCCCCAGTCCATACATTTGGACTTCTTAGGGACAAAATGGACCCATTTATGAAATATGTAACCCTCCCCCCCCCCCCAACTTCCCGCCGGGCTAAATTCCACAGGAGAAACGGAAGCCTCTTCTCTCTTTCTCACTTTTCTCTCCCACCGTAGAGAATAGTATGACAAGGATGGACCTTCCCACGTTCCAAATTTATAGAACATAGTTATCATCACCACCTCCCTAACTACCCAGTCCTCTGACGACAATCAGCAACATTACTTTTCCTCTCTCTGAAATCACCTGAACTTTCTAACGCCCAGATTTAGAAGGCCTCATCCAAAACATACGAAACAGGCAAATTCTATTACAAACTAGTCAAAATAAAAGCAAAAATATGAAAATAAACCAATAAAACTCCTTTAGTGACAAATCAGAAATGGCATAAAAATAAAATAAAAATAAAAATAGATTATGTTACGTGTTGCATATATTATTATGGTACATTGGGCGCCGGAGGGTTAATTTCTTTACTTCTGCTCAATTTGACTATTCTCCAAACTTCGCTAGTAACGAGCTCCCAGCCAATACCCTTCCTTTTCCACTGCAACAAACGAGGGAAGCTAACATTTGTTTGACCAAAGTTAATGAGCTCGTGGGAGCCACTGCACTTGACACTAGGAGTATTAAAAAGCAACTTCATGGCCACTGTAGGAAAGCTTTTTCTTCGGAACCTGGTAGAAAACCTAATGGATTTTTATTGGCTAAAGTTCTTGATCAAATTAATACTTTTTCTCTCTGTGAATTAACACAATCTGCCACGAGAAAGGTCAAGGATATAATAAACTTCAGCGAAAAATAGGAGACCTGGAAAAAAGGGAAGGGGGAGGTAAAAGTATTATGAGGAGATCCTTTCACCATGTGACATTTGTTCCTTTCACCATGTGACATTTGTTCCTTTCGTCATGTGACATTTGTTCCTTTCACCATGTGACATTTGTTCCTTTCACCATGTGACATTTGTTCCTTTCACCATGTGACATTTGTTCCTTTCACCATGTGACATTTGTTCCTTTCACCATGTGACATTTGTTCCTTTCACCATGTGACATTTGTTCCTTTCACCATGTGACATTTGTTCCTTTCACCATGTGACATTTGTTCCTTTCACCATGTGACATTTGTTCCTTTCACCATGTGACATTTGTTCCTTTCACCATGTGACATTTGTTTCTTTCACCATGTGACATTTGTTCCTTTCACCATGTGACATTTGTTCCTTTCACCATGTGACATTTGTTCCTTTCACCATGTGACATTTGTTCCTTTCACCATGTGACATTTGTTCCTTTCACCATGTGACATTTGTTCCTTTCACCATGTGACATTTGTTCCTTTCACCATGTGACATTTGTTCCTTTCACCATGTGACATTTGATCCTTTCACCATGTGACATTTGTTCCTTTCGTCATGTGACATTTGTTCCTTTCACCATGTGACATTTGTTCCTTTCGTCATGTGACATTTGTTCCTTTCACCATGTGACATTTGTTCCTTTCACCATGTGACATTTGTTCCTTTCGTCATAATGACATTTGGCCTTTTCTTTACGTGACTTTTGGACCTTTCAACATATGACATTGACCCTTTCAGCATTATGACATTTGGTAATTTCAGCATAACTATGACATTTGGTCCTTTCATCATTTTAGGGCACTTGGACCGGTGCGTCTAATCTTAATGTGGTCCAATGTCTTAATCGCTCACGGGGCATATACTTACAGCTTTGCTAAGCCAAGCAGGCTGCTAACACGGCTATGCATCTAAAGTAAGGTTGACAAACCTGCTAGGCCAGTGAAATCACAAAAAGTGCTACCCACCTGTCCACAGCTATCACGACTAAAGTGTTGACAGAGGCACACACTGACACACCTTGCATGTAGGGCGCCGCCTTACACAGGAATGCACCAAATCGCCAGCCTGAGAAAGAAAAGAAGAGAAAAAAAATGATAATAATAATAACAATGAAGATCATTTATATAGGTAGAATGCGCATGACGTCACAGAGTTTTTGTTTTGTGCTTCCGCCAAACAAGATGGCCGATGGATCAGCTGATGAGTGTAACTTCGAGATATGTCTAAGCGGTTAAAATGCCTGCTGGTTGCATTGCAGTTGACTGTTATGACAGGGGTGGAAAGGATGGATCCAAGCTGGTCAGATTCCCTACCATCCGTGTAAACAAGAGAAAGGAAGTGAAAGAATTGACCGAACGTCTCCCATGTGCGTATGCACACGTGTCATTGTTTACAGTAGTGAACTTTTTAAAAACTCGCCGCCGATTGGTTCGCGACGCCTTAAGTGCTCACGGTGCAAATCAGCTAACGAATCAAAATCAATGCTACCATCGCCGGACAGACAAGTTGGTGGATATGCGCATTCTACCTATAGCGGCCAATCCAAACAATTTGCTCTAGGCGCTTCACAGAAAGTCTTGTTCTCTCCATCTGCAACTCACTCTCTCTCTCTCTCATTCTCTCTCTCTCTCTCTCTCTCTCTCTCTCTCTCTCTCTCTCTACCCCCCCCCCCTCTCTCTCTCACTCTCCCCCCCTCTCTAACTCTCTCTCTCTCTCACTCTCTCTCTCTCTCTCACTCTCCCTCTCTCTCTACCCCCCTCTCTCTCTCACTCTCCCTCCCTCTCTAACTCTCTCTCTCTCTCACTCTCCCTCTCTCTCTATCCCCCTCTCTCTCTCACTCTCTCTCTCTCTATCCCCCCCTCTCTCTCTCTCACTCTCCCTCCCTCTCTAACTCTCTCTCTCTCACTCTCTCTCTCTGCTAGGGACATACATTGTGTACATAGACACACACACATACCATACTATAAAGCAGAAAT